>LR749742.1:787813-835313 GCA_902729485.2 Mus minutoides | reverse complement strand
AGAAATGGTCCTCAAAACAAAACAAAACAAAACAAAAACAAAAACAAAAACAAAAACAAAAGAAACATTAAAATGGGCAACAGAAACTCAAGAAAGAAAGTAAGAAAAGACTATTTACAGCAAAGTGGCACTAGGCACTCCAGCTGTTTTATGAATGATAATTATGAAAATTCAACTCCTAAGGTTTTTTTTTAAATGGGTAATATTTAATACTCTCTATTTTTAAGCAACTTTGTGTATGCCCATGCCAAGCTGAAAGTGCTGAGCTATAGAGTGGATGAGAGCACATTTAGGAGAAGATAAAATGCAAATTGCTAATCTATGAAAAGTCAATACACTGTTGTTCCCAACTGTGAAGAGGGAGATTAACAAACAGGGCACTAGTAAGGAAACTTTAGAGATTGTGTTGAAACTGAAAGTAACCCTCGAGCAGTGTGAGTTCTCAGCTCCAGTGTGGCAAGAAAGCCAAAGCCAGCTCTGGATGCTCGAACCAGAGAAACTGAAAGATAGTATGGATGTGATCAAGTTTTCTTTAATTAAAGTAAAAATTAAAGGCATCAACAGAAAATCAAACCCTAACTTTGTACTTAAGACAGCAAGCTTTTTTGTTTTATTTTAAAAATGAAATTAGAGAACAGAGCTTTAATTTTGAAATTTTATTTTATTTTTATTTATATATATATATATGTATCTTTGTGCATGTTCATGTGCATGCAGTGCCCTAGGTGACCAGAAGAGGGCAGTGAATCGCCTAGATCAGGAATTATAGTTGGTTGTAAGCTCCCATGTGGGTGCTGGGATTTGAACATCTGTCCTCTGGGAGAGCAGCAAGGGCTCTTAACTACTGAGCCATCTCTTCAACTCCAGAATTTTATATTTTATCCCTTAGAGAAGCTGATGCTCATCTTCAACGGCTCCCCAGATGGCCCACTCTTCTTGAGTCAAATCTTGTTCTAAAAATATTTTAAAGTTTCATTTAAAACTTTATTATTTAGTATAACTTGAATTTAAAATTTTGATGGGCTTAAAATTGATGAAAATTTATTAAAAATTTTGCCAATGCATTGTGGCGGGGGGGGCTCTGTTTCAGATCTAAAATCTTGTAGTAAAAAAACAAATTTCTCCCTACAGGAAAAAATAAAGGAGAGAGATTGAATTAGATCCACACAATTAGATGACAGTGTTACTATTTATATCACAAATGTTAAACTAGAACTCATCCCTAGTTATAGTGCTCAATCTGTTAAGATGCCTGCAGTTCTTGCCATGGAGTAACCTGACTAGGAATGTGTAACTAAGAGGTAATAACATAAAGGCTGAAGTTCCCTGTCTTAGCTACTGTTCTACTGCTGGGAAGACACACCATGACCAAGGCAGCTTTAAAGAAAGCAATCAGTTGGGGATTTGCTTATGCAGGATGAGTTCATTGTGGAGGGAAGCCTGACCCTGGAGCAATAGCTGAGAGCTTACATCCTGACTCACAGGAAGGAGAGACACCGGAGGGAGAGAGAGGAGGGAGGAGGAAGAAAGGGACAGAGGGAGAAAGAACTAACTGGAAATGACATAGATTTTTCAAAACCTTAAAACTCACCTCCTAGTGACACACTCCCTCCACTGAGGACACATATTCTAATCCTCCCTCAACATGCTACCAAGCGGGGGCCAAGTAATTAAATCTATGAGCCTATGGGATCCATTCTCATTCAAACTACTACAGTATCCCACAATACAGTTAGCCAGTGTTGAAAAAAACATAGTATTCAGCACTCATATTTTGCTAATTAAAAGTAGGTGTTATAAAACAATTTTAGAGTCTTTGTTTCTCTTTTTGGTTTAAAACGAAAATAAGATTTTATTCTTCCTCCGAGTCTATGATTTCTGAGAAATCTTGTGTTTTATCTCTCTGTGTTACGTGTATGAAGGAGAGGGAAGTCTTGTTAGGAAGGAATTTAAGATGATATTGTATCGTCGTTTGGCTTCTCCAGGGTGACTATCCCAAACTGATAGCTGGTATATTGCCAAAATAATAGGACAAATAAAATTGTTAGTCACAGATACAATATTTTGAACAATAACAATCAGTATTTCCTTAGATTAGAGCTGAACATGCCAGGCAAAGATTATAAAGTCAAACCCTAAAAAAAAAACCCTAAAATTAAAACAATAAGGAATAAATTCAAGTGCCCTAAACAGCATTATAATGCTTTATAAGTCATGAGGAATACATCATTTGGTTTAAACAGTACGGTTCCTGCCCTGTGGTTAAAATGTCTGTTTCCCTTTCTCTGTGCTGGTTATTTTGCATAGTGTCAGAAGGCACAATGTCAGCAGCTCTGGGATAAATGTCAAGGATGCCACACATCCATGGAACGGACCAGTGATGGTACCAACCTGCTAAGCAAGAGGTATGACCTGTTAGGCACTGGTGCGACCATGGCAGTCTATAAAAGGGGTCATTAACCAACAACCTCTTTGCTATTACATTTGAGGCCTGATCCACAGATGGGAATTCATGTCTGACACTGTGAGCCAGATCAAAATCCCGCTGCTCAGAAGGTCTCACTCAGGTCCTGTGGTCAGGAGGGTGCGGGACCTACCGCTGTTGTTTTCCTGAGTGAGCATGTCAAACTGTCTTCTACATATTTATGATTGCACACATAGATTAGTGATAGCCTCTGTCTCGAAGCTCCTCCCCTCCCAGTGGGCATCAGTTAATGCAAAGATCCATTAACTGGCCAACGTGCTGAAAATACTGTCTTTGTGTGTTCCGCCCTAAATGGTACATTTGTACAAATCTGCACCCCCTCCCTCACCCCCCCACAGTCTCCAGGACCGTCCTGGAGGAGGAGGCAAGAAATATAAGACCTGGAGAATGGGGAGGAGTGCGTAAAATGCTGTCTTCCACACACGACATGAGATGACAGCAGAACTCTCCTGCTCAGGACCAGAATGGATGAGAGTGGCCCATGAGGCCAAGACCTGCAGGGCATCAGTCAGCATTCCAGAACAGATGGGAGAGAGGCCCGTGAGGCTGGAGCTGAGAAGATTTTAGCAACTGATGGCTGCAGAAGGCGTGGGGGATTGGAAGGGGGTTGCTGCTGGACATTGCCTGGGTGGATAGTTCCAAACGTGCGTTCATGGAAGCATTGCTAATTGAACTCAGTGGATTATTTAAAAAATGACATAATGAAGGTGGGAAGAGGAAGTAAGTATTAGGATGTGTCTAGGGGAGAGGAAAAGGGGCTTTGGACAATATGTGATTAAGATACATTGCATATATGTAGGAAATTATCGAAGAATAAATGTAAGTAATTTTTGAAAACACATGTTTCCCTTGTTTGTTCTTGAAAATAAACCTTTCCTGGATTGTTTTAACGTTATGTATAGTATTTGTATTATATGTCCATGCAAGTGTTTTATAGGTAGGAAGGAGGGAGAAAAAAAAACCCAGATCATAATATGTTGATGGTGGTATAGTGCTCCAGGCCATTTTCTTCCCATAAACTACTGTTTCTGCCTCAAAACTGCTTTCCTGCCTCCTCTGTCCTGACTCTTAGATCCTAGGATCTAAGATCTAAGAGTCCCTAGTACCATGGGACTTATAATCGGGGACTTATAATCACCTTTTATCTCCAGCTGCATGGCCAAGGGGGCAACCATTGGCAAGGGTGACCACAGCCTAGTTAAAGACTCTACACATTGACTGATAAGAATTCCATGGCTTTGGAGAACTGGAATGTTGCAGATCCAGAGATTAAAATTACCTTGGGCAGTCTTCACTTGCCTTGACAGCTAACTAGACGCCCACCTCCTGAGTCTAACCACCAGCTTCTACCAACTCAAACGCTACTGAAAGAAAGAACTTTAAAGAGTCCCTAGTACCATGGGACTTATAATCGGGGACTTATAATCACCTTTTATCTCCAGCTGCATGGCCCAAGGCTAGCTGAATATTAGGACATCTTTTGAGTTACTCAGAAACTGGCTGACCATAAAGATAAAGAGAGAAATGCAAGGACGTCCTTGGACAAAGCCCAGTTGAGTAATGGTCCGTCTAGTCTGGCTTGCACCTTCCGCACTCCCTTGACCTTCGGATATCTTTGGGTTAACTAGCTACTCTGCTGATTAGCACCCTCCCCCTTAGTCGCTGTGCCCATATGTGCTGCTTGTTGAAATTTAAACTGTTCAATTGTGTGTAACCGTGCCAATTTCCTCCATTCCCCAGTTTCTTATATTTTTAGAAAATCTTTCCTAGAGTGGACTAGGTCTTGAGCGTTAGAGGAGAAGGCAGTGAGAAAGTGCATCCCTCCGGAACAGCAGCCTGCTCGCACTTTCTTTGTCTAAGTGCTCCAGTGTACCTGCCCATTGTGCAGCTCCCACTCCCTCTCCAAGGTTACTCCACACCACAGCTTCCTCCCTGTGCATCTGCCCTAACAGGAAGGTGGCGACCAGAGATCCTATACGCCCCCCCCCAGCTTCTTTTTCTATATAACCCCCCAATTTTCCGGTTTCAGGGTCGACTCCTCTTTCTCCTGCAAGAGTGAAACGAGTCAGCCTGGAGCTCCGAAAATAAATTGCCTCGTATGCTTGCATCAAGATGGTCTCTTGTATTTCCTTGGGTGTGCGCGCTATCCCGGGAGTGTGGGTCTCCTTTTGGGAACCTTACACTACGAGTATCATCAGATAGCATCTAAGGCCTGTATCAGAAATCCGCCCCCCATCCCCCATTTTGGTTAGCTTGCCTGCCTGCTGTCCCCACCAGCTTGCTTACTAAATGCTATGGCCATGAACATTCCTGGTAACCACTTCCATGTTGTAGGTTGTTGTCTGGGGCCATCTGAATAAGTGTTTCAGGGCCCCAGTCACTCCTGGTTGTCTCAGCATAAACCAATCCCTACTCTCTCTGGGGTAAGAGCTGTTTTGTATGGACACTAGCATCCAGTATATTCCATATTTGAGGAGGATGGGAGTGGCTGTACCAACATCAGGGAAAATGGCTTCCTTTAAAGAACTGGCTTTAAAATACCCTTCTTTGCCTTCTATGGGAAATAATGGCAGGCTGTTATCAGTTAAAAATAAGTCTTTGGTGTCAGTGGCATCTTTATCAATGAAGGAGCTCCGTGAGAAAAGCAGGCCAGGAGATTATGAGGGAAGAAGAAGAAACAAGTGCTTCCACTCCAGGAAGAAAAAACAGGTATGTCTCGAGATAAGCACGTGATGCTCAAATACAGGTGGACATCTGGGACCAAAAAAGTAAAACACAGATATTTACTGAGCTCAGGAACAAAAAAAAAATCTCTCTTTTTTGTTTGTTTTAGAATTATTTATTATATGTAAGTACACTATAGCTGTCTTCAGACACACCAGAAGAGGACGTCAGATCTCATTACAGGTGGTTGTGAGCCACCATGTGGTTGCTGGGATTTGAACTCAGGACCTCTGGAAGCGCAGTCAGTGCTCTTAACCGCTGAGCTATCTCTCTAGCCCTCCCAACACACAAAAGTAAAATGAGGGTTTCCCAGCTAATGGGGACAGATACCATAACTGATATCAAGTTCATCTTCAACATAGTATATTAAAATAAAACCTGTAAAGTGCCCCATGATCTGTAGGCATGAGCTTCTTTACAAGGTTCTTGGCAGCCCACAGCTGTCAATGTCATTAGCTTGTCTGTCTGACCTAAAGGAAATTACCACCACACAGCAGCTGAGCTCCACAGACTACTGGAAACGAGGGAATGTAAAACCTTCAGTGAGTGAGGACTCTACAAAATAGGATACGGGGTCTCCTCCACAGGACAACAGGGTCTCTCCTTCATCCTCACTAAATCCCCTCTTCAAAGTCATTGCGGAGCTCTTGTTCCAAGAACTAGACTGGACTCTCTTTTGTGTCTTCAAATAGATGGAAGGGCGGGGGAGTGAAAAGCCCCCACAGAGCTGCCACTGCTAATTAGTGTCTCTGCGCACCACTTCCTGCATGCACAGCGCTGCCCAACCCTGCCAAGCCCTGCAGGGACACACAGACAAACAGTGTTTACAAGCCAACATGGCCCCGTACACTCCTCAGCCCTGCTCAGCAGGCACAGAATTCATTTTCTATGCAGAGAGAACTTCACTTAAGCTTATCTTGGAATGATGGATAAATTCTCTGCTGGACGTAAAAATTTTACCGCAGGAAAAAACTAACAACTCTGTGAGGTGAATTATCAAAGCAGAATAAATTAGAAACAGTGAAAACACTTCTGTTGACTTAGCCCTGCACGTGTCTGCTTTAATTCAGTATCATTACACATGCTCTGTTATTACGACTTTTCTCTTTCTCAGATGCTGGCTAGGGAACTATATGGCTGGCCACCTGAGAGAATAGGTGTAGCATCATTTCAGGCTTCCCAGATAACTATTTAAGTTCTGATTACAGTCATTGAGATTCTTTCCGTAGAGATTATAAATTCAGTCACCAGTTAGTATGCTGTGTTGACTATTTATATATTTTGAAGAACTCTTTCAGCTTTTTTAAAAGGTAATTTATTTTTAATTACGTGTATATATGTGTCTGTGCAGGGGTATGTGTGCATATGAGTTTAGGTACCCATTTTGGCCAGAAGAGGATGTTGGACCACCTGGGCTAGAGTTAAAGGTGCTAATGAAATGTTTGACATGGATGTCAGAACCCCTCTGCCTTGTCCACTTGGGAGGTAGACACTGCCTGCGCTCTGCAACGGGAGGGTCCCAAACAAGACGGGGGTTTTTTGTCTGTTCTTTGATTTTGCTTTTAAACTAGGAAGCAGTATTTGTACCCATTTACGGTGCACCATACAACACCTAGACACAACAGATCTATCAGAGAAGGAAGCAGTTCCATTTCTGTGAACACCAGCCATGTCTAAGTGCAGGCACTTCTGACATTTCTCCATGTTCATGTAGGGGGAACTCGTTCCTCCTCTCACCATGTCTGTTGCCTATCTGATTCCTGTCCTCTCTCCTTTCCTTCCCCACCTCCAGTGACTACCATTCTCCCCTGTTCTTCTATGAAACCAACTCCTCAGTGTTCACTAACCAGTGAGCACACGTGCCATCTGTCTTTCTAAACCTGGCTGTTCTCATTCGACAGAGTGGCTTCCTATTCCGTTCTTGTGTCAGCAAGGGCACATCGTTATTGCTTATGGCTGAGAAATAGCTCACCATTTATATAGAACACATTTTATTTTACTTTTGAATTTTTTGAATGCATGCCTTAGTGTATGCGCGTACACCACGTGTCTAGTGCCCACAGAAACCAGAAGAGGCCATTAGATCCATCAGAACAAGAATTAACAGATGGTTGTCAGCCATCATATGGGTACTAGGAAACAAACCCCAGCTCTCTGCGAGAGCAGCAAGTGTTCTTAGCGTCTGAGCCATTTTTTTTTTCAAAGATCCAATGCTGGCTTACAGTTTAAGGGTGTTGTCCATTGTGGTAGGGGAGTCATGGCAGCAGGAACATGGGGGAGCTGGCCGCGTCTGCAGCCAGGAGGCAGAGAGCCACGAGTGTTGGCACTCATGGTGTTTCCCTTTTTATTTGGTTGAGGATCTACCTCATAGAATCCTGTCACCAACATTTCAGTGTGGTTCTTCCTACCCCAATTAACTAACGAACATTGGGGTTCTGCTCACTCCTTTTATATTCAGACTAGGGCCTAGCAAGTCCTGTCAATTTTACAATCAACCTTAACCATAACAGGGGCCCCTAAACCAATTAAAAATGGAAACCACTGAATATCTCTTTGTGGAATATGTTTATAGTTTCCCATGGGCTCAACATCGCTGGCTATTGACTTACCCAACTGACTCTCCAAACAAGTATAGGAACTGACTCAGGTTGTCCAGTGTTTTTTACTTCCAACTCACAGGCACCCTGCTTCCACCTCCAGAAAGGTGGGATGTAACGGAGACCCTTGGGTGACAGTTAGTTTTTCATGAAATGACTTGAAATTTTCCTTTGGAAATGTTTGGCACTGTATTTGAAGTCTGTGGCACAAACTGGTTCTGTCAGATGGTTAGAGCAGTGGCCGGCTGTGTGGACATGGCAAGTCTCTACAAACTTCCTGAGCGCCTGTTTCCTCTCACACTGTGTTGAGACACTGAGGGATTCAAGCCTGACTTCAGCAAACGGGAACTGGTGGCTGGCATATCACCAGCATGCTTTGACCTGCCTCCCATTCTTGTAACTGAGCACCCCACATATTTATGTAGCGTAAAGTCCTATGAGACTCTGGAACCTAGGATGTGAAATCCATGGAGCTGGTGTATGTGTGACAGCCAGTAAGAACCACAGTGTGGGGAGGGTTTATTTGGCTTACACTTCCATACTGCTGTTCATCACTAAAGGAAGTCAGGACACGAACTCACACAGGGCAGGAACCTGGAAGCAGGAGCTGATGCAGAGGCCATGGAGGGGTGCTGCTTACTGGCTTGCTTCCCTTGGCCTTGGCTTGCTCAGCCTGCTTTTTTTTTTTTTTTTTTTTTGGTTTTCTGAGACAGGCTTTCTCTGTATAGCCCTGTCTGTCCTGGAACTCACTCTGTAGACCAGGCTGGCCTCAAACTCAGAAATCCGCCTGCCTCTGCCTCCCGAGTGCTGGGATTAAAGGCGTGCACCACCACACCCGGCTTCGGCCTGCTTTCTTATAGAACCCAGGACTACCAGCCCAGGGATAGCACCACCCCCAATGGGCTGGGCCCTCTCCCTTGATCACTAATTGAGAAAATGCCTTACAGCTGGATCTCATGGAGGTATTACCTCAAGGGAGGCTCCTTTCTCTGTGATAACTCCAGCTTGTGTCAAGTTGACACACAAACCCAGCCAGTGCACAATGTTTGCTGCTTTTGCACAGGACCAGAGTTCAATTCCTAGCACCCACATTGGATGGCTCACAACTACCTGTAACTCTAGTTCCAAGGGATCCAATGCTCCACATGCTATCTCTGGCTTCTGTGTGTGCTTGCACTCACACACACACACACACACACACACTTTAAAAAGACCCTTATATAATAATCAATTCAGAAAACTAGAGAGAAAGTTCCAACAGACAACACAAGCTGTTACCCACAGAAGTGCTACTCTGTTTCAATCTATTGACACCTGGACATGCAGAAACAGAGGAAGAAGGGACATTTACCTGATAGCAGCTATTCTAGAAGGGATAAGACAGTAGGTTCACTCACTACCTTCCTGGAGACTGTGACAAAGTATTTGATAAAAGCCCCTTAAGGAAGAGCTTTTTTGGTTCATACTCCAAGGACATAGTCCACTGTCCTGTGGGGAGGGGGTGGCCATGGCAACAGGGGCAGAAACATCCGGTCACGTGGCATCCACAGTGAAGAAGCAGGAATGGATGTTGGTGCTCAGCTCAGTTTCTTTGGATGTTGGGGAGTGACCGGAAGAAGATAAGATAAGTATCTGGGAGGTGTGAGGTTGCTGGATGGTGCCAAGGAAAAGAGTTTATATTGTAGAAGGATTCCCGAAGGCAATGGAGTGGGATAAAATAGCCCTAGTCCATGAAAATGTGCTCACATGCTTGTCCATTAGAGAGATTCTCTCGGCAGATTAAAGCTATCCCATTACCGGGATGGCTTTTTACATCGTGACTCTGCCACACACTGAATTCATCATATATTATATACCCAAAGCCGGGCTCAGAGGGAACGGAGGCTGACATGTAAAAGAATGTGGGTTTGAAAGATCAATCTTTTTGTGTGTGACTATTGCTGTGACATCCATCCTGACCAGTAGCAGCTCACGGAGGAGAGCGTTGGCTCACACCGCCCAATCATAGTCCATCTAAGAAGGAGATCAAGGCAGGAGGAGCTCAAGCAGAGGCCGGACCCGGGGAAGAACGTTATTTATCGGCTGGCTTCCTCTGGCTTGTTTATCCACGTTTTTCTTATAGCCCAGAAAACCACCTGCCCAGGGAAGGCTGTGCCTTCCCACATCAATATTTAAGATGTTCCACAGGCCCTCCCACAGATCCATGTGATAGAGGCAGATCCTTAACTCAGCCTCCCTCTTCCCAAGTTTGTGTCAACAGGATGGAAGTAGCTGGGACAGCCATTAAGCATTATTATGAGAATTATCTCCCCCATAACGCATGCAGGGAGAGAGAAAGCCCACCCGATTGCTTAAAACCAGGGACAAGATGTTTTCAGCCTGCTGTCAAACTGTCAAGGAAATGTCGGCTCTGCTCGTAGCGAGCAAAAGTCTTTGCACGCTAATTGGTGAATTTAAACATTGAGCCTTCGGATCTGTACTTTGTTGTTCTGATAGCTCCCTTTCCCATCCCTGCCATAGGCAAGTATTTAAAAAAACACAAACAAAAAAAACCCCGTCTTACTTAGAAGTATTCCAAAGCTAGCGCCCGTCAGCGGGCTCAGAAATTAAAGTACTTTCCCCTCGCCTGCATCCCGCATGGTGGAGAGAACAGGTTCTCAAAAGTTGTCCTCTGACCAATAGATGCCTGCCATGAAACATAGTGTGTGTGCTCACACACATGCACACACACGAAATAAATATATAAATATACCTTAAAGGGAACTATTTCAAGTCCACATGTGTAAATATTTAACTCAGATGTGTTAGAAGCGTTGGCTTGAGTGTCTCCGTAGGATTATTGCCCTGTAATGAAATTAAGCTTCAGGAGATGTACTGAGAAACTCAATTCACACCTAAGGTTTTAACAGCGCATCATTTCAAGCTGCATATATTGTTAGTATCCAAAAGGAGCACAAAAAAAACTGAGAAGAGATAAATCATGAATGTGTGTTTGTTTGGTTTTTTTTTTTCATTCTAAACGATTGTGTGCAAGCCTTTGGAAACAGAGCCGTTAGACCAGACAACGCTTGTTCTTGCTACTCTCGTTCTCTCTTTGCCTTTGACATTTTCATCTTTTCAAAACATTTGCGGGAGAGGTAGGAAAAAACAAGCTCCTCTTATAATCCAGAGGGAGAAGGGTTCCTGAGAAGAAAAGCCTCGACGAATGGGTATTCATCCACAGAAAGTAAACCCAGGCACACTCACAGGCTCAGCTCAGTCAGTGGCTACAGTTGAGGCTGAGGGCTTTCTTCGAAGTCATGCTAAGATATGGAGCAACAGATGTACACATGCTACTAAATGTTCAAAACTACATTCATTAGCACTTGTATGTGTGTGTGCACATGTGTGTATGTGTGTTTGTAAGCATTTGTATATGTATGTGTGTATGCATGTATAGTATATGTGCATATGTGTATATGTGTGTATGTGTGTATGCATGTATATGTATATGTGTGTATATATGTGTGCATGTATGTGTATATGGGTGTATGCATATGTGTATGTATGTGTCTATTTATGTGTGCATGTGTATGTGCACACTCACATGGGCAAGAGAAGAGAGAGAGAAAGAGAAAGAGACACACAGAGAGAGAGAGAGAGAGAGAGAGAGAGAGAGAGAATGAGAAGTGAGACCATGAGAAGGAAAAGGATCTCAAGGTGGGGATTGGACCCAGTAGAATACGATTGATATGAAGATAGAGGTGGGCTTTGGAGACAAGAAGGGGACCACCAAGAGAAACACTGTGTGATGTGGAAGGTGTTTGGGGAGGGGATTGATAGGAACAATGTGTTTGAAGTTGACGTAATGAGAACTGGAGCGGTGGCTCAGTGGTTAAGGCTACTGATTGCTTTTGCAGATGGAGAAGGATCTAGCATCCAAATGGTGGCTTATAACCATTTATAACTCTAGTTCCAGTGAATCTGCAGCCCACTTCTGGTCTCCATGGACACTGGGCATATATGTGCGGCACACAAACATGCATGCAGCAAAACACAACTATGTATAAAATAAAAATAATAAATAAATCTTAAAAAAGAAATGGTTGAAATGAAACACATTACTTTGCAGGCTAAATGAAGGGAAAGCCCTAAAACAGAAGAAAAAAGCAAAACAACAGCAACAGCAAACAAACAAACAGTAAAAACCAAAAGCCAAAGTTTTACCAAAAAGAAAACACCTAAAATATACAAAAAAAAGTAACAAAAAACCACAAACACAGACCCACAGCTAGAAACACTAATTATTGGCAAAGATTTAAAGAAATTGCAACAGCAGTAAACAGAAAAATAAGTTGAGGCAAGTCTGTGTTGTACAACAGGTAGGAGATCCTCATCCTTTGGTATAAAACGCTGGAGTGTTGAACCTGGCAACAGCTACTTGGAATTTTATTGTAGGGTTTGATTTTTCAACCTTTATAAATCCGTAGAGTTTTAAAGAAAAATTTAAAAGCAACAGATTACTAAGAAGCCCTTCTACATGTCTCATTTAAATTGTTTACTACACATGTTAAAAAAAATCACTAATTCTTTTCAAAAAGTGTGAAATGGGGCGGGCAAGATGACTTGTTGGGTAAAAACCACTTGTTGTGCAAGCCTTACAGCCTGAGTTCGATCCCCAGAACTCATATGAAGGTGATGGAGAGAGCAGACCACAGAAGGAGTCGGGGAATTATATCACCTGACACACACAGCTCTGGAACATTAGTGTCTGGGTGTTTGTTGGGACTGGAGCTCTGTTTATCTGCAGTGAGTCATGCTCACATGTGAAATCATTCTCTCCTGGCCATGGTCCTAGAAGACTTCGCTTCTGCATAGGCAAAAGATGCAAATGTGCCCTTCATTTAAATACTGTGAACTTTAATGAAACTTGATGATGTGCATGAAAAACATTAGAATTTAAATTTGATTATTGAAACGTTTCATATCTGTGATGTGGTATTTAACTTGTTACAGGTATTACTGGACATGGGAAGGAGAGGCGATTTTTTTGAAAAATTTATTGTAATTTCTAACATTTATATTACTAGTCTGATTAATATACCTTAACTAGAGACATTTAAAAGTGTTAATGTGGTGTTTATTAGTTCTTGGACATTTGTAGAGGTTCAAAGGACAAAATGGCATGGCTAGTCTCAGGGACCCTCTCCTCTGACATGGCCAATCATCTCAGTGGGCCCTTACCTCTGGCACTGTCAGTCTATGTGGTCATTATCCCTCTGCATGACCCTGTCTTCCACCCCCTCCAACATGGCTCTTCCTGCTGTCCCAGGAACCAACTTTAGTGTGACTTACACCACTGTGCTCCTATGTTCTGTCTCCCACAGGTGTTGCCTACTGGGGTGGGCTCGTGGGAGAAAGCAGCCTAATGTTTGATTCTTTCAGAAGAGTCTATTCAGTGATTCTTTTAAAGAAAAAAGTACTCCTGCATTTGCTAATATGGTGGTGTGGTTTGAATGTGATGTGTCCTCCAACAGTGTTTGAACTCTTGATCCCTGGGTAGAGCGCCCTTTTGGAAGGTTGTAGAACTTTTAGTAGGTAGAAGTGAGTCACTGGGTAATGCGGAACTTGACATTTTATAGCCTTTCTCCCTGTATGTCGTCTCTGCTTCCTGACTGTTGACACAATGTATCCAGTTGCCCCATGCTCCTTCCACTATGCTGTCCCTACCATAATGGAATATACCACCAAACTTGGAGCCAGAATTAACTCCCCTTTAAGTAGGTTTTTGTCAGTTGGTCACAGCGCTGGGGGAAGTAAATACTGCAGACAACAAGGATGATGTCATTCAGTCTGCAGTCGGGGCCAAGTTATGGCCATAGTGGAGAAAGCTGAGTAGCAGAGACAGACAACAGCCAAGGATGTGGAAGGAGGGCTGCCAACAGATGAAAAATTACTTAGAGGAGACACCAGGAATAGGGGTTCTAGTTCAACTGAACGATTGGGATTTTCAAAATCAGAAGAGCATGAGCAGGAATTATGACTGTCCTGGCAAGAAGGAAGATATTTTACAGGGAGATGCTGATAATACAAGACTATTGGCATAACACACTTCAAAGAGTTAAATCCTCCCAGGAATCTCATGGGGAGGACTGCCATCAAAGATAGGCTGCAGCCAAGACAATGGTGGGTGGGACCAAGACCACTAAGTTACTCATACTCTTGCCTTGTGCTTAAACCCAAACCTCATGGCAAGACCTTAAAGATGGCCTTTGGACTTGCTAGGCCTCCTTATTTGTTTGTAGTCACGTAGATAACACATTCGTCGAAGCTTCTATTCAGTTTCTTCCTTGTGTGCTCATGAGTCGCTTTTTGATTTTACTATTTTTGTTTTAAACAGTAGATACATTGCAGAGCCAAAATAAGTTATGAAGTGGAAAGGTGTGACTTTCTTTCTCTCTGAGTGCAAAAGGAGGAAAAGAAGATAGATGTAGTTGAAGAGCAGATAGCACTGATGGAGATCAGGTAGATCCACACGTATCAGTGTTGTGGGTCCTTCAGAGGGAAAGGGATACACTCGATGTATCGTGAAGGTGGTTCTAGCCTGAGGAGCAGAGTCTGCATATCCACAAGGAAAGCCACGATCTCCTCAAATTAATAAAAAAACTACAAAGGCACCAGGTTTTAAATTTTTAAAATGTAAAATATTAGGTTTAATATTTTTTTAAAAAATTGTGTGTATGCATGGGCATGTATGCATGTGTGTGTGCATATGTGTGTATATGTGTATATGTGTGGGACTTTGTATTTGCACATGTGAGTGCATATTGCATGCATGTCTGTGTGTATTCACATGTGTGCATGTATGTGCATGTGTGTATGTGTATCTACATGCATATGCATGAATGTGTGTGTGCATGTGGGTATGTGTGTGGGTACATGTGCATGTGTGTACTTGTGTGAGTGTGTGTATGTGTGTGCATGCATGTATGCACACATGAACATGTATGTGCATGCATGTTTGTGTGCATGTTTTCTGCATGTTCATATATGTGCACATGTACATGTATATGTATGTATGTGCATGTATGCCATAGCATAACTCAATGGGCTGTGGCTATGGATCTATAGCTCAGTTAATGGAGGGTTTGCCTTAGCATTTGCAAGCATGGGCTTGATCCTTTGCATCATATACACCATGTATACACTCATGACTATAATCTTAGCACTTGAGAGGCAGAGCTATGAGAATTAGATGTTCATATGTTCATGGTCATCCTCAGTTACATAAAGAGTGGGAGACCAGTTGCAGATATATGATAGCTTTTCTCAAAACAAATCCAAAATGAAAACAACCCTCATTCCCTTTCCCATCCCCACACAAACCAAACTTCAACAAGGAAACCCATAACACAGAGGGGATGACCAAAGAAGCCTGGACCCCATCACCCTACGATAATCCCAGTTACATGCTACAGTAGTTGCAGTAAAATTGCCAAGACACCAGAAATCAAATGCAGGGAAGCTTATCTCAGAGGAGAAGTCAGATGGGAATGTCTAACACAGGGAGGAGTTCAAGTAGGTCAAACGTATTGGGTTGACTGCTCAAAGCAAGAGCAGGTCTCCTCTGGCCCAACTCTTGATGTTTTCAGGAGGTGGGGGCTGAGGGAGGGCTCCCTCTGGACTCAACTCCTATTTTTGTAAAAGCAGTAATCCTGTTCATGAGGGCTTCACTCTCTCAGTCTATTCAGGCTCGAATCCCAGCTTCAGAAAGCATCACCACGGAGAATTTCAATTCGGAAACATTTGCAGTGGGGACCTGAATGTCAATCACAGCTGTAACCATTGTGTGTAGTTTGCAGAAAGGAGGCTTGAATCTAGGTTCCAGTGGCAAAGGCGTGTGGCTCACAGAGGAAGCAACGGAGAGTGTTTAGAAATAAAATTCAAGCCAAATCCCTGGGAGCAGCTCTGTCCTGCGCCCAGAGGTCAGCAAGAAAGTCTGGAGGAGGGATGAGGCTCTGGTGGTCCAGTGTTCACTTAGCATGCAGGAAACCAAGACTTTGCTCCCCCATACTGGGTAAACCTGAACTGGTGAATGTCAGAAATCCTGAGCAGGGGGCAGGAGGATCAAGAGTTTAAGTCAATCCTGGTTAAATAAGAGGCTCAAATCAGCCTGGGATACATGAGATTCTGACCTAGAGAGAGGAGGAAAGGAGTGAGGAGAGATAAGGGATGAGGGAGAGCATAAAGCAGCCTCCTGAGGAGTTGCTGGAGCTCAGAGGGAACCACTAGACCTAAAAATAAGGACCGGATCGAGAGAAGCCCGTGGGCGGTGGGGGAGAGGGAGGAAGTGGAAGACTGGTAATTTTCTCTTAGTCATAACGGAGCCGACAGATGCTCTGTGAGAGCACTAGATTCAGAAAGAGGAGTGAGTATAACACGAAGAATTATAAAAAGAACGGCTACAAAAGCAGAATTCATGACTCCCAGAGTCCCCACGGGAGAACCGCAGCTCACACAGCCACACAACACCAACTGAAATAGCTTGTCTAGGTGGGCAGAAGGCAGAAAATAGTGGGGTCTCAGGATGAGGTGATATGTGAAGTCAACATAGGCGCTCTGTGGCTGTCTAAAATAGAATCATCTCATCTATTAAAAAATGCATGATAAAGGAAGCCTGATTGGGAAAAAAAATGATGTCAGTAAAAGAGTTAAAAGTAAGAATCATACAATATTTCCCTGGGTGGGGGAGGGGAGCAGACAAGAGGATCTGGAGAATCAAAACATGGACACATGGGGCTGGAGAGATAGTTTAGCGGTTAAGGGCAATGGCTCCTTTTCCAGAGGATCCAGGTTCGATTCCTAACACCTATATGGTGGCTCACAACCATCTGTTGTTGAGGAAAGAAGTGATTTATAAGCAGAGATCCTAAAGGCTCAACGGGCTCCAAAAATAAGACAAGTTTTCATAGATGGAAAAAGGGAAAGACAAGAGAGAGGGGGAGCTTTGCTTACCCCAAATCTGCATTCATAGAGTTTGTCACCCACCCATCTAGTTATCCCTCAACAGACAAGGAATGGGAGGGGCAGGAGGTTTCTGTTGGATTTTCTCGTCTATCTTTCCCATGTCTTACTGTGAACAGTCCCATACAGGCATCCACCAAGAGCTCTGTTGACATGCAAGGGAAACTTAAGGTATCGGTGTAATAACCATCAGGTTCTGGGTGTGGCAGTAGGTAGTCCAAGAGGACAGAAGTACAAAGTACCGAGGACTCCATGATATTTTTTTTTCCATCAGGAATTTGGGCAATGCTCTGTTTGGTAGTTCATTCAGCTCATGTGATATGATGTGTGTGTGTGTGTGTGTGTGTGTGTGTGTGTGTGTGTGTGCGCGCACACACGTGTGCGCCAACATATCACTATTTACCACATCACTGGTACCCCAATTTAGGTGATGTCTGAGTCTACTTTGTTTTGATACAAAAAAAATTGATCTGAGACTGGATGGTTTTATAAAGAAAATAGGCTACTTAGTTCAAAATTCCAGGGGTTAAAGGTCCAAGTTCAGGTTTCCTCATCAGGTTGGTCATGGATGAAGGTTTTCTGACAACCACCTCACTGTCTTATCACACGGCAGGAAGACGACGAAGAAGCAACGCCTGCGTGATGGCTGGTACTGGCCGACATGTTGACAGGATCTAGAAGCACCTAGGAGACAAACCTCTGGACATGCCTGTGAGGTAGTTAACTGAGGTAAATATGGGCAGCACCATCCTGTGGGCTAGAGTCCTGAAGTGAGTACAAGGAGAGAGAGGGCTGAGCACCAGCACTTGTCTTGTTGCTCCCTGACTGTGGATGCAATGTTACCAGCTGCCCCAAACTTGTGCCACCATGCCTTCCTCCATAGGTAGATGAGCGCCTGGGATTGTGAGCTGAAGAAAACCCCTCCTCCTTTATCTTGCCTTTGTCAGGCATTTTGTCACACTAATGAGAGAAACAATGCACATGGTAAGAGGAGGAGCAAGAGAGCCAGTGATGGGAACTCATCTTGCTTTCCAAGCCCCTCTTAGACCCAGCATTGGTCCCAAGGTACCTGATCCCTCTGCACAAGACGGCGTTGATCTCCAAGGTTGACACTCCAAATGACCTCACTAGTCCCCAACTGGCCTCCTCCTGGTGCTGCTTCACTGGGACCAAGCTTCCAAGAAATGGCACTTTGAGGGACATTATTTGGCAAACCGTGGTAGCGAGCCTTGTTGGCAGCACTTTAAGACATGCGTGCACTCTGAGAGTTCATCCGTGACCCTTTCATAATCCAGGCAGCCTTCAGCATTTCTCTGCTAAAAAAAAAAGCCTTCCCTTTCTGCTAGGCCTCATGAGGAAAACCTGTGTCCACTTAAGCTGGCCACAATCTCCTCCATCATAGAATGGCAGTCTGTAGGACATATTCATACACTGTGTGTCCTGATCCTAAATTATCTTCAAGTTCTCCAAGCAAGCACCATCTCCCTGGCTCCTTTTACTGGCTGTTCTCAAGAGCAACTGGGATTCTTTAGGTTCTCCTTGCTGGAGTCAGCCACAACTCTGAGAACTCCTTAGGTAAGGCACACACTCCTGTTCATGCGCAGGAAGGAATTCTCTCAGGTTCCTCCAACACCCATCTCTGCCCTGACTCAGCCTCTTTTGTCTCATTCAGAGACAGAAGGGATATGCTTGGGCTAGCACCAGGGAATCACCATAATGAGTCTGCTTTTTAATAATGCCCCTGGAGTCTTTCTTTCTCAGCCAAAGCGGAGATAAAATTTCCATGCAGTTTTGAAAAATTATGTATATGGTTGCTAGTATTAATAAGAGAGAAAAAAATTTTTTTCAGCCATGCAGACTTCAGAGATGCTGGGGCTTTATAACCATATCTGAACTTTTAATACCTCCCTTAGCTGACACTTAGCACACACTGTGGGTGGTACAGTCTCTGTATTCCATAAATACACAGAGTCAAGGGAGTATAAGATGCAGCCTGTGGAGCGGAGCATATTTAGGTTGGACTGTTAAATCTGACACCGCTGGTTTTGTGATCCCTACTCATGCTGACTTCTCTCATACGTTAAGCTGGGAAAAATATCTGAAACACCTCCTCAGAATTAAATCATGTCAGTATGGAACGTTTACTTAGTGATTAATACAGGATTGCTTCCTCTTAATGTAACAAGGATCATAATGAGTGATGGCATTTGCTTGAGTTCTTTCATGTGACTAGCTAAAAACTGCTTTGAAAGCTGTGCTCTAAGGATTAGCCGAGGACGGACCATACTAATGTCCCCACTGGTATGCTTCAGCTCCACCATTTTAGCTGTAACTTTCTACAGCAATCTCGGGTGCATTCTTGATCCCAAGAGTTCTGTGATGCTGGGGGGGAATCTACAGTCCCTCTGCAAGTCATCAAAGTTTTCATCAATTTCCCAACGTACCCCCAACCGTCCACCCCTTGAAACCTCCCGCCAGTTGTCGTAGTACTTTACAGAATTAGACATTTCCTATTGTACTGCTCAATCTGTCCATCAGGTTCAGCTAATTTACCGCAATCATGTCTTCCAATGGGTACTCAACAAGACCTCATTTTTTTGAGGTAGGTGATAAAGTTTCCGAGTATCGAAAGGCCCCACTAGCAAAACCACTTAAACCATTTAATCTCTCCAAATATTTCAGCCCAGAGCACCACAGGTTGCTAACCTTTCTCCCTCCTCACAATATACATATAAGTAATGAAACTTGAGTTTGAAAGTTCCCCAATTCCAGACCTCGGGGTAGCGGGGTTCCCATCTCAGATACTTGAAAAGCAGAAGCTGGAGGATTGAAAGTTTAAGTCCTAATTGGAGTCCAGAATGAGTTCAAGAGCATCATGAACAGCTTAATGAGACCTATCTCAGTACCAAAAGGAAGGGCTGAGGACATGGCCCAATATTTAAGAGTGTTTGCTGCTCTTACAGAGGAGCAATTCCCAGTGGCCACACTGGGCTGCTTCCAAGAGTCTGTAACTCCAGCTCCAGGGGATCTAACTTCTTCTGGCGTCTGTGGACACCTACACTTAGGTACACATATACAGTCACACACACACGCACACACAGAGACACTAATGAAAATAAATCTTTAAAAAGAACGAAAGAAAAATAGAAAGAAGGATGTGGGCACAGCTCAGTGGTTGAGTACTTGCCTGGTATTCACAAGACTCCTTGTACTGAAAAAAAAAATTCAAAATCTGTAGCAGTACAGTCACCAGTGTCCCCAGCACAGGAGGTCACCTTATAGTGTGTGCACCTGTGCGTGTGGAAGCCAGAGGTTGGCATCTGGTTTCTTTTCCAGTCACTCTCCACCTTAATTTTGGAGGCAGTGTCTCTGGCTGAACCCAGAGCTCTCTAGTCCAGCTGGGAGCATCTTGACTCTGCAGTGTCAGACTGAAATTACAGATGTGTGCTACTGGAGCTGGCTTTTATCAGAGAGCCAAGCTTGGGTTCTTGTGTTTGCATTGTTAGCCTTTAACCCACTGAGCCAATGGCCCAGTCTCCATTTATTCTTTCAAACCTATCTGCCCAAACATCCATTCAGGGACAGGGCTACAGCAAGCCCTGGTGGAAAGGGTTTCATTTGGAAGGAGGCAGACATGTATGTTGACCTCAGCTTCGCCATGTCCTAGGCATGTCCTCACAGCAGGGCATTGCTTTTCATCCTGTGCCTCCGTCTCCTTTTCTGCAAAATGGCACTGGCCAGAGGATCAAGTGTGTCACCAGCTCTTACCATGGGTTAGGCGGACTCTTAAAGAAATTTAGAGATTTAATGAGAACCTAGATGATGATGATCAGGGGCGTGTAGATGCCCCTCAACACCAAAGACTCTTTGGAATGTAGAAAGCATTTCCATCTCCCTGGGGGGACAATGTGTGTAAGATTGCTGGGGGGCTTGCTCATATTACCCTACGTACATAGATATGTAAATCGAACCCATATTTTAAAATGTGATATATGAGACTAGAGAGATGGCTCAGCAGTTAGATAAGATCTGAACACTGCTGCCCTTGCCCAGGACCCCAGTTTGCTTCCTATTACCTGCATCGGATGGCTGACACACTTCCGTGTCTATAGCTCCGGGGGATCTGACTCCCTCTTCTAGTCTTGAAGTATACCATGAGCATCTGCACACACACACACACACACACACACACACACACACACACACACGCCTCTCACAATTTTTAAGATAGTAAATATTTTTAAAGCTGCAAACGAAGGGAAAAGTGCCAAATAACACTGTCAGACCTTCAGCATTGATTTTTTAGCCCCGTATTTACAACCGTAAAGAAGAGGAACATTTTTAGTAAAAATGATGAATAGACATGCCGACTCTCTATTTCCCTTCTAAAATGTAAAGAAATGATCTGAGAAATAGGGACACGGGACTGTCGCATTAGAGACAATTTTTGGGTCTGAAGATGATTTCACCAGTCCTAGGCAAAAATCAATAGGGGAGTAACAAGGCGCAGGAAGCCAAGCAGAACCACAGAGCACATTTTCTCACCAGCCGTGTAAACGATTGTTAGCATAGAGGCAGAAATAAAAATAAATAAATAAATAAAAACCAGCAAGGATTTTTTTTTTCATCAAGGATTTTTCATCAAGGATATTTCATCAATACCCATGTTTGAGCAGAATTCCTAGAGCAGAAAAGATTATAAATAAACCATGGGTTTAAATAATGTGTCTCAGAGGCAGCTGATAAACTGACATGGTATAAAAAGGCCACAGAGTAAATGACATTTTGGGAATCATGAACAATGTGCACACGGAGGTCCCCCTTTCCTGAAATCCAAACTCTGTAACACTGAGCATCAGTCCTGGGGGGAGGGACACCCCAAAGGTACTAAAGCAGCTGCCACTTTGTGCTCAGCAGTGTGTAGGAGCAGTGAAATGGCTGTGACATTGTCTGCACTCTCAGTGATGAAGGATGGCGTGGGCTATTGTGTTAGTCAGGGTTCTCTAGAGCCACAGAACTTACGGGTAGTCTCTATATAGTAAGGGAATTTGTTGATGACTTACAGTCTGCAGTCCAACTCCCAACAATGGTCAGCAGCAGCTGTGAATGGAAGTCCAAGGATCTAGCAGTTGCTCAGTCCCACAAGGCAAGCAGGCGAAGAAGAGAAGTAAATCTTCCTTCTTCCAATGTCCTTATGTAGGTCTCCAGCAGAAGGTGTAGCCCAGATTAAAGGTGTGTGCCACTACACCTTTAATCCCTGATGACCTTGAACTCAGAGATCCCCCTGTCTTAATCTTGTGGAATTCATAGCCACTATGCCTCAAGATCTCCATGCCACGATCCAGGTCAGAAACTTGTATGTCCCAGCCTCCAGATTAGGATCACTGGTGATTCTTCCAATTCTGGATTGCAGCTCATTCCAGGTATAGTCAGGTTGACAACCAGGAATAGCCATTACAGCTATGCTCTTCTGGGTGACCCCAAGGGAGCGCGTGACCCAGAAAAACTGAGGAAATAGGTGTTTTTAGAAAAGTCTTGTTTGCTTTTTGATGTGTCATAGTTTCTGTTGCTGTGATAATATATTCAGAAAAGACAACTTAAGAGAGCTAGCTCAGAGTCGTAGGTGAGAGCCCATCATTATAGGTAAATCACAGAATGAGCAGCAAAGACTTGAGAGAACTGGTCTCTTTACATCCACTAACCATGCAGAGACCAATGAACTACTGCATGCACACTAGTACATAACTCCCTCTATATACTCACTCAGTTCAGGACCCCAGGCCCAGGGGATGGTGCTGCTCACAGTGGGCAAAACTTCCAACATTTAATATAATTAAGACAGTCTCTCACAGACGTTCTCAGAGACCCTACTTCCAGAAAATTCTAGATAGACAATTGAAAGTAACCATCACATGATAGCATTCAATAATTTCTGAATTTATTTATGGGAAATTTGTATATTGAAACAAAAATAATAAGAATACGAGCGCATAGTTTTTTTTTTCAGAAATGCATACAATGTTAAGTGTCACTAACAAGTTGTAAGAACATGAACTGTTCCAAAGGGGATAAGTACAACAAGTACTTTACTCAGGATACTACAGACAATTTCACAGAGGTACAGGAAGGCATCCTAATGTGGACACACATCGCATACTATCAGATGTGATTTGGAATCCACAAGGGGGTGGATTTAAGGACCTCTGCAGTGAGTGCTGCATCCAGTCCAGGCAAGGCTTGGACCTTAGTTTTCAGCACCCAGGTCAGGAAGCTCCAGGTCCAAGAATCTCACAGCTCTGCTGCCTCCTCAGGCACCATTATACATGTATGTGTATACACACACAGACTCACACAGACACACACATACACAAACATGCAAATAAAAAAATTTAAAAGAATTTATTTAAAGACCTTTATCAGTTTAATAAGCCTTAAGAGATTAATGCACCAGTAAGTGCCAAAGAGCTTGTTAACCATTTGTAGGCCTTCAAACAATTTTAAGCCCAAGCGATATCAGGTTAAGCTACCTTGCGATCACTGTAGTAGCAGAAGGTTTTTGTATTTAGGGTTTCCACACCCACTCACTTGGAAGGAAGCAGTTGCTTATTTAGAAGGTTTCTAAATCTGCATTGAGCTTAAGATGGCTGGAGTGTAGGAGGTGGTTGCTAAAAGCAGCAAGAAAGAGAAGCTACCACAGTAAAAGAAGGGAATCTGAGATTCCATTTACCAGATGGGAACAAAATACCAAGTTACTAGAAATACATAGAATGCAGGATCTCGCGGACAGACGTCAGCAGTGAGCTGCTTCGAAGGCATCTCCCATCCTTCGGGTCTCAGCGCTAACACCCTCACTGCTGTGTGACAATGCTACTGATGTGTGTTGTCACTGTTACTTGCTGGGTCAGATGAGAGGCTGCCTCTGTCCTGCAGTCCTTCCTCAGCTGACCACTCTAGCCTGGTCCCACAGTCTCTGCCTGAATTGCATGTTCTCTGTTACCACATGTCACATATGGAGAGACGCACTCCTCAAATGTGTGTGCAAGATGGCAATGAGTAAAAAAAAAAAAATGCCTAGGCCTGTCTCTGTAAGTTCAGAAAGCCCAAGCCAAGTGAAACCTGGTGAGAAAGAAAGCAACTCCCATCTAGAGAATTAAAATAGAGTTCTCAATAAAAATCACTGCAGCCAGGACTTGGTAGATGGGGCAATTTTGCTATTTCTCGGTAGAGTCTTACAATTCTATAGACACAAAACTGTGTCTTGGGGGGGGGGGAGAAGGATAGTCATCATCAAAATGAGAGAAGAGAGATTCCCAGTATGATTGCCTCATACAAATGTTAAGTTCTCAGATGAGTGCTTTGAGGGTGGGCAGTAAATCAAACTTTTAGAGGAGAGCAAAGAGTGGACCAGGATTGGTGGGGAAAGCCGTCCTCTGTCTCCCTGTGCGTGATACTGCCTCACAATGACAGGAACACTCCTGAAGGCTGATTTATTGAGTGAGAGGCGGCCAGCCTGAGGCAGACACATAACTTTCCTGAATCCCAGTATAGTACTTAAAAGACCCTTTTGTCTGTCACCTCCTATGGAGTCTTGGGGAAATGGCATGACTCAACTACTACCCAGAGCCAGCCAGGAACATGGGGAAGAAGATGGACACACTGCCTAGCTAGAATTGGAAGTCAGGTGAGCTAGTGAACTGTAGGACTATAGGTGTCCCTCACGTGCCATAGGGTGTCTTGGAAATGGAGTGTCTAGTCATGATATCTCAGGGTCAGTGAGGGGCCACCGACCTTCAAACCCTCAGAATAAGTTTGAAGCAAAGGTGATTGAACCCCTTATTACGGAATTGTGTCCTGTGAGTATAGAGATGATGGAGACTGTAGTAGTAGTGAGTTATGAGAGAGTGGTAGAGTCCTAGCGAGAGGCCACTGAAGCACTCTGGAGGTCCCCTCTCTACCATGTCCCTGACCCAGATGAGCACAGACTTCTTGAGTCTGTTGTTCCTGTTGTTAGGCAGTTTGTGCTTATAAAAGTTAAAACATCTTCCTCAAAGTTTGATGGGAAGGATTTTACAAGCATCTCATGAGTCTGAATGCGTATTCTCTAGCAGGGGATCCTGTCTGGGGAGGTCACAAAACCCTAGGGCTGTGGAACACTGCAGGAGGATAAGTGGGTAAGTCATGTGACTATCTATCTTTTTTCAGATCCATCTTCCCTAGTCACAGCTCCTCCCACTGCCAAGCCTTCCCTGTCTTCTGAGAGCTGGAGAGAGGAGGACCACAGCGTGATGCCAAGGTTACCTAGAGCATCAACAGGACTAGAGGTATGAACGAGATTGGCCTGCAGCCCAGTGAAAGAACACAGGATGCTATGGACTCTGTCCACCCTCCTCAGTACAGAAACACCAAAAGTGAAAATGGCAGCGATGTATACTTTGAAGAAAAATCAACTAGTCTTACATCCAACATGGACCAGCCCCAGGGGGGGCCCATGAGCCACTAACAACAACAGAAGGGGCTGGAAGTGGATAAGGAGGCAGATTAGTCATTATTTAGCAGTTCATACTATGGCTACCTCACCCCAAATAAAGACAACACCACCTCCAGGTCAGAGACGACAAGGCTTGGAAAATGGAGTCTTCAGGGAAACGCATTAGGGAAGGTAGTTTGCCGCTGACATGCTGCACCCTTGTGTAGGACATGAACCTGAAGATGTCTGAGACCCTACAAGGAGCAGTCTCACGCATGCCCCATTATGTGGGTTCTGAGAAGGGTGGGCTAGAAGCAGTCAGCAGAGGATGTTTTCAGAGTCTGGGGAAGAAGGCAGGAGAGCTCAATGTGAGGTTCAGATTGGAAGGATCATGTAGAGAGCTATGGAACCTCAGGGCAGCTCTGTGCGAAGCCCTTCCACATCACACCACTAACTAACTGTCTTTGCTTGCTTCTGAAGAACAGGCCCAGATCCATGGTTACTGAACCAAGAGTCTATGTTTGGACTGGTATGGTTTATAAGCCACAGGAGGAAGCTGTGTGCCCCAAAACCTGTTGTTAGCTGTTGGACACCTCTGACAATCAGGGAATAAGCTCTGCACCCCTCATCTACCTGCAGAGAGTGAGCTCCATTTAAATTAGCTCCCTTCAACTATTCATAGTTCTCACAGCACTACTGGCTGGACAGAGAAGTCAGCCGTATTATGGACAGACAGCCATCCAACCTCTGGTCTCCACACGAGACAGCTGTTTCCCACATGACCTGGGGTCTTCAACAGCATGACCTCTCATTTCCATCAGTATTCTCAATGGCCAGATGCAAAGAAGTGCTGGCATATTTCTCAATGAGGAGGTAAAGAGGCACAGGGAGGGGAGGGGGAGGAGAGGAGAGGAGAGGGGAGGGAGGAGAGAGGCACGTGAACATGTCAAGAGAGAAGAGAAAAGCAGTAAGAAAGAGAGGAAAGGGCATGAAGCTAGGAGAAGGAGGAGAGTCTATCCATAGGAAATTCCTGTCTGGCAGTCTAGAAGCAAGAGACTCACGTGCTAGGTTGGTGCAGGAGCCATGGACCAGGAGGACTGGGAACAAACTTCCCTTGAAAGGAGAGTTAGGGGCAGCAGAGAATGGGGACCCAGGAGGAGAAGACTGTGTGGTCTTGGTGGTGTGTCTTGGTGGTTCTGGTCTATGCTAAGTGCATCACTCGGATACTGCTTGGGAGATTGGCTCCTATTCCGGGATGCTGAGGCAGGGTGTGGCTGCAGAGAAGAGAAACCACACCCTTCCTAGGAGCCTCTTCCCATGTCTACTTTACCACGTACTGGGGTTGTTCTGGTAACATTGGGTCTCTGTCTTCTCAGTCTCCTTCCTCCAGGCCGCCATAGTGATGTCTTCCTTCCTGCGGATTCCCAAGATTTGTGTTAATTATTCATGCCCCCAGAGACTGATTGGTTGACTTTAATTGACTAGAATTAATTTTTTTTCTTTTTGTCCACTGTGACTAGGTGAGCAGTACTTTACATAGTTTGGAACATTACTGCCCAGACATGGCCAGCAGCAGCCTCGGGACTCATTTGTACCCAGTGTCTGCTCTCTCATGGTCAAGATTAGAGGGAAACTAATTTCCATGGAGCTGTAGATGGCTGAGTGTGGTGTCTGTAGTGCCCTCCTGGGCACACTCCAGGTAGTGAGGGACTGTCTGAGTCAGCAGGGACTGCCCAGTGACAGAAAATACAAGGGGATGATGGAGCATCTGGGAGCTTAGAAAAAGCGCCCCTTAGGAAGCAACACACTGGATTCTGACAGTTGCAATCTCCTCCATCTCTGTGCTCCGCCTGAGTTTTTAGGATGCAGAAATGGCTTCCTTGTCTTTTCCCATGCAGATGTCCCAGAATTCCTGTTCAAAGGTCGACAGATTTGTCCATCAATGATGGTCTCAGGAAGATGTAAGAAGAGGCTCTTTTTGCTCTAATTTCTTCCCTTAAGCTTTTTTTTTTTTTTTTGAGTTGCTCCAAGAGGGGAACATGTTTAGCCCCCTACACAGACACTGGATGGTCATGACTTTCTCATGTAGATTGTGAGACTATGTGACTCTGAAAAGCAATGACACACCCCACAATTCTCACTGAGAGACAGAACACACAAACCCACCTGTTATATGTGACAATGGAAGTCTGACCAGGATGGCAGTCCGTCAACCACTCCATGCCACATCCTTGTTGCAGGGAGCTCGAGCAGGTGAGACATTCAGTGTCTGAGTCTCCCAGCCTTAATCATCCCAGGCACCGCATGTCAATGTGAGCATAAGCCATGGCCCAGTGCAAGGGGTCATAGTGTTTAGGGATTGTTTAGGGAATGTTCTATCAGTGAATTCCTTGCATTGAGAAAAATCTTCTAAATATCAAGGAAAGATTTTCCAAGTCTGGCTCATGGCGCACTCCAAGTTGCAGAAATGGCAAACTCTCAGCAACTGTTGCCTCCTATTCTGTTTACTGTGGTGGTGGACCTTGGGGGGGGGGGTGTTCAGGGTGTTCTGTCTGAGGACTCTGGAAGCAGAAAACCTAAGGCAAGGATCTGCCCAGCTCCCCTCAAGGCAAAAGCTCCCTAACCTGAGGTAATGTGAGGCAAAGGAGTTCCTGTGAGAAAACGTTACATAATCTATGAGAGGCGCCATCCAACAGGCCAGGCCAGTCCTTCCAATAACTCTAAGGCAACAAGCCTCAGATACCTTGGGGGCTTGGCTCAGCAAAGTACATGATCACTTGTGTGTCCCTTGGAACCAGCAAATTAATCTACACTGCAGATCTTAGCAGAAGTCAACATAAAACATTTTTTGGCTAGCCTCCCTGCATTCCCTACATTCTTCTCACTAAGCAGGAAGTCGATACTACCCTGTGGTCTTCCTTATTGATACTACCCTTATAGTCTTCCTTAATTTGCCGGCCTTTATGGGTCCTACAAACTCCACAACACAGGGACTGTATCCAGCCACCAGCTTGTGGTGCTTCTCCTACAGTGCTGCAATAGGGGACTGAGCACCAAACAGGGTCTTTGATCCCTATTCTCTGGGATTGATTGCCTTGGGCTCCTGAGAGACAGCAGGAGGTAAGAGCCTAGCCATCAGAACTGCCCTACTAGTGTGGGTGGCACACTGCAGATGATAGCTCACTAGATCAAGGGCTCATTCTGAGGGTAGAAACTCAGATCTAGCAACCACATAAAATACCTTGCATGTCAGTGTGAGCCTATAATCTCCCCTCTGCGGAGATGGATGGAAAAGACCCATTTTAATCCCTGTGCAGTTGGACTAGCATTACTTCCAACCTCTGGCTCCAAGGAGACCGTCTCATAAAACAAGGGAAGCATGACACTCGAGACCCCTTACTGAACACACATGACCAAATACACTCGAGTGCTCCAGAAAACACGTGCAAACTCACAAACCAGTACATACACACACACACACACACACACACACACACACACGGTGGTAGGCATGAAGAGTAATTAGAGAAAGCCCTTGATTATCACTGTCTTTTGTTAATGGTCAATTTCCCAACCTGTTAGTTGTCATTTTCAGCCTGCAGCATTCAAGCCAATGGCTCATCCAGAAATGTCAACAGCCAATAGCTGGGTGGAAGAGATGTAGGTGGGGTTGAGGTTTCTCTGGCTTGGAAATGGAGGCCCACAAAGAGGAGACAGGAGTGAGGGGAAGCTGCCAAGGAAGAAGAACGTGCCGGAGGGATAAGGAGAGCTGCCGTGGACTAAGGGCCGAGAGAATGTGGCCCAGAGGGCTGCCCAGTTGGGTTAAGAGCAGCCCAGATGGAACACAGTAAATATGATAACTTGGGGTTATAGAAAGTAGATTCTAACAGTGGAGAGTAGGCAGCTGCCCAGCTATTGTGCTGCCTAAGACATATTTAAAAAATATAAAGGCTGTGTGTGCCTTTCATCCAGAAAAATAAATGCTCTAAGGCAGGGAAGAAGCCCACGCTGGGATTTTAATATTTTCTACTACCGGTGAAGAAGAGTGGGGTAAACTTCTCAGCTGTCTGGCTGGGAATGCTCAGAACAGCAGCATTAATGTTATTTGAGAGCCTTGCCCACAATGCCTCAGTGCCTTGGACCCCATGCATTCATTTCAGCCCCAATGTTAACACGCAAGACTCTTAATAAAACTGGAACAGTTCAAATATCTTCAGATTTGAAACAAGATTTCCCAGGCTGATGTTGAAAATTCCTTCATTTTATTAAATGTTCATTTGATTTCCATCCAGACTCATTTCTCCTTGAGAGGAACTCTCAACTCTCATCCCAAATGAATAGAAACATTGGGACACTGACTTCTCAGTCGGAAAATTCTAACCCTGTGCCCTCGTCACCGGGGGCATCTACTTTCTGGAGCTGTCCTCCACTGTACTGCCTGGTTGTATGTGTCAATTTGACACAAGCTGGAGTTATCACAGAGAAAGGAGCCTCCCTCGAGGAAAGTCAGGACTGGAACTCAAGCAGGGCAGGAAGCAGGAGCTGATGCAGGAGCCATAGAGGGATGTTACTTACTGGCTTGCTTCCCTTGGCTTGCTCAGCTTACTTTCTTATAGAACCCAAGACTACCAGCCCAGGTATGGCACCACCCACAATGGGCCCTCCCACCCTTGATCACCAACTGAGAAAATGCCTTACAGCTGGATCCCATGTTTTCCAAGGGTGAAAATGCAGCGAGCTTCTAGACTAACCTTTACTCTGGCAGCCCAGAGCTATCAGATTTAACCCGTTCCTTCTTCTTTCTGGCACGTAGTTACTGCTGCACCTCCTTCACAATTTCAAAAAGCATTGACATTATTTCTAAATCTTTTACTAAATACATGTGTGTTGCTGACATGTGTGTCACTGACCTGAGAAAGCTTCTAAGATGCTGGGCAATTGTCTTTTCCACCTGTGGTTGCATGAGTAATGCCAGCCAACTGGACTCTCAGCTTCACACTCCTGGGATGCACATTGCACTAACCACCTTCTCAGCCCTCCATCTGCTCACAGACATCCCTTTGAACATCCCCAGACTTTCTAGACAACTGACCAGGTAACAAGAAAGAAGCCAGGCAGCACTGACGGAACATTTCAGCACAGAGGACCCGGCTGGCACAGCACACCGAAGTAGAAACCTCCTCCATTGAGTTAAATTCCCCTTCTGTGCTGTAAGTCCACTTGAACCCTGGATGCAAAGCACCTCCTTTTTTGCAGTGGCCTTGCCAGCTCTGTGCTGGGTCAACTCCATACATTAACTTGGGAGGCAGAGGCAGGCGAATTTCTGAGTTTGAGGCCAGCCTGGTCTACAGAGTGAGTTCCAGAACAGCCAGGGTTACACAGAGAAACCCTGTCTCAAAAAAACCAAAAAAAAAAAAAAAAAGGCACTAGATGTTACAGTAGCAGAATTATGTCACCAGGCAAATGCTTCCTTCTGCCAACGACACACAAATCAATGATCATTGCTTTGTATAACCAGTCAACTGCGTAGATAGACATCCATGATGTCAAATGACATAGGAACCTGAACCTGGGGCTTGGCTCCTGGACTGGGCTAACACGAGGAGTGAAGAGGGGAGTTAAGGAAAGCCTCCATAAGCTCAGGGTCACAAGGTCACAGAGCTGTGATTGGTGGGGACAAAACACACATTTTCTGGGAGGGGGTAAATGAAAAGGAGACCCCAAGGAATACAAAGCTGCCAAGCCTGGATGGTTGGCACAAACACACACACACACACACACACACACACACACACACACCACATCACCCACCTCACACCTACCTGAATGGTGAAGGGAAACATAAAAGATCATTTGTACTTTTGTGGAGTGATTCTGTCTGTCATGTTATTTTTATGTTTGATTCTTTCCGACAGGGCCCGTAGAAGGGTATGAAAGGTGAATGAACCCTTCATATATCTAAGGGTGATCTCGAACTTCTGCTCTTTTTGCCTCCACCTCCAAGTGCTGATTACAGATGTCATAGTCTTCCATCTAGATCTAACTATAACTTGTTGTGTGCCGGGCCAGCACTCTAGAACTGTACAGTACATACTGAACCCATTTTATAATTTTACATGGAGACTTAGTCTCTTGTAAGGGTATCTCATCTGGACCTGATGTCATTACGGATGCCCTCAGCTTATGCTGTGTACCTTGGGTCTCTCTCAGCAGACACAGACACTCGGAGAAAGCAATGGTATCACAAGATGAGAAGTGTCAGTGGGCTCCATGGTAACCCACAATTCCCAAAGCTCAGACATACTAGGGGCAGAGCCTCCTTAGCGCCTCAGAAGAGACTATTCCTGGTAAGAAGGAGGCCAGAGCTGTTCTGACCCTGCCTGGTGGAAGCTCTAGTGACAACTCTGACCAACAGGCTTAGTTTCTTAGTGTTCATCATCTTGGATCATTGTCATTCTTGTACAAGAGCCAAAGTCATATTGAACAGATGGACAGACACCAATTAACCTCTGACCTGGAGACTTGGACATGGCCTTTTGAAGAATTCTACATTCTGAGGAACAGCCAGCTCATGATCATGATAGAGAGCAGCAAACACATCGAAGAAACTGGAACTAGGGTTAGCGCGGGAGAGATGCCTCAGTTGGTAAAGTGTATGCCAGAAAACCATGAAGGAGGACCCATGTGCTTGTCCAAGAAACCACATACAATGTAGGGTACATTGTAGGGTACAATGTAGGGTACACAGGGGGTAGTCTCTACTGTCTAGGAGCACAGGAAGGAGTCTAGGTGAGCTCCATCCAGATTAGTGAGAGACAATTTCTCAAAAATCAAGGTGGAAGACTAAAGAGGAGTGGATTCTATGGTTTACCTACAGATCCATGAACAATTACAACTCAGAAAATAATACATGGATGAAAACACAGAGAGAGAGAGAGAGACAGAGACACAGAGACGGAGGCACAGAAACAGAGACAGAGAGACACAGAGAGATGAGAGATAGACAGAGAGACAGAAAGAGGCAGAGGAGGGGGAGGGATGTGTGTGTAGGATAGATGCTTGGAAAGGTCTGTGGGTTTCCTGTATCCCACCAACCAGATGAACAGAGAGTCCATGTTCTCAGTGGTCATATATAAGGTTTCTCAGCTTGGAGCTCAGAATTCTTTCTTTCTTTCTTTCTTTCTTTCTTTCTTTCTTTCTTTCTTTCTTTCTTTCTTTCTGTCTTTCTTTCTTTCTTTCTTTTCTCTCTCTCTTTCTCTCTTTCTTTCTCCATCTGATTAGAATTGAAGATCCATGCTATATGTAAAATCTAACATATCATACACACAGACCTGCATACAGTGTACAAGTTCCAGAAGGAACCACAGACTCTAAGTGCATTTGCAAATGAGTCCAGGTGACCTACAAAAAAGCAGGAAAGCCATAGCAAACACATGGCACCAGGCATCACCTCAGTGGTAGCTCAGTGTTTCAGTGACCTGGCCTATTCCATCAGTGGGGTGGCCTGTCACGCCTGGGGATACTGAGGCACAGGCTTCCATTCTTTGGCTAGAAGAAAGTAGTTTTTCCTTCACAGACCTCAACAAACACACAAAACACCCCTAACTTGTCACATGGTATTTTTACTTCTTGAGGAAGCAACTGTGATGTTGCCCTTGCTAGTGTTACCATGGAAACCAGAGGTGAACTCAAGCTGATGAAGCAGGTGATGTTGTGGGGGTCTCCAACATCAAGAACAATCCTGAGGAGATAGAGGAATATGACATTTCATGGCATACGTGATGACCTCCTGTCCAACCTGAGGATAGCACATCTGATTCTAACTGAGCTCCACAGAATAGATAGTGTGGAGGCTGGGACTGAGGAGACATACACTTTAGTGGGAGGACACGTGTATACTCCACGGACCTCCCCAGGATGGGAACACTGAGTATGAAAATGGCGAGGGCATAACCATGAGGAATCACCACCTACATCTATCAAGGATCAGCCCCAGGAGGCACCCAGAACCTCCAATGAGATCGGAAGAAGGGGCTTGGAGGGGTGAAGGGTGGATTAGTCACCAGTTCACAGTTTATGCTGTTGTCCCCCCTCCCCAACCCCTGAGACACAACCTTCAGGTAAGGAACAGCAAAGCATAGAGAATGGAAGCCCAAGGAAGTGGAGTAGGCGTGGCCACTAACATTCACCTTTGTCATTTCAAGGCCCTTTCCCACTGACGTGCGATACCCATTTTTAGGACACGAACCCAAAGGTGTCTGTGACCTTGGAAGGAGCTTTCCCACTTCATCCATCTCCCATATGTAGATTCTGGAGAAGATGAGCCAGTAGCAGTCAGCAGAGAATACAACCAGAGTCTGAGGAGGGGAAGGAGGGAGGGGACAGGAGGGAGGAGGGCGAAAGGGAGCACGGGTTAGGAAGGGAGGGATCCACTGGAGAGCTGAGCAACCACAGGGCAGCTCTTTGCTAAGTCCTTCTAAGTCAGTTCACTCTCAGAGCCTTTGCTTATGCCTTCTTTTAAGGTCTGAAGAACAGGTCCAAATCTGTGGCGTCTAAACCGCAGGTCTGTTCAGACTGGTATGGCCTATCAGACACAGAAGGGAGCCAAGTCAGAACTTGAAGAGGCTGTGTGCCCAAAACATGTTGTTGGCTGTCAGACATCCCAGCAACCAGGGCACAAACTCTGCACCCTTCATCTCCCTGTAGAATGGGATCTCTGATTAAATTAGCTCCCTGATGGTTAGTTTCATTGTTCCCCAACACCACTGGCTGGACAGAGAAGTCAACCACAAAACCATCTTGTTATGAAGAAGCAGCTGTCTGGCTTCTGCAGTACACATGAGAGAGAACTATGTGTCTCACATGACTTAGGGTCTTTGCTAGCTTGTGCCCTAACCCCCAAGGACTGGCTGGTTTTGTGTATCAACTTGACACAAGTGGAGTTATCACAGAGAAAGGATTTTCAGGTGAGGAAATGTCTCTATGAGATCCAGCTATAAGGCATTTTCTCAATTGGTGATCAAGGGTGGGAGGGCCCATTGTGGGTGGTGCCATCCCTGGGCTGGTGGTCTTGGGTTCTATACAAAAGCAAGCTGAGCAAACCAGGGGAAGCAAGCCAGTAAGCAGCATCCCTCCATGACCTCTGCATCAGCTCCTGACTCCTAGTTCCTGCCCTGTGTGAGTTCCTGTCCTGACTTCCTTTGGTGATGAACAGCAATGTGAAAGTGTAAGCTGAGTAAACCCTTTCCTCCCCAACTCCCTTCTTGGTCATGAAGTTTGTGCAGAAATAAAAACCCTAAGACACCCATCAACATTATCAATGACGAAATGCGAAGAAGTTTGTGTACTGTGTAAACCAAGGAGGTAAAGGGGCACAGGAAGATGAGTGGTGGTGAGGAGAGGGACCAGTGGGCCATGTCAAGGGAGAAGAAGAAGATCGAAGGAGGCAAGGGCATGGATTTGGGGAGTGAGAAAGAAAGCCTGTCCAGAGGAAACTCCAGTCAGGCCACTGAGAAGGAAGGAATGAGCTCACTGGGTGGTGGGTGACAGAGGCTGTGGACAAGCTGGAGAAGCAATATTCCTCTGAAGAAGAGAGTTGTGGGGTGTGGGCATGGATACCCAGGAGCAGAAGAGTGTATCTTCCTGGTGGGTTCCATCTTGGGCCAAGGTATACCACTTGGATGTTGCCTGGGAAACACGCTCCTGTTCTAGGATGCTCTGACAGGGTAGGACTGTAGAGAAGAGACAGACTTCCAGGAGTCTCTTCCTCTTGGCGTCACTTACCCAGGCTTTGAGCTGATCTGGTACCATCTGTGTCTCTGTCTTCACAGCCTTCTTCCTTCATGCCCCTATGGTGCTCTTACTCCATTCAGGGATTACATAAAATGATATGGATTTCATGGTCTAACTGGAGACTTCTTGACTTTAATCGAGTAAGATTGCAAGATTCTTCTGACTGGTGGGATTAGGTAAGTAGGGCATGCCAGGGCTGTGCACTGTTACTTCCCCCACAAGGCCAGTGGCTTTTGGTATACCTTATGCCCAGTGATCATCCTTAGAGTCAAGATTAGAAGGAGGGCTAATTGCCATGGATCTGTGCATGACGGTCAGTGGTATCGTGTGCAAGCTTCCCGAGTGAGTTATCTGCAATGCTCGCCTACTCACCTTTCATGTAAAGAGCCTTTCCTTGAGTCAGCAGGGGCAGCCTCTTCAGGGATCATTCACGTGAAGCAAGATGAATCCACTATGTATCACTTGTGCAGGAAGGTGAGTTTCCAAAGCCTGGTTTTAATGTATACTCGCCAAGCAAATTGATCTTGCTTTCTTCTACAGAGGCTGCTGTCAGAATCAATGGGAATATGGGCTTTTGTAACAGCTCATTCATTTGTCTGGAGTCCACTTCCTTGACCACATCTTGTGTCTGTAGCCTTGACCAAGTCCTATATGGCAGCCTGTTTCTGCCCCTAGTAACAGGCATAGAGCACTGGGCATAATGAAGGCTTACGTCTTGGTCCCGTTTCCCTTCCAGCATCTACTTACTGATGAGGCCCGTTCCTGCTTCCTGTGTTTCTAATCTATTGCCATGTCAAAACACCATGGTCAGCTTCTAAGGGAAAACGTCAAATTAAATTAATTAAATTAGCCAGTTCCAAAAACTAAAGTCTGTAACCATCACTGTGAGGAGTCTGGCTACAATCAGGTAAGTGTGAGGCTGGGGAACTGCTGGTGGCTCTTCTTTGATCCTCAAGTATATGAAAGAGAGAGAGAGAGAGAGAGAGAGAGAGAGAGAGAGAGAGAGAGAGAGAGAACACTTACTTGAAATAGGTTTGTCTTTTCCTCAGAACTATCCCACCCCCCACTGACACACCTCCTTTTCTTTGATGGCCTCATCTCCCAATCCTTCCCAAACAGCTTTGCCATAGGGCTTCCAAGTGTCCAAACACATGTGTTCCTGGTGACCATTTTCATCCACATCCCCACATCATCAAGGGACTTGGTCTGACATTCCATCACACTGGGTTCTGCCTGTTGAAGCCACCTGCCCCGCATTGTGATCTGCCTGTATTTTTAGAGAGCAGAAATGTCACCCATGTCTTATCATTCCTCCCACACAGATGTTCCAGAAAACATCCTAGAAGAGTTACATACTTGTCCCTGCATGACCATCTTAGGATGATTTGAGAAGTGACTCTTGTGCTCCATATTCTTTCCCTAAGAAGACTTTTTTGAGCTATTCCTCAAGGGCACCCATTCTTAGCTCCCACATCAACATTGGATGGCTCGTGTCCACATCACAAGGTCAGAATGGGCTGGATCATGATCCTGTGGCTCAGAAAAAAAGGACAAATAACAACCATACCCCATAATACTCATCGAGAGACAAAACACACAAACTCACCAGTGGTCTGGCATATGTGACAATGGAAGTCTGACTATGGTGACAGCCTGTCAACCATCCCATGCTACAGACCTGTTGCAGGTGAGTCAGAGAGGAGGGGCATTCAGTGTCAGGGTCTCCTAGCCCTGAACTATCCCAGACACAGTATGTCAATGTGATCAAATGTTGTGGCCCAGTGCAGGATACCATGGTGCTTAAAAATTATGTTTCTCTTGATTTGAATACTTTATAAGTAATATTTCAAACTTAAAATATGAAACTAGCTCATTTATTTTTCCCACTTTGTATGTGTATGTTTGTTTGTTTGTTTGTTTGTTTATTTATTTATACTTAGCTGCGATGAAACACCATGACCAAAAAGCAAGTTGAGGGGGAAAGTGTTTATTCAGTGTACACTTCCATAGCACTGTTCATTTTTGAAAGAAGTCAGGACAGAACTCAAGTAGGGCAGAAACCTCGAGGCAGGAGCTGATGCAGAGGCCATGGAGGGATGCTGCTTACTGGCTTGCTTCCATGGCTTGCTTTCTTGTAGAACCCAGGACTACTATCCCAGTGATGGCTTAACCCCACAATGAGCTGGGTCCTCCACATCAATCACTAATTATGAGAATGCCTTAATATGCCAGCCTACAACTCAGTCTTATAGAGGCATTTTCTCAGTTGAGGTTCCCTCCTCTCAGATAAGGTTAGTTAGCCAACACATTCTTGGTTCACGCATCAGGATCATGACACATATCTTGAAATACTGCAATGAATAATACATCTTAGTGCATATCCTGTTTGTTCATGCACCTGATATGGCTCTGACCTTCAAGGTCACTGAACTGTTGAGTAACTTTCTAAATTACAGAATGCTAAAGAAAATTCAGATGATGATCAGTTCGTGGAAATGACTGGTGACTGTCACACACTGATGCCCTCTGTTGCATAAATAAGTGTGTGTGTGTGTGTGTGTGTGTGTGTGTGTGTGTGTGTGTGTGTGTGTTAGAGAAAAGAGAGAGGAGAGATTACACTTATATATATGTATGTATGTATGTATGTATGTATGTATGTATGTATGTGTGTTAGAGAGAAGAGAGAGGAGAGATTACACTTGTATATATGTATGTGTGTATGTATGTGAGTGAGGGCACATGTATGTTTGCATGTATGTATGAGTAGGGCTCATACATACCAACCTGTACACTCCCATCACTATGGGAGGGTCACGTGATGAGCCCCCCCTTATCTCCATTTTCTTTCCTAAGACAATGTTTTCTCTTTCTGGTGGGATTGCTCAGTGGTTATGGTCACTCACTACTCTTGCATAAGACCTAGGTTTGTGTCCCAGAATGCAGATTCTGACACATAATCAGTTCCAGGTCACCCAATTCCCTCTTCTGATCTCCATGGATTCCCGTGTGCATTTGGTTCCTGTGAATACACACCCTTGAGCACCCACACATACACATAAAATTACAAGTATTAACGTTTTAAAGACTACGCTTGGTGGCACGGGCCTGTTACATTAGTGAGGTGGGCAGTGGAGATCGCTATGTAGGCACAGTGTCATGCTTACACACCGACCACCACACAATCTTCCGGAGCACACGTAGAAGTCTCTTCCATGTTGATCTTCTGTGTTGGTTTCTAGTTAATGGTTTCTCTCATGCTGTGGGCAGAGGCTACCTCTGTGTCTGTGAAATTCTATCTCACTCTCCTGGAGATGGGTTTGCTTGGCTGTGGGGATTTTGAGTTATGAAGATATTAACTATCCCGGCGTTAGTTAATATCTACCTGTCCCTTCTCCACTATGGTTATCCTCTCCTTTTCTGTTTCAATTAAATTGGTTTTTCTCTCAGTATCATTTTGGGATTTCATTCCTAGCTGTCCTCTTTTCTCTGCTGTCTCTTATTTTCTCTCATCAAGAGAACACTCATTTCATTGGTCATTTTCTAATCTCCACTACGTTTCTAGCTGCCATCCCACCCTATCACCAAGCTCATTCATAAAGCAAGCTCCTTATTCACGTAGTTTCAGCAGGGAGTAAATTATCATTTTTTTCATATCCTTGCTCAAAACTTCTTTATATTTTGAAACATTAACAATTAAAAAAAAAAAAAACAGAACCTATGCTGGGAACATAAACCTGTCCTCTTCATGTGCGTGAGATTGTAGGTGGAAATGCCCATGCCTGAGGCACCCATGCTGCCTTTGCTGGGTGAGCTTCCTTTTGCCCATTCGACATTCATATCCACCCTTCCTCTCCTTGCAGGTATTCTAGGCACCCCACACAGCCCTGTTTATTTTAAATTAAAACACTAGATTATGTCTTAGGTATCCCTGGATGCTTCAGTACGACATACCTAACATGCTCCCCTCCATCAGACTCCCCACCAGTGTACCCCTTGAGGTAGTTCCCTCTTGCAGCGCAGGTTCCTGTTTGCTTCCTGGCAGCCATCGGAGGCCAGGTCTGTGTACATGGCCTGTGGTGTAGACTCAAGAAGAATGGTTCGGATCAGAACCTGAACTCTGGACAGGCAGTCCCAATTCCACCCTCTCTTCCTGGGTTACTTTATGTTGACTGAACACCTACCACTTACAGACATTGTGGTATGTGGCCATTACAGTTCCCATTGTCCTGGCTTGATTCCTGTCACACTGGTCCATCCATTATGACCCAAAAGAAAAAGAGTTTTTAGATTTGGAACAAGTCACAGGCGATATGAGGCATAAAGAGCCCTGAATGTAAGTGAACAGGCAAAAATAAGCAACATATGAAATTATAGATTTGAAATGATAGATGACCTAGCAGAGAACAACACTTGCTGTTCTTGCAGGGATCCAGACCCCTCCTCAGGCTACACACAACCACCTGTAACTCCAGTACCAGGTGATGCAATGCTGACTTCTGGTCTCCATGGGCACCAACATGCACGTGTTCAGATGCACACACGTGCACACACGCGCACACACACACAAAATTTAAGGAACAATTACTCAAAAACAGAATGCTGGCACCAAACCAGATTATTTCCCATTTATGAAGAAATTGACTAGTCTCTGAGGAGACTCCCTCTGGTTGATACTCCTAATGTTCACGGTGACATCATAGGTTATTAATAAGGGTGGGGCCTCCAATGGCCAGAGCTTTTTTAGAGAGCAGGAGTGGGGAGGGATGCCATCAGGAGATGGGTCCAAATCTCAGAGAGGTCTAAAAGGTTGTCATCTCAGCTTCCATTGCCACCATGGGAGGGAACACCCCCTGACATTGGTCCCTTCCTCTTCAAATGGATACATGGTTGTCCGTGTCTTGCTGGCTATCAGGATGTCCATAACCAGAAACTGGCTCAGCTAGGGTGTGCTACAAAGAGTGCAAGCTGAATGAGTACGTACGTTGGTGCATAGGAACAGCCAGTCCAAGAGGCCAGTTTCCTTTGACACATGCACATCTAGGTATGACACACAACGCACATCTATCAATGACATGCAACACACATCCCAGCATAATAGACCTCAGAGCTGGGCACCACTTTCTTGTTTGTGGTCAGCCAAAGGTCTCTACATGGCCCACAAGAGCTTCTGTGCCTTCTGCGACTGCCAGGATACTCATTGCTGCCCTAGTGGGAGGGCAAATATGCCCTGTTTAAAGGACACTGGCTGTTTAACAGACATTGGCAAACGACAGAAAGCAGGAGATCCCTGCCATGGAAGATGGAGGGAACTGATCCTTATCTCCGTAAACTAGTTTAACATTTAGAACGGTAACTTTAACCTAATTTCAGACAATAAAGGTCTGATGATAACCATTGGTATAATAGCAAGAACAGCACAGGCTCTTCGCTTAACCACAGAAAAAGGTTGATGCTCGAACACCTTAGCCGTTGGCCTCACGTAGGAATGAGTGTGTAGGGGTCACATGCAGACATCAGGCACAGAGGACATCTTAGCCAGCATTTGGATCACAGGGGAATCATTTCAATGCATGTGACTTCTCTCCCTGGGCTCACAGCTAAGGCTCCAGAGCTACCTCTGTAATTTCCACCCAGAATATCCTTATGGAACCTGTTTTTATGAGAAAGATCAACTGTCTAAAAATAAAGTTTGAAATAAAGAGTAGCTCAAAGCGATCATCATCCAAGGTATTTATTTCCTGGGGAATAAATCCATGGCAATCTAAGCTCTGAACCATCTGGCCCTGCAGCTACGTTTCCAGGACATCAGATAACCAAGGGCTTAAGACTGCTGCTGCCCAATCCAGTGAATTGCAAAGGACATTTTAATTGGAAATGGGCTTCAAAGCAGCTGTCATATATTAAGACAATGTGATTAGAAGCTTGGCTGGTAAGAGAAATGTCAGAGAAATTCACAGGAAGCCAGCCTCAAGCATCACTGCTTGCAGGAGGGGGGAGGGGAAGGGGGTGGGCACATCATGTGACATCCTGACCAGCAGCACAGCTGCCTGTACTGTGGATGCTACGTGCCACATCCTCTGGTGACACAAGGGTTCTGACGTATTCCTATGTTCATCTGGAGGCTAGATTCTGATTAATATTTCTAAGAAAAAGTCAGGAGGCCTCTGGGCTGGAACTGAAAAGTAGCTGCAAGGGAACCAGAAAGAGTTGTGGAGATAGAAGCCTGGGGCCAGAGCTTAGGAATAGATAAGAACTTGTTCAGATCAATGCAAAGCCCTTTCCCCAATGCTTTCTTCTAGTTCTACAGTCTTAAGTTTTATGTGTATTATCCTTCATTCATCTGAAGTTGATATTTGCTCTTGGTAGGGAGTGAGGGTCCAACTTCATTCTTCAGCCATGTAAGCCCAAGATTCCTCCTACACCATGTATTAAAATGGCTGGTGAGATGGATCAGTAGGTGTATGTGTGTGTGTGTGTGGGGGGGGTCTGCGGCTAAGCCTGGCAACCTGAGTTTGATTTCTGGAGCACAGATGGTAAAAGGAGAGAACCAACTCCTGCAATTTGTTTCCATGCATATGCCATGACACATGCGTGCCCATGTGTGCCTAGACAGATGCACATACAGGTAAATAAAAATGCACTAAAGAATTAAAAATAAGTAAAGGACTCTACCCTTCCCAAACATGTGTTCTTGAAACCCTCATTGAAGATCAGCTGACATACACATTGATGTCTGGACTTCTTAACATGTTACACTGGCCTGCAGGTCTGCGTTCGTACCATGCAGTTTTAATTTTTACAGCTTTATTACATAGTTTGACATTAGAAAATGAGAGGCCTCGATCCTCGTTCTTCTTTCTCAAGATTGACTCTGGATCTTTTGCAGGTCAGCAGGAGTTAGAGGAATGATAGAAAGCCAACTGAGAATTATTACAGAAAGTCATTCATGGCTCAGATAGTCTTACAATTCTAGCTGCCTCCTAGGGCACAGAATGCAGAGGGGCAAACTTGGCAGCAAGGAGTTGGCTTGGGATCCATGTTAAGTGTTTAAAGCACCCGCTTTCTAAACACAAAGACCTGAGCTCGATTGCCAGAATCCACAGACAAAAACAAGCATTGTGGCACATGCCTGCCATCCCTATGATGAGGGAGAAGAGGCAGATCCCAGGAGCTCATTGGCTTGCAATCCTAGCCAAATTGGCAACTTGCATGCCTGTCTCAAAAAGATAAGGTGGATGGTGTCAGGGCTCACTACTCTCACTGCTTTGACAGGTTTCTAGCATCACCTCTTCTGTCCTTCTGTCCCTCTGTCTCTCCCTCCCTTTGACCCAACCTTCCTTTCTTCCTCTCTCCTTCCCTCCCTTCCTCCCTCTCTTTCCTCCCTGTCCATTCTCCCCCCAGGTCCAACAGTTTCTTACTGGATCTCTAGCAATTCTGCAGGCTGAGTCCCAGTGCTTGTATTTCTTACCCATGATGCTTCAGTAGCCCTGAAATGACATCTTCTCTTTTTGACGTATCTATTACACTGCAATCATCACTACATTAATTAAATTTAAAATGAGATAAAACATGACAGCTTTGCAAGGGCAGACTGGTGGATATACTTCAGTTCTTAAAAATAATACATTTTAATCAATGGAGTAAATATTTTAAAGGATAAGTTTGTTACTGATACAATTTTTTATTTCTGTCTTGCCATAGGTAATACCTCACGGTCTAGCCAATCCTATTATTTATCTCTAATGTGTGTGCCTGTAGCCCATTCTTCTTCCCATGCCTGTGACCCAGAGCCAATAAGAAGTGATTTTTCACAGACTTTCTTTGCCTAAACACCATTCCCTCTCTCTTTAGTTGCTTGGATAACTCCTTCTACCTCTAGAGATGAATGTGAAATAATAGATTCTTGCCTTCTTCAGTGACAGCAAACAGTTGATTGCACTGTCCTGTTGCTATGGCAATGCTTGCTCTGTCCATAGAGACCTAAGTAGCTGGTCCATGCCTATCAACCTCAGTGAATGGCAGGAATTTTGTGTCATCTGCTTTCTTACCCGTTGCCCTGCTTTGAGTTTTGATGCCATGATAAATACCCTGACCTAAAAAAAAAAAAAAAAAAAAAAAAAAAAAAAAGAATAAAAAACCAAACCAACCAACCAACAAAACAAAACAAACAAACAAACAAACAAAAAACACACAGGAGAGAAAGGGTTTATTTGGTTTACACTTCCAATTTATAGTCCATCATTTTCGGAAAGGTGAGGAAGGACTTAAGCAGCCAGTCACATCACATCCATAGCTGAGAGTAAAGAGAAAAATATATGTATCTTTGCTTTCTTGCTCTCAGATATCTTTCTCCTCTCTTACACTGTTCAGGAACTCTGCCTAGGGAATGGTGCCACCCACAGTGGCAAGGTCTTCCTATGTCAAGTAACAATCGAAACAACCCTCCACAAACATGCCCACAGGCCAACACTGATCTGGATAAGTCCCCATTAAGATTCAAATCATAGGTGATTCTAGGTTGTGTCAAGTTGACAGTTAAAACTAATCAACACAGCGCTGGAGAAGATAGCTCAGCAGTGTGAGAGTGCTCAGCAGTGTGAGAGTGCTCAGCAGTGTGAGAGTGCTCAGCAGTGTGAGAGTGCTCAGCAGTGTGAGAGTGCTTGAGAGATAGCTCAGGAGTGTGAGAGTGCTTGCTGTTCTTACAGAGATAGCTCAGCAGTGTGAGAGTGCTCAGCAGTGTGAGAGTGCTCAGCAGTGTGAGAGTGCTCAGCAGTGTGAGAGTGCTCAGCAGTGTGAGAGTGCTTGCTGTTCTTACAGAGATAGCTCAGCAGTGTGAGAGTGCTTGCTGTTCTTACAGAGGACTGAAGTTTAGATTCTAACAGTCATGTCAGCTACAACTCACAACTGCCTTTGACTCCAACTGTAAGGGATCCAGCATCCTCTTCTGATCTCTTGTGATCATAAATACACATAAACATGACATGCGTATGCATAAACACATAAATGAAAATAAAATAAATTTGACAAAACTAACTAACTTATCCAGTTATGGCACAATCAATACATTTGATGTTAGAATGGAATTCATCATATCAACTACTGAATAGTAAGAAAGAGTTCAATTCTTAGCATGTTCTAATGGCTGACCTTTCAGGAAGGAAAGTAAGGGACACCATTTTCATAAACATAGAAAATAAATCCAGAAACAGGAATATGATTATGTGTATGTATTTAAGAGACAGAGAAGAGAGAGAGAGAGAGAGAGAGAGAGAGAGAGAGAGAGAGAGCAAGAAAGAGGAAGAAAGAGTTATGTATGTGTATGTATGTATGTATGTATGTATGTATGTTTCTGGTGTGTGTATGTATATGTGTATGTGAGTTTGTGTGTGTATGTGTGTGTGTGAGTGTGTGTGCATATGTGTTTGTGTGTGGTGTGTGTATGTATATGTATATCTATGTGAGTGTGTGAGTATGTGTGTGTATATGTGTGTGAGTGTATGAGGGTGTGTGTGTGAGTATATGTGTTGTGTATGTGTGTGAGTGTGTGTATATGTGAGTGTATGAGTATATGTGTATGTATGTGAGCATGTGAGGGTGTGTGTATATGTGTGTGTGAGTATGTGTTTGTATATGTGAGTGTGTGAGTGTATGAAGGTGTGTATGTGTGAGAGTATGTGTATGTGAGTATATGAGTATATGAGGGTGTGTATGTATGAGAGAGAGAGAGAGAGAGAGAGAGAGAGAGAGAGAGAGTGTGTGTGTGTGTGTGTGTGTGTGTGTGTGTGTGTGTGTGTGTGTGTGAACTGCTGCTGCTTCAGGAATATCACCCTCCTTCCCTCCCTGTAGCTTCTAGCTGAGTATGGTTTCTCACTTTCATACTTTGCTGGAATAAATGGCAGATTTGTGGGTATATTAATTTCATTTTTCTCTCTCTCTCTCTTTTTTTTTTTGTTTTTTCAAGACAGGGTTTCTCTGTGTATCCCTGGCTGTCCTGGAACTCACTTTGTAGACCAGGCTGGCCTCAAACTCAGAAATCCACCTTCCTCTGCCTCCCAAGTGCTAGGATTAAAGGCGTGCACCACCACGCCCGGTTAATTTCATTTCTCTTAATGTGGCCAAACACTGTGCACACTGGCACAAACATGGCAGCAGGAGTGTGAGGTGCTGGTCATACTGTGCTCACACTTGGGAAGCAGAGAGAGGCCAATGCTGCCACTCATCTGGCTTTCTCCTGTACTCAGTCCCAGACCTCAGCCCATAGGATGGTGTGCCCACCTGTCTGGGTTCGGTCTTCCCTGCTGAGTGAAGCCTTTGGTAAATGTCTCAGACACACCAGGAGGCACATTTTCTTGGCAACTTTAAATCCCACAAAGTTGACAAAGCAGATGAACCATGAGAAGGAGTAATTGCCTTTGTAAGACTCTGTAATTTCCTCTAGGAACTTTCCAAGAAGGTGGCAAAGTTCTGTGCAGTTGGAAACCTTGGGTTAATGCAGAGGGTGATTTGCTGGGGAAGATGAGTAGATAAAGAAGGCAGAACTTTCTATCTTTATTGCCTCTTGGCTTGAACTCAGCTTGACTGTGTCCTCCATGGTCAGTGTGTCATAGCCTTGGTCCTCAGGGGCCTGGTGTCCTCAGGGTTGTGTGTTAGAGCCTTGGTCCCATGGTGGTGGTACCAGTAGGAGATGAGAACATGGGAAATGGAACCTAGCAAGGCAGATTTAGATTCCAGGTCTCCCCTATGTATGGACTGTATGGCCTTATGTTGTAAAAGAGAGTGTAGACTATGAAACACATAAACACACACCCAAGAGTTGGGAGAGTGGTATGAGCAACCATTGAAAAAGAATTGCAGTGGGGCTGCAGGCAGCTCTCTAGTTATCACCGAGCCATTGCAAAACCTAACTAGACTTTTCTTCTTATTAGAAAGAAGAAAATCCACACAAGGCAGGTTTTCTCATGAATGAGTAAACTCTCTGAAGTCTGTGGCCAGGTCCATGACAGGTACTGGAGTGGCAAAAGGCGCCAATGCCCACACGAGTGCTCCGATGATGTCATGAGAAACCACAGTTAGTGGAGGTACTAAAATAAATGGAATGTATTTAGGAGAAGGGTTGGCATTTAGGGAAAGCCAAACCAAGCATGAGCAAATTTATGGGGAAAGACAGAACATTCAGGCAGGGACTCACTGCGAGGGTGGCATCCGGTTGGCCTTCCTTGGTTTATACCCGCCTCCATGTGGTGGGTGAGCACGGAAGGGAGGAAGGAGAGCAGGAAGCGGCATCTTTGAAGGTGACAGTGGGAGCATCATCAGAAGTGATGATGTGTGTCCCGGAGTGAGCAGATGTGTGGGAGAGTGAGGGGTGCTGAGCTGTCCTTGGGGACTCCACCATCCACTCAGGGCAGGGAAGTGGGCACAGCTGACTGAGAAGGAGCTGAGAGGGTGAGAGTGCGTGAGTTTTGACTGGAACAGCTGTCAAAGGAGGGAGAGGTGAGCAACGGCCAGGGCTTAAGGAAGCAACAACCTGAGAAGTTTAGGCATATACTCAGAACTCTTGGGGAGGTCTGAATGTCTCTGCCACCAAGAACTCACCTGTTTATATTCTGTTGCACGACATGATTGTCTGAGGAGGTTCTAGCAGATGACCAGGTGATGAGTGGATCCTCAGGAAGGGGCTAGTATCCCCAGAGTAAAACTCCTTCAGCTCATTGGGCCCTTAGCTGCCATGCCAGAACCAGGAAGTGGCTGCCTCCAGAGACCTGGAATCTATTGGTGCTTTGGACTAAATAGCAGTCCCTAGCACTAAGAAAGGTAGCTTCCTTTTGTCTATAGACCCTTAATCAGAGTAATCTTTAAAAAAGATTTATTTTTATTTATTTATTTGTGCACATGTGTGGGCATGTGCACACATGTATGTGTGTGGGGTGAGGTGGGGAGAGGACATAAATGTGCAGGTATCCTCTTAGAGCTGGAATTACAGGTGGTGGTGAGTCACCATGTGGGTGCTGGGGACTGAACGCATGTCTTGAAAGCGCAGCAAATGCTCTTAATGGCTGGGCTGTCTCTAGCTCCTTTGATTCCTTTTAGATTGGTGTCTTAGTTGACTGTTTTTATTATGGGGGAATTGTCAAATATACATGAGTCATCCATCTTTGATTGACTGCGATTACCTCAGTGTTTTCATGAGCACAAATGGACTGAAACCAGAGCCGGGCACGCAGCCTTCAGCCAACGCCAGCAATGCACAATGAACAGGATTTTAGGATGATTTCTCCTTTTGTTTGTGTGGGGCTTTGTTCTTGGTTTTGTTTCTCAGGGATGCAATGGCTTCTTTCTGTTCAATAGTCACTGGTTGCACCTGCCAAGAGAAAACAACATTCTAAACCTGGTCTTCTTTTCTTATGACCAATGTAAGCATTCTTCTCTGGCCAC
>LR749742.1:664892-693909 GCA_902729485.2 Mus minutoides | reverse complement strand
AGTAACCAAAGCTGTTTACCTCTGCCCAGGTTACCAAGCAAAGTGGGAATGTGTGACAAGTACCTGCCTTTGAAACCTCCACATACCTTGGAAATTTGTGACTCAGTAAATTCTGACATCGTGTAGACACTAAGTCTTCCTTTGTGTTTGTGACACAGCATGCTCAAGATACACACTCTTTCTAGGAAGGTATAACTTCTTGGGAACACCTTCCAGTCACCAGACCCGAGTCTCACCAGAAAGCTGCCCACTACCCTCTGTCTTCAAATGGTCTTTAAGAAGGGCCCAGGATTTGGGGCCTGGTTGTTGCTCAGGACATCAGTGCATCTAGAACTGAACTTCCCCCTTTCTTTCTGCTTCTGCAGTTTTCACCCATGAAAAGCTGTCTCCAACCAAATCCCAAGTCTGAGGGAATTCCTCCACCAGGCTGCAGCACCTTCCTTCCAATGTTGTATAAACTATGTGAAATAGTTTATATGTGAAATACAATGTGTATAAGAACAAACAACCGTAGCATCTATCCAAGGGAAATGGCCCCAGAGTTATAATTATATTTACTATCATAAATATTATACAATCAATATTATGGTGGCAATACCAACATTAATAATTACACAGAAATCGCTTGCAAAAGCTTATTTTCATAACACAATTCTTATTTTTACATTAATCTGTTTGTGTGTGCCTGTGTGCATGTGAGTTTATATGTGTGTACACACATGCCAGGTCATCTATGTGGAGATCAGAGGACAACCTTTGGGACTTGGCTCAATCTTTCCAATGTGGGATTCTAGAGGTGGGACGCTCAGGCCATCAGGATTTGTGACAAGCACCCTTATCTAGTAAAGTGTCTTCATGGCCCGTAAATTCAGCTATTAACAATTGAGAAATGCAAAATTATTCAAAGATCCTCATGACCGTAGCTGAGATGAGACTTAAAACCCATGCATCTGTCAAATTATCTCAAATTCATGAGTGCTAATTTTGATAGCCACATCCCCATTCCAATTCTTCAAAATGTATCTACTTCACTGTTCTGATTGTTTGCAATTAAAAAAAAAAATCCTGAGGAAATGAAAGTCGCCTCACTGGTGTGGCTGCAGTTCTGACTGAGATTTACCACTCTGGTCCTTAGGTCCCTGCTGTCACGCCACATCCCATGGTACCTTAAAGAGAATGAAGAAAAGGATATTCAACACCAAGCGCTGCTAAGCACAGAGAGGATGGGGCTGGGAAGCTGGGTTTCAGCAGTGACTCGGTGTTTTCTTTGCCCAGTTGTGAGACTGTGACAGGATATTCCAGATGGGTGATTCTGAGGAGGCTAAGGTTATTTCCTAGAGATCAAAGATCCAACATCAAAGCACCAGCACGTTCAACATCAGGTTCCAAGAAGAGAGGAGAGGAGAGGAGAGGAGAGGAGAGGAGAGGAGAGGAGAGGAGACCTTACGTATAGATCACATCTATCCCTTGGTGGCCTCTGAGACCAAAAGAAATTATCAGGTCCACTCTAACTGGCTTTACAGACCGTTGTGAGTCACCACATGGGTACTGTAAACTGAATGTAAGTCTACTGCAAAAGCTTTTAACTTCTGAGCCATCCCCCTAGTCTCTTATTTCATTTGTGTGTGTGTGTGTGTGTGTGTGTGTGTGTGTGTGTGTGTCTGTGTGTCTGTGTGTGTGTAGCATCAATGGAGTCCAGAAAAGGGCATCAGATCCCCTGTAGCTGAACTTTGAGGCAATTGTCAATCACCTAATGGACGCTGGGAAACATGTTCTTGCCTTCTGCAAAGGCAGTGCATGCCTCTTGCTGCTGAGTCATCTCTCCAGACCAAGAAGATTGATTATCTCAGTGGTTCTCAGCCTTCCCAATGCTGCGACCTTTTAACAGTTCCCAATGTTGTGGTGATCCCCAACGAGAAAATTATTTCAGTGATACTTCATAACTGTAGTTTTGCTACTGATATGAATCATCATATAAAAGATCTGATATTCAGGATATCTGATATGTGACTCTCAAAGAGGTTGAGATATACAGGGTGAGATCAACTAGAATACATAATGATGAAAGAAATGTATCCACCTTCAATAAACTCATCCTCATTGGGATGAATATCTCATAGGTTGGACTGATTTGTTAATGCTTTGTTTGTGTCTATGTCCATTCCATGTGTTAGTTTTCCTTCCATAAGTGTATTTATGTAACTTTGATATCAGCGTAGACTAATTGAATAAATTAACAAGCATTACTCATGCTTCTGTTTTCAGAAAGAGACTATAGAAAATTAGTGTTATTTACTCCTTAAATATGTGGAAGACATCACCAGTGACCTGTCTGGACTCAACTTTCTCTTTTCTTTTTTTTTTTTTTAATCTTACTAATTATTATCTTGATGGAATCTAGTTGGTTGGTTCAGTGGGCAAATCGCTTTTCATGCAAACTTGAGTCTCCGAGTTCACATTCTCCAGACCCAGATAAAGCTAGGCACATGGTAGTACCTGTCTACAACCCCAACAGTCCTACATTGAATTAAGAAGTCGAGTCTCCCCAGAAGCTGGAGCTTCTAAACACACAACACACATACCACCCTTCCCCCAATGGTTTGACTCCTTTAATAAACAAGGGCATTTCATATGATGTTTCTCATTTTAAAAATGAACTTGCTTTTGTTAGAAGTGGCTATTCACGTTATTAGTTTTGTGGCTGTAGAGCCATTCACAGGGCTTTGTTCTTTTAATAACCATGGTCTGTGCTAGAACAATTAGATTTTTTTCCCATATAACCAATCTTTTAAAAGTAAAAATAACTAAAAGTAAATGAAATTTTGGTTCTTAAACAGCATTCTAAATCTTATTTCACTCTTTACAAATTAGGGTGTTTTAATCTATAAACTTATAGTATTCTACTTTTTAATGTTTCATATATACATACTACAAAATAAGTATGAGAATGAGGAATTTCAGCATAATTGGTACTTTTTACTTGTAAGAAAACAAAATATTATACAATATAGCACATCAATATTGAAAAAATTGTTCTTCATTTCAAATATCCAAGCCCAACTCCCCACCACCTAAACTGATTATTTCACACGTGAAAGTTGTTTTTAAACAATTTCAAGGGTACCCACACGAAAAAAATTAAGAGTGAAGCAGTTGGTTCTTGTACCCAGAAAATAAGTACATCTCTCACCCTTCCTTCAATGAATTGGAAATTACTCCCTTTCCATTCTCTGATTTTTGTTAAATTAAGCAAGCAAAGCAATTGAGAGAAAGCCAACTAAATGCTGTGGCTCTGGCTCATCAAATTTAGTTTTAATTATGAGTGTTTAATCAAAATAAAACCCTGGAGGAAGAGACACAGCCAAGGAGATCGCTTCAGCAATCTTTGAGACAACAAAAGGTTGAGAGGGGTGGCAAGAGGACAAGATGCTGCAGAGCCTGCAAGAAGAGCCACCAAGATGTCTCAAAGCCCCGAGGACCTCGGGGGATAGACTTAGAAACAGTTTCTTTCCATCCTTCCTGAATTTCACTTGAGTGTACTGGTGCTCTTGGCTATAGCCCTCTGGAGAAGCCAAGTCTGAAATGAAGGTGCTGCAGTGTTGGTGCTTGGCTGATTCGGGGTACGTGGGGTGTGTGGCTGGTTGACAACCAAAAATACGTTGGGCCACTTTATGCCTTTTACTTGCTGTGGTGGTTCGAATCAGAGCAGACCCCACGGGATAACATGGTTGAATACCAGGGAGTGGCACTATTTGAAAGGATGAGAAAGATTGTGAGGTGTGGCCTTTTTGTGTCTCTGGGGGAGGTTCTCTCTCTTTCTCTTCTTTCTGCTTATGTAGTCAGGATGTGGCTTTTAGCTACTGTCACAGTGTCTGTTTGCATTGCCACCATGTTCCCTGCCATGATAATAAGGGACTACGCCTCTGAAACTGTAAGTGAGCCCCCAATTCAATGCTTTCTTTGATGAGAGTTGCCTTGGTTGTGGCGTGTCTTCACAGCAATAGATCAATGACTAAGACACTAGCCTTTGAATTTCATCCTTGACGTCTGAGCTACCACCTCCTATCGGTGAAAAGGAAAACCCCCTAAGAGTGTATCTCTAATCAGAAAATAGCATCCCCTGCCCAGCCTGGAGCTAAGGATGCTGTATATGTAACATGTATAGATGCAGAATTCCTCAGCTTGCTCTGGCTGCCCGCTGATGGTTTATTCCAATCACTTTTCTTGTTAATGTGACAAAATACGAGGCAAGGCAAATCAGCAGTGGCCATTTTGGCTCACACTGAGGACACAGTCTGGAACATTAGAGTCTAGACCAGACTGCTGCTAAGTCTGAGTACCTGCGGCAGACTTTCTCCTCTCACAGGTATTAACAGGCCCCTGCTGAGTCACTGCCTATGAGTCTCCAGCCAATAGATTTCCAAGACCATATTTAAAAACAAAAACAAACAAACAAAAACTGGGAATTTGAATTCCATTCTGGAAGGTGTTGCTGATCACTCTGATTTCTCCCTGTCCCTTGCCTGAATCCTGTCTTGGTATCTAAGATATAAGAAGGGAGCCTGGCTCTGTCATGGAGGCCCCTCCTAATTCCTGTCTTCAGATCTCTCGCCGTGTTGTTGGTCTCTGTTGCTGGCTTTTAACTCTGTTCAGAGGTTCTGCTGTGCTTGTTGGCTGTCTGGCTGACTGTTGTGTTCATGACTCCTTTATTAAATCGTCTTACTGCCCCCACAATCCATTTCAGTGAACTCCTGGAGTCCTCATCTGAGAGCGTTCAGTTTATTGGGGTGAGGGAGGAAGATGTGAGGTGGGTTACCACTGTGTATCTGTAGCCAGGAAGCAGAGAGCATTGGATGCTCCTGCTCAGATGGCTTTTCCTTTATCATTCAGTCCAGGATTCCAGCCCATGGGATGCTGTCACAGGACATTCGCATAGGTCTTCCCACCATGTTTAAGCCAAACTATAAACTTCCCCACTGTGAAGCCAGATCCTGTCACGTAGACAACACCAAGTGCATGATCAATGACTCTTTTTTTCTGGGGTAGAAAAATGTCAGAAGCCATCTAGGATAGGCTAAAGGTTAGCAGATGACTTTTCTGAAGGTGCTCCGCCATTTTTGCATGAACTACGATGAATGAGCTCCAGGACGCAAGGCCCGGAGAGACTTCATCTCAGGATTGCTTCTTGAAACTGATAGGCCTTTCCTGTCATCATTAAATTAATATAACATTTCTGGGCACTAGCCCACCCACCCTATTGGGCAGATTTTTGGCATATCAACAAAGATGTATTCTCTTTTAGTAACTCAATGTAGACAAATAAATAATTTCATAATTCCTAACAACGANGCAAGGCCCGGAGAGACTTCATCTCAGGATTGCTTCTTGAAACTGATAGGCCTTTCCTGTCATCATTAAATTAATATAACATTTCTGGGCACTAGCCCACCCACCCTATTGGGCAGATTTTTGGCATATCAACAAAGATGTATTCTCTTTTAGTAACTCAATGTAGACAAATAAATAATTTCATAATTCCTAACAACGATTCTATATAATTCTTAAATTTATACAAGTAAAATTTGAGCCCTCTGTAATATGAAAATCAGTTAGAAAAAAAACAAAACACTGCCGGGCATGGTGGCGCATGCCTTTAATCCCAGCACTCAGGAGGCAGAGGCAGGCGGATTTCTGAGTTCAAGGCCAGCCTGGTCTGCAAAGTGAGTTCCAGGGACAGCCAGGGCTATACAGAGAAACCCTGTCTCAAAAAAACCAAAAAAAAAAAGAAAGAAAGAAAGAAAGAAAGAAAGAAAGAAAGAAAGAAAGAAAGAAAGAAAGTTAGAACTCTGCAAGCCTTCGTGTGTCACAAGTTCATTGCACTAAAATAGAAAGCAGGCATGTAACAGATTTAAGATCAAGAAATATATTCCTTTTGTCCTGTAAAATCATTATCTAACAACTAAAGTTTGTAAAAGGGAATGAATGACTGATTTATTGTAGGTGCAAGAACATAAGATAAAATATTGAGTGGATTTATCTATACAAAACTTCAATACTAACGAGAAAATAGGCAGATAATTTGCCTCTTGACTGTGCTAACTTAGACATAAGAATGATATAGTTTTTAACATTTAATGAACCTGTGGAGCTGGTGGCAGATAATGAATGTTTAACTAGATAACAAGTCTTAATGGAAACACAAGTAAACATCTTTGTTGTTTCATTATTTCTTATTCGATTTGAGCTTATTTTGAACTTGCCGTGAACTTTTGGGGAAAAAAAATGCTTGGAATGCCATGTGATCACATATCCTGCGAAGGTGTAAGTACTGAGAACAAAGACAATAGTCAGACAGGTTTTTTTTCTTAGACATAGGTTAGTTTCCCCTTTTTCTTTCTCTTATAAATAAAGATTAGAATCTCTTTTCAAAGTGTTTGTTTCTTTCTGTGACTTTCTCTAGCTGTAAAGGAGTTAGAGAACTCCCAGCCTCAGGGCCTAGGCTAGAAAGGACCTGGGGGCAGGGAGGGGAGCTTTACTTAACACCTCCCACCCCCTACACTCCACCCCCCTACCCCACCCCTGCAGTTTAAGAATTGGGTGTTAATCACCTGAGTCCTGTGGCTTCTGGCCTCAGAGTAACCTAGAGTTAAGACAGATAAATACAGTAAACAAACTTTACTCTTCCAAAACCAAGTTTCACCCCCACCTGACACTCCACTCCCTAAGCTGCTCCCCAGAGAGAACCAGTACTCAGGCTGGTTCCCTAAAAGTACAAGTTCCCCTTCCAGTGGCATCCTGCCATTCAGGGAAATTAGTTCATATCATCAAAATCCCCTGTGTATTTTGAATACATACAAGTATTTCTTGGAGTTTTGTGTCTGTAATTGTATTGCTAAGCTTCAAGAGTCCCCATTCTGAAGATGAGAATCATCTCTGTTCCTATCAGACAAAGAACCCAGGACCCGCCAATCATCATATAATGCAAATTCTATTGCTGTGATTAAAAACGAAATTCCGATAGGAGCAATTTAAGGGAAATGTGGTTTCTTCTGGTTCACAGTTCAAGGGTGTCATCCATCATGGTTGCGGAGCTGAGACAGCAGGAACTTGAGCAGGCTGGTCACATGACATCCACAATCAGGAAACAGAGGTAACCGCCTGCATGCCCACTCAACATGAAGAGGCAATATAAGCTATGTATGCATTTGTGGCCATACATGAGATAAAATGGGAAGGAATGTGTCATGCAAACACAATTGTTACAGGTATTAATCTCTGTAGCCATTAAACTGAGCCAGGGAGTGGCTATCACCAATAGGCATGAATTGAACATGGCCACAGATAAAATTGTGAAGTGAATGCAAAATGAAAAGGTAGCTTCAGATCTCGTTGCTGCTCCAGACTACAGTTCAACTGAGCCAAGGTGGCATGCCAAAAGCTATCTCACTTGGAACATGCAGATTTGACCAAATGGGGTTTACTTCTTGTCTCTATTAGGATTTCCATTGCTGTGAAGAGACACCATGACCAAGGCAACTCTTAAGGAGAACATTTAGTTGGGGCTGGTTTACAGTTTCAGACATTTAGTTCACTATTATCATGGTGGGAAACATGGCAGCATCCGGGCAGACATGGTGCTGGAGAAGGAGCCAAGAGTTGATCCAAACTCAGCAAGAGGAGACTGTGTGACTCAGCGTAGCTTAAGCATGTATAATCTCAAAGCCTGCCTCCAAAATAAGACACTTCCTCCAACAAGGCCACACCCACTCCAACAAGGCCACACCCACTCCAACAAGGCCACACCCACTCCAACAAGGCCACACCCACTCCAACAAGGCCACACCCACTCCAACAAGGCCACACCCACTCCAACAAGATCACACCTCTTAATAGTGCCCCTCCCTGTGGGCCAAGCATCTAAACACATGAGTCTACAGGGGCCATCCCTGTTCAAACCACCACACTTCCCTTTGGTTTGATTTTGTGTTTTACATTTATTTATGCACTCACTCCATGGTATATATGTAGAGGTCAGAGGACAACTTGCAGGAATCATTTCTCCCCTTCCATGTAAGTCCTGGGGGTTGAACTTGGATCATCAGGTTTGCCAACAAGTCTGTTAGTTCTAAAGTGGAGCCTCTAACCCCTGGAATGACAGCCGGGGCTCAGTGCAAGATGAAACTCTGGCCAGATAAATCCAGATGGATTGCTAAGGATAAACAAAAGTCTAAACTCAGTATTCCTCAGGAACATGTGAAGTCAGTTTCTGTTGGTCAGGTTACTTCCCTTATTCGCCCCTACTATAGATTACCTCCAGCAATTGGGCACCAGCTTCCTATTAGCATATAACTGCAATGCACACCAAATCCCCACACTAGCTCTTCTGACTAGCAAACCTGCCCTCACCTTCCAGGCTTTTCCAGTTTGCAGGCTTCATCACTCTCATCACAACCTTTGTCTTTAAAAATTGGTGAGGCTTTCCTGACAGTTTGCTATTCTCTCTGCCCCTGAGAGAGAGCCAGGGCAGTTTAAAATTCCCCAAATAAAACATATCTTTCTACCCAGGGAGTGTGCCAGTTAGATGGTTGGATAGCACCCTTGTTTACACTCACCAGTCCAGGAGTAACCGAATGTTGTATTCAGAGCGGCCAGTGAAGGAGCTGTATTTTAATCCACTTTACACAGGAGGAAGCTGAAGTCTGGATAGATCAACAGCCTTTCTAAACCTCCAATCACTACAAATGACTACCCCAAGAACAGAAGAATGCTGGGAGCTGGGTTCTGGACCCTGTTTGCATGGGCCATCACCATCCGTCATATCAGGACCTGAACCTGGAGAGAGTAACTACCTGGTCTATAATTTTCAAGCAGTACTTATGGGGAAAAAAAAAAGATCAGCACCCTTTAGATATAATTTTTTTTTCAAATGCAGAGAATAGGGAGCCTCCGGCCTCTTGTGGGAGTTTAAATTGCTTTTCTCTACCCCTGGAGGAAACAAAATCAAAGAAAAATGATTTTTTTTACCCATTTCTACCAGTTGCTAGCCATTTTGTTTGCTTCAGGGAGAGAGATTGAGAGAGAGAGAGAGAGAGAGAGAGAGACAGAAAAAGAGACAGGGAGAGACATAGAGACAGAGACAAGGAGACAGAGATAGAGAAACAGAGAGAACGAGACATAGACAAAGAGAGACAGACAGACAGAAATAGAAACAGAGGCACAGAGAGAGATAGAAAGAGACAGAAATAGAAACAGAGGCACAGAGAGAGATAGAAAGAGACAGAAACAAAGACAGAAATACAGAGAGAGAGACAGAAAGAGACAGAGAGGGTCAGAGACACAGAGAGACAAAGACACAGAGAGAGATAGAGAGACAGAGACAGGGACATTTCATCTGTCTGAGCCTGCCTTTAATCTCAGTAGTACTATGTCACTCTCATGACAACCTTTGTCCTACTATGTAGGAGTAAGTCTCTGCTGAGACTGTTTGCTTTACACATGCAATTCCAAGGCACTTTCTCTGCCCAGTCTTCCTCTACCAGCTCTCTCTGTCAGAATACTTCCATCCTGAGCTGTAACTTTTGATAAGTACTGAGTCATGCAGCCCACGCATGAGCCAGGCTGCCCAGGACTTGCCAGAACACAGCTATGTGTTGATTTTCTTTTATTATCCACCAGGTCCAATTTATTAACTTTTTGAAGTCTACTTTTCAAAATCCTGTAGCTGATCAAAGTCCGCAGCAATCCCTTGAGGGTTAGAAAGGAGGGGGGTTGGGTTTTCCTAATGAGGGTTCTGGGTGGCAGCGCTCTCCATCTGAAAGGGAACTTGGCCACTTCTGGGATTGTACTTGAGTTCCTCAGCCTCACTACATACAGCCTGGGGTTGAAAAGTTGTTCAACACTAGTGACGTTGCAGCATGTCCCAGATGCCTGCAGGCTGTGTTGACCTCTGAGGTCAGGGAAGCATCAATTCCAGAACACAGAGCCTTTCCTCACTGTCCCACGATCTGCTTCATCTGGCAGGGAGCTCTCGGATATGTGCAGCTCACCTGCCCTACTGTGTGTGATTCTACATCATCCTGTGGAATGCAGAGAGACACTCAATGGTGCAGCCTGCATCCCTCAGGGTCCTGAGGACAGCATAATTTTGTAAGTGTGTCTGAGACACAAAGCAGAGCCTGGACAGCCTCACTGCTGGAGAGAATAGGGGCTGGGGATGTGGCTCAGTTGGTAGGATAATTAGTAAACATATAGGACATCCTGGGTTCAGTCCCCAGTACTGAATAAATTGGGAGTGGTGATGCACACTTAGAATCCTAGCACTCAAGAGTTGGGGGCGGGGAGATCAGAAATTAAAGGTCCTTGGTTATATAAAACCCTGGGAGGGGTTGTTTCTTTGTTTCTTTGTTTTATTTTGGTTTAGTTTTTTGGGTTTTTTTTGTTGTTGTTGTTGTTGCTGTTGTTGTTGCTGTTGTTGTTGTTTTAGAGCAAGTCAAGCATGAACAGGATATACAGAAACAAGAAACAGCTCCAGATTAGAAGAACCAGGACTCTGTCAAGTATTCATGTTGAAACTACTATGAAAACTATGCACAGACAGGATATTAAACCTAAGGACCGACTTGAACTATCTGCAACCCACTTGTTTACTATGAAAGTAGTGTACCTACTACCGCTCAGATGTACCCATGGATCCTAGGATCAAGGAGTGGACACCATCTATGCTATCTTAACTTTGTGATGGGCGAGTGTCTTTTTCAAGGCTTACTTATTTCTATTTTGTGTATATGGGGATTTTTTTTCAGTAGGTATCTCCATGAACCATTTCCACGCCTGATGCTAGAAGAGGATGTTGGATCCCATAGGACTGGAGTTACAGACTGGTGGTTAAATAAGACTGACCCCCTTTGTGGGATTACTAACAGTGGGAATGGGTCTTGTCTCTGACTCTTTGCTCTTCAGAGCCCTTTTTCCTACTGGGTTGCCTCATCCAGCCTTGATATGAGGGTTTGTGCCTAGTCTTATTGTAATGTGTTATGCCATGTCCCGCTGCTATTCCCGAGAGGCCTGCTCTTTTCTAAAGGGAAATGGAGGAGGAACAGGTTTGGGGGAAAGGAGATGTGAGGGAACTTGGAGGAGTAGAGGGAGGGAAAACTATAGTCAGGATACAATGTATGAGAAAAGAATTTTTAAAAAATGGTCCCTTAGATTCATATACTTGAATGCTTAGTCATCACTGTACTAGAATGCTGAGTCATCACTATACTAGAATGCTGAGTCATCATAGACTAGCACTACTTGAAGATTTAGGAGCTGTGGCCTTATTGGAGGAAGTGTGTCACTGGGGGTGGGCTTTGGGGTTTTAAAAGCTGAAGCCAGGCCCAGAGGCTCTCTCTTCCTGCTGCCTGTGAATCTGGGTGTAGAACTCTATCTAAGCTATTTGTCTTGTGCCATGTCTGCCTGTGAGCTCCCATGTTCCTCACAGATGACAATGTTTCTGAAAATGTAAGCAAGCTCCAATAGGATGCTTTCTGTTTTAAGAGTTGCCTTGGTCGTGATAGAGTCTTTTCAGAACTAGAATGCTGGAGACAATAGAGGTGCTGGAAATAGAGTGGAGCTCAGGTCTTGTGGAAGCTCTGTAGAGAGCTCTTAACCCCTGAGCCATCTCTCCAGCCCCATCTCTGCACTGTGATGCTAAGTCACACTGTCAGGGAAGCTGGGATGCAGGTACCTGAGTAAGAGAAGCTGTTGCTGAGGACATGAAGGTGCCCTGAGGCTTCAAAGGAGACATCTTTCTTAGAGCAGGAGCCCAAAGAAAAGGCTTCCTTGAAGAGCAGTGTTGTGAATTTCCTGTGCAAGACAAACCTTGCTTATAACATGGGACCTATGTCTGAACTGGTTGGGTATGCAAGGGTAACCAGGAACGCATTCTGTGCGAATAGGGAATGCATGATTTTGGAGGCTCAAAGACTAACTCAATGAACGGGTTAAATGGGGGTTACTTATAACAGTATGAGTAAAGGGTTACTTACTGGAGTGAAGTAGAAACTTGAGGGTTCTTTGGAAAGTTGGTTGGATGGTGTTTTGCTGGGGCAGACATGTTTTGTTAAAGTGAACACAGGGTGAAAGGCTAAGGCAGGCTCATGAAGGAACGTTTCCCTGAAGCAGACACAGAAGAGAGGATGCTCTGCTGAAGCAAGCACACAAAAGGACACGTGATGAAGGATGCTTTGCTAATGACACGCATGTATTGGTCCGCCTTACATTGCATCGTTTAGCTGCATTTGACAGGATGCCGTAGAGAAAAATTTCCAGTGGTGTGCTGCAGCTTACTGCGGCTTCCAAGGACTCGGGCTGATTGGATGCACACGCTGAGGCAAGATCCATGCTGAGACAAGGACATGTGATGTTTGAAAAGTCTAAATGGAGTGATGGAGGCAGAGCTTGGCTTACTGGTACAGCTAGCTGTACAATGCTTGTGGGTCTCAAGCCTTCACTGATCTTCCCTGAGAGAGGCACAGCTGAGAACTTCTCCTGGTGTTCCTGTTGGTCCCTCCTGCTGACTCGAGCAGAGGCTGAGGCCTGGCTGTCTATGCTAGGTCATGTCCCTGCTGTTGCTAACCAAACTGTAATGACCTGGACTGCTGGTGTAACAGAGAGGTGTTTGCAGTGGATCAAGCTGTCGCTGCTGCCTGCTAACCTGGGAACCGAACTGCTGATTTTCAGACAGCACAAACAGGAGTTGCTCCAAACAGCCTTTCTAAACAGGTTCACTTTCCCCTCCCCCATATCCTTTCTTTTTCACTACCTCTGGTGGGTGGTGGGCTACAAGGGAGGTTAAAGCATTTAAGAACCATCATTCAAAATAGGATTTGAAAAAAATTAAAGTAGCACTGGAGTGCAGCTGATTCATGAGCAACTTTATCACTGAAAATCCATCTAGATGGTATGGGTGATGGCCGTGAAAGCCTGAACCGGAATCATCCATCTAGGGCGTAGATAGTGTGGGTGATGGCCGTGAAAGCCTGAACCGGAATCCATCTAGGGGTAGATGGTGTGGGTGATGGCCCATGAAAGCCTGAACCAGAATCCATCTAGGGATAGATGGTGTGGGTGATGGCCGTGAGAGCCTGAACCGGAATCCATCTAGGGATAGATAGGCTGGGTGATGGCCCATGAAAGCCTGAACCAGAATAACTAGAACTAGCAAGACATCTCAGTGGTCCAAAGATCTCTGCTGGGCAGCCTGGCTGGTTGAAGACTCATTCTGAGCCCTTATTTATCACCTGTGACACTGGGAGGCCTGAGCTGAATCTTCTAAGTTTCAACTTTCCAAGACAGGTAAAGTTTATTTACTTCCCACTGTGAAATCACTGGGTAGCAAAATATAGGAAGGAGGCGAGCCCACCGTGAGAAGGGCAGCCTGTGTGTTTACGGTTGTGAGAGATTGGAAAACGAGAGAGTCAAATGCCAGGAGGCACATACAAGACATTGCAGCATGGCTCAGGGGACAGGTGGGAAGGGACAAGGCCAGAATGCGGGCAGAGTGAACAGGAGAGTCATGAGATAGAGAAGCGTGGGTGGAGGATCACAGGCTGAAGATGGAAGGACTGGGAAGGTAGGCAGTCGGATCCCAAAGTCTGCTCACTATTTCGATGTCACAGAACGTATCCCATTCTGAGGCGACTCAGTAGATGGTGTGGGGGGGGAGGCAGAAGGAGCTGCAGGAAGCCATACTCGGCAAGGTAACCGTTTCTTCCTGCTCCATTTTATTAAATCGCTTCCCCCACCCCAACCCCAGTCTTCTTACATCCATTTATCTTAACACTCAGACTGTGCTTAAAGATTTGCAAAGAGAAATGTCTCTGGCACCTCAGAGCACACACCAATGATCTACTTGCATGCAGGCTGAGTAGTGTCAACAACTGTCCGTCTTTACTGGTTTCCTGGCTTATGTCCACTTATGTAAGTGGACAGGTTTCTCTGCCCAGCAATGTCTCTAGCTAGAGAGCATTGTGTGTGGTAAGTTGACAAGAGCATTCAAAACAACAGTATTAAAATGGGGCTTCTTAGAAAGAATAAAGTATTCCTTTGGTGAGTTCTGTATGAAAGTATTATTGTATCACCCTGGACAGTCATCCAGAAAGTGCTGTGGTATTTGGAGAATATGTTTTTGTAACATGGTGATGTCATCACTAGACCAATTCTGTGTCCTCCAATGGCTGAGAGACATTTCCCATGAGTGCCCAGGGAAGATCAATCAGACCTAGGAGAAAGTCTCTGGCAAAGACACAACACAAACCAGGCTTTTCTGCTTCCTTCAGACACTGACATTATATTTTTAAAGCTGCTTTGGAGACCCAAATTGAAATCTGGGCTCATTTACCCAACTGCACAGGAATGTCATTCCTTTCTCAGCAGGAATCTCCTAGGCTGGAGATAGTCATTGACACTCATGTGGAAAGAGGTAGACTCTTCCTGGAGGCAGGACACAGCATAAGGCCACAAAGTGACACACCAGTCCCCCTGGCAGGACAAAGATTGAGTCTTTGAGAGGACAGTTATCAAAGAATTTTCCAGAGGTTTCTGCAAAGTTGATTAAGAAGTAAAAAGCAAGTACAAATATATGATGGGTGAAAAACAGGGGAGAGCTCATAGAAGTGACCCCTTAGTAACAGTCTAATGATGGAGGAGAGACGTGACTCAGTGGCAGAGTGCTTGGCCCGAATGTGTGAGGTCATAGGTTTAGTCTCCGGTTGTGGCAAAAAGAAAAGAAAGAAAATAATAATAATCTAGCACAATGATATTAGTAAGTGTTGGATTTAAAACCTTAGATTAAGTGGAGAAGGGGATTCCCATCTATAATTTACCCAATCTAACATAGATGGTGTTTCATAAATAACCCTAATACTTTTTGAAACTTTTTGATGAAGAACACAGGAGTCCTATCGTGTTTATTTTTAATCTGAGCTCTCCCCAGTTCTGACAAGCAAGATCATTACAGTTTATATGATCTTCTCCAGAGAGTGAAGGAAGATGATTCATCTGTTCCCTTCATAAGATTAGTATAATCATGAGACAAAGCCTGACAGAGAAAATCAGACACCTCCTTCACTCATCAACCAAGATATAATTACTGTAAACAAAACCCCGAGGACACAAACCACACAGCTTGTAATAAAATGTAAGCACACAGCACCCACGGATCAAGAATGCTGGAGAAAGAAGACATTAGGTTAGTGCAGTGATGAAGGCACTGCGGAGAAATAAAGTCAGAAGGTTTGTTCTCAAAGGTTCCCTGAGCTGGTTTAGGCCTCACTACAAAGGAACGGAAAACACGGGGTCCCTGCCAAAACCTTCTAGTTGAGCTGTTCCCCAGCCTGGCCCAAACTCTATTATGCTAAGCCCATTCACCCCAACTAGACATTTGCAGCATAAAATGACTCACAGTGGAGCTTGCCTGCAAGGTCACAATTCAAATAAGCTTTAGAGTAAACAGGATGCAACGTGTAGAGATGAATGTACCCAGGTTTCTGTTGAGACAAGATATAAGCACAAGCCATAGAGGAAAGGCGGGGCAGGGATGAAGTGTAAGACTGGACCTCCTGTTTATTCAGTGGGAAGAAGGGGAGGAAGGGCCATGCATCAGGATTGATAAATGGATCTCTGTACTCTCTCAGCAGGCCTGCCATTCTGGGCTGACACCCAATTTTACCAGACTGGGGCTTAGAGGTCAAGAACCCATTAAATATGATATATTTAGAAATACAGGTTGGTATAATCAATTTTAAGGAAATAAAATAGAATTATGCTGTGTGTTGGTCAGCTTTCCAAGACTATAGCAAAATACCTAAGGAAATCAACTTAAAAGAAAGAAAGGTTTATATTTTTGTTGTTGTTGTTCCTGGTTACAGAGGCCCTTTTGTCCTTCTCCCTGAGGTGAGGCACATGTCACGATGGGGATGGCATGCCAGAGCTGTGCTTCTCACTTCAGGATGGCCAATAAGAAGAGGTTGCAGTCTCAATATCACTGCTGGTGGGACCCATCAAAACTAAACACAGCAAGTTGAGAAGCTTGATGTTTGCATTTCCTGTACCGCCTAGAGAATTCAACTCCTGCACATATTCACACATCCTTAATATAAAAACTCTTACAAGCAAACATTATGATGTGTGTATCAAATCACAGCAATACCACACTAATATATATGCATATTTAGTTATTTATTAATAATCTGTACTGGCTGTCTTTGTGTATCAACTTCACACAAGCTGGAGTTATCACAGAGAAAGGAGCCTCCCTTGAGGAAATGCCTCCATGAGATCCAGCTGTAAGGCATTTTCTCAATTAGTGATCAAGAGTGGGAGGGCTCATTGTGGATGGTGCCATCCCTGGGCTGGTAGTCTTGGGTTCTATAAGAAAGCAAGCTGAGCAAGCCAGGGGAACCAAGCCAGTAAGTAACATCCCTCCATGGCCTCTGCATCAGCTCCTGCTTCCTGCCCTGCTTGAGTTCCAGTCCTGACTTCCTTTGGTGATTAACAGCAATGTGGAAATGTAAGCTGAATAAACCCTTTCCTCCCCAACTTGGTTCTTGGTCAAGATGTTTGTGCAGGAATAGAAACCCTGACTAAGACATAATCGTATATATTTCATTAATAATTATATAAAGTTTAACTATATGTTTAACATTTTTAAATATTGAATTATATTTATTTCATATACTAGAAATATTAGGAACAACCAGACTGTCCATCACCAGATATATTACTTACCTTTCTTGTTTTAATTACCATTATTATCCTGTTAAATAGAACAACTATCAAATTTTGTTTTAGGACTCACAGAACCCTTTATATTAAAATTAGGTTTTACAAAACCATCATCAGAAGGGTAGTTACCTGGGAAGGGAAGAAAGAAGTCAGGAATTTGGGACGTGGAAGGAGCCTGGGACTCCATTGCCCATGCTTATTGTGTGTGCAATTCAGGGAGTCTTCAGGCAATTTCTAATAAAAAGAACATTGCCAAGGTTCCCAAAGCAAAGAAGTTAGTCTCATTCTTGCTGTGGCTTTAATATTGTCTCCACACAAATGATCACCCAGTGGATAGAAAGGTGCAGAAAGATCTAAGGAAATTTTGTAACGAAAAATAATGAATGATGCCATTGCAAAAAGTAATGAATGCTCTGATGTTTCTCTGTATTCATCATATATCCGTATAGACTTTTAATAGCTTAGCTTAATGACACCAGTGATTTATTGCTCATTTTTCTGTCTCTCTGTGATGGGGGTTTGGGTATAGACTGATTAATTGTCACGGGTTTCGAGGAGACTGGTGAGCTATTGTGTTGGGTATTGAATTTCTCAGAGGAGTGTGTTAGAAATCCACTGAGCATCATGAAGGAGTCCGTATCATAGCAAATCTAGCTTCAGAGTCATGGCTGGTGCATTAATAAACTGTCAAAAACCTAACATGGGAATATGGTATTGTGGAAGTAAAGATGTTGGCTGTGGTTACAGTGTATCAGGCTCAAATTAGCACAGCAAAGCTGGCCATGCTGACTACAGAGGTCCCACTGTGTTCAGCAGCCTGGCATGCACCTGCCCGGGGCCAGCACCTCCCCAGAGATAGGTAGAAATTGGAGTTAGTGAACTCTGCCCTTCCCAGGGCATCTCAAGCTTTGTAACACTGAGAAGGGGAACATTTTCAAACAAACCTGTGCTAAATCATCTTCTGGAAATGTTTTCTTTAATTCATTTATCTGTGTGCATGATGTGTGTGTACACATGCATGCTTGCATATTCTCATGTGTGGGAGATGGGCACTATGTATGAATATGCATGTGTATATTCATATGTGTGTTTGTGGAGGCCTGAGGTTGGTATCAAGAGTTTCCTTACTTACACGCTGAGGAACAGGCTCTCAGTGGAACCCCGGAGCTAGCCAGTGTAACTAGCCAGTCTAATTAAGTAGCTAGTCTGACTAACCAGCTCACCCTGGAATTCCTGTCTCCCTCTCCTGAACACTGGAATGACATATGGGCCTCACTACATTCACCCAGGATTTATGTGGGATCTGAGATCCAAACTTCAGACCTCAGTCTTGCCTGGCTATAAGAGATGAGTCACCTCCCCTGTGCGGTGCTCGAACTTAGGTAGCTCAGCAGTTAAGAGCACTTTCTGCTCTTGCAAGAGGACCTGCATTCACTTCCAAGCACCCACGCTGGGCAGCTCACAATCACCTGTAACTCCAGCTCCAAGGGATCTGATACTGTTATCTGGCTTCCACGAACACACATGCACACGCACACACGCACGTTTACGCACACACGCACACTCACACTTATAAAGCAAATGTTTAGAAAAGCAACAACAGTTCTAAACCACCTCTATACTAGAGGCACCAAATAATAAAGAGAAGCCTCTCTTGTGTGGGTTAAAAATGAAGACAGGGTTAGAACACTATGGTCAAACCGGATGCTACATAATGAGAGTTTATTCTGTAAGAAAAATAATAATAATAAGCGTGGTGGTGTAAACGCAGACCCAGAAGCTGCAACTGGGGGCAGAGAGCAGAGTCGGCCTGCAAACTCTGGAAATATTATCATAGCTAAGTGGAATGAAACTTTCTGGATGCCTCTACAAAGGTGGAATTCAAATTAGCAGGCGTGCTTAGCATTAGATAGGCAGATGATGAATATCAACATTGAAATTAAATCTTTTCAACTAGTTCCAAAAAGCAATTAGTTTCCCATGAGGCACTGTAATAGAAGATGCGTGATTATCAGAAATGGATGGAAAAACAGTCCTTGATTGACAGGGTTTAATGAGATGGCCCCAAGCCCCTGCCAAAGTGGAGCTTCCAGAGCTAATGTTCCTGTAACAAGCAAGTGAGGTACTATGGAAGATGACAGTCCCATGTTCTTCGTTTCTGAATGGAGAAGGTAAGCAGCCATGTTTTATGTCATCCTGAAGGTGATATTTACTTGTGTTTCAGTTCTAAATGTCTACCTATATGAAAGGGGAAAAAAAAGACAGAAAGGTGGACTTGCCCTTCAAGTTTCCACTGAAGCAAATATGGCTGAATTCACGTATTGATTGTGTATATATGTGCTCAACTGTGCATGTATATGTGAAGGTACACATGCATGTGTGCATGTGTGCCTACACATGCAGAGGCTAAATGTCAACAGCAATTGCCTTTATTTCATTCCACTATGGTGGTATTATCATCACCACCACCATCATCATCATCATCACCATCTGCAGCATCGCCATTCTTTTGAAACAATGTCTGTTCACTAACCCTGGTGCTCACGCATAAGGCTAGACTGACTGGCTAGCAAGCCCCAGAGATCCTCCTGTCTCTGCCTCCCCAATGCATGGATTATAAGTGTGTACTGCTGCACTTGGCTTTTTATGTGGACTCTGGGGAGCTGAACTCGGGCTCTCCTGCTTGTATTCAAGCCCTCTGCCAACATCATAGCTCCAGCCCTAAAACATACATGTTTTTGAATGTGATCATTTTTTTTTTTGAAACAGGGTATGTCCCAGTAGCCCTGAAATCATGGGTGTGAGAAACCATCACTTCCACCTCGTGACTTCTTTGTTGTGATAAATTTGCCCATGTTGCTATACAATAGATTTCTAGGCAGATTTTATTTCATAAAATCCAGACTGTCCATTTCCCCTCTCTCCTCCTTCCAGCTCCTGACAAGCATTTTGCTTTCTGTTCCCCGGGTGTTTGACTAGCTTAGATAACCATGCAAATGGAATTATAACATATTTTCCCAGGTCTTTTTGTGACTGTGCGTCACATAGCGTCCGTCACCCAGGAAAACTCATTCATGCTGTGGCAAGCGACTGGATGTCCTTCATGGTTAAGGCTGCATGACATCCCCCAAGTGTGTCTCTTGGACTGGAGAGTAGAGGAAATTGAATGTGAGCATCCCTGCTGGCTTGCTTCTTTGCATGCAGCTCCATTCTGCTATGGCTTGACCAAAGCTTAAGCCCTCTCCTGATTCAGCATGGTGGTCATGGCGGATGATCCTTTCAATGTGTTAAATAAAGTTTGCCACTTTTATCACGGACTTTTTTTTTTTACCTCAGGATTTAAGATGGGACTCAGTGGTTAAGAGCACTTGCTGCAGCTCTTGCAAGGGACTGAAAGTTCCACTCACAGCCTGTGGTACGGTGAAAGCCATTGAGTTATCGCACCAAATAAGCAAATATGTGCTATTGAGGACTTGCCTGGTCTGGCCTCAGTGAGAGAAGAAGCACCTAACCTTAGAGAGACTTGGGGCCTCAGGGGGTGGGGAAGCCTGGTGAGGTGGGGTGAGTGGGGTACGGTGGGCTGAGGGGTGGGAGGTGGGGACATCCTCTTGGAGTTGGGGGGCTGGGGTAGGGACATCCTCTTGGAGTTGGGGGAGGAGGAACTGTCAGAGGGCTGACAGGGAGCAGGATAATGACCAGACTGTAAAAAATAAAATTAAAGATAATTTTAAAAAAAGAAAAGGATATTCTGAGCTCAGGGCTGTGCCAAGCTCCTTCTCTTTACTGCCTATTCATTCCATTCCTCCTCCTTTTTTTTCTTTTTATTTCACAAAATTAATTTATATTTTAGTGGAAATTCATGCCTATTTCTTTTAGCTTTTTAGATTTTTTGTTTTTGTTTTTGTGTATGTGTGGGTACAGAGGCATCACATATGTGGAGGTCAGAGGACATCTTAGAAAATTAGCCAAATCTTTCCACTTTATGGGTTTGGGGTACAGAACTCAGGTTTTCAGGCTTAGTGGCCCTTAACTACTGAGCCATCTTGCCAGCTCATCCTTTGCATATTTCTTAAACTTACATCCCATCTTTACTGTTTGTATTTTTGAAGAAAGATAGAACATCATGTGATTAGAAGGGTTTCTTCAAAAATTACTCTGCTCACATGGGGGAAGCATTAGGACTGTCACAGAGGCTGGCAGCTCTAGTCAAGGTTTCTCTAGAGAAGAAGAATAAATAGGTTAGTGCATAGATAGCAGTAGAGAGAGGACAGCACATAAGTCATGTAGATGACAGATAAATAGATAGGGAGGTGAAGAGATAGATGGTAGATGAAAGTATATAAAACTATGTAGGTAGATAGACGATAGAGATAGATAGATAGATAGATAGATAGATAGATAGATAGATAGATAGATAGATAGATTTGATTGGTGAGTATATAGACGATAGCTAACTATACAGATGACAGAGATAGATAAATAGGTAGAGAGATGTTTGACAGAGATAGGCAGATAGATCTTTACATCTGGATTGAGCCAAGAAGTTTTGTGGTCCACTGTCTATGAGCTAGACACTGGGGAAGCAGGCGATCTGTCTTGAAGGGCCGAGATTCTTGGAGCTGATGGTTCCAATTTCCATCTAGATCCAAGGACTAAGAGTTGGCCTGGAGATGAGAAGACCCATATCCCACAGAACATGTACCATCCTTCATTGATCCTCTGTCCTGTTGGGGTCAATGATGGATCAGTGGTGAGATTTTATACTGAGGAGGCCCACCTGCCTTTTTCAGCCTCTTGGTCTAAATCCTGACTCTTCCAGCAACACCCTCACCTCACAGGCACACTTAGAAATGTGTTAAGCAGCTATCTGGACAGTTTTGGGCTCAATCAACTAGACTCATAAAAATAACTATGTTAGCCAGGTGACCAGCAGTCTTAGCCTAGGACAAGAGGAAGACGTGGCCATCAGAAACTGAAAGAAGAGTTGGAATAGTTCTTTGCTAGAGAGAGCATCATCCCCCAAGGGTGCTTCACTTAATAAACACTGTGTGTGTGTGTGTGTGTGTGTGTGTGTGTGTGTGTGTGTGTGTGTGTATTGTCTGCAGGTCTCTCTTGTGAACATTCCCATTCTTCTTTGGGCTGCATGTCCACAGACTCAGGTGTGAGTCAAGGAAGGACTGGTTTTATGCTACTGGCAAATTTGAATGATAATTCCTCTGTCCTGCAGTCTTTCTACCCCATAGTTTGTTTTGCAGAATTAAAAAAAAAAAGACAGAAGAACATAATTTGTTCATTGCTACAAGATCTTCAAATATTGTTTCTGAAAGAGCAATTAAAAGTGAATTAAAAATGAATTGCAGGCAGCTTTTGAAATGAATGAATGGAGGTATCCAATGGCAAACTCCTATAAAGAGAATTTTTTAAAGGATATGTGTGTGTGTGTGTGTGTGTGTGTGTGTGTGTGTGTGTGTGTGTGTGCCACGTGTGTGTACGTGCCCATGAAGACCACAATGGTTCCTCTGGGAACCATGAAAAACCACCTCAGTTTCCTCAGACAGAAAGCAGGATAAGGATTTGGACTTTGCAAAATAAAGTGCAGGCTTTGACCCTTTGGCCCGGATATGCTGTGCAGCGGCCAGCCTGCCTTTCCAGCCTGACCTTTATGGTGGCTCTGATTTCTTCCCGCTCCAATTAGCACCTCACCCTATCCTTTGTTCTCTGCATTATTGTGGGACCATCAAGAGCAGCTGCAGATGTGCCTGTTACAGGCCCTGGGCTGTAGAGCTGAACTGAGCAATGACGGCTCCCTTGTGATTACGATTTGCACAGTACTCCAGTTTCCGAAATTGCTTTGGAGAGAATTCTTGCAGGCTCAATTGAACTTTATCTCAACAGCCTTTAGAAATGAAGCACTCATTTCGAAAACTGCCCGAAATTCATTTTTAATTCACTTTTAATTGCTCTTTCAGAAACAATATTTGAAGATCTTGTAGCAATGAACAAATTATGTTCTTCTGTTCTTTCTGGGGTAGAAAGAATGCAGGACAGAGGAATTATCACTCAAATTTACCAGATAATCAAGGCCCTTCAGGGGAGTCGACAGTTGCTCCGCTTTCCCAAGCTGAGTATGTTCTTTTTAGCGGGCGAGCCAGAGATTCCACTTGGACCCACATTGAAAAGAAGCATAAATGCCTTCGCCACAGTCCTGAGCACCCGTAATCTGAGGACTGTCTGTGATGTTTAACCTCATATAGCTATAAGGTATAGAGGAAACTCTAGTGGAACAAAAATATTTGGGGCCTTGGGAGATAGTTCTACTGGTAAAGGGCCTGGGATTGATCCCTAGAGCCCACATTTTAATAATAATAATTAAAAACAAAAACAAAAGATTTGGGTAGTTTACAACTGTAAGCCCAGCACTGGGGAGGCAGAGACAGGTGACCAGCTGGAGCTCACTGGCCAAACAGCCACAGCCAAGCCTGACGAGCAAGTCCCAGGTCAGTGAAAGACACCGTTTCAAACACAGCAAGGTAGACAGAGCCTGAGCAGAAGCGCCCGAGGCTGTCCTCTGACTCCAGTCTTCACACACTCAAGGACATTGCTATACACATGTGCACCCACACACATGAACATGCACACATAAGTAAAAAGTAGTCATATTTTGCATTTCAATAACTTACGATGTGTTTATTCCGTAGTACCTAACATCTCTGTTCACCAATACTCGCCAGTGTGTCAGTGAGTCGGAGGGAAATGTGCCACCTCCTTTAAAGGCAGATTTGACATATTCTGGCCGCTAATATGTTCCACTGGGATTCGGGGCCTCTGAGCCTCATAAGGCATGTTTTCTTTTCTGTTGCCATGGACACTGGAGGTCTCTTCAAAAGTCTTTTGAGGCAGTTTTCCCTCATGCAGAAGGCCTTCCCCTCGAGTCACCCGGGAACCAGATTTATCACAGGCCAATTCTAAGTTATGGTCTATCATTTTAAGGGACTCTTTCTTGGACTCTAGCAGTGAGGTCTGGAATCATGTAGGGTGAAAGGGCAGCAGACAAGACACCTGGCGGTGCAGCCTTTTGTCCGTGTTCCAGGGGTTGGCTCTGAACACAGGGGTCACAGCATTTACAGGGATACTCTGCACAACCTCCCATAGATGCAAACCATCTCTAGATTATTTATAATAACTAATATTATTGAGAGAAGGCTGTGTAATCGTGTTTATGTTCAATCGTTTAGAGAATAAGAAGAAAAGTCCGAGTGTGTTCACAACAGGTTCAGTTCCCTTAGATAAAGATTTTTGACCCATGGTTGGTTGGGAATGTGGATATGCAAGCCTGAGGAAGCTTAGGGACTTTCAGAAGAGAGACCATACACACACACACACACACACACACACACACACACACACACACACATTGCTATAAAGAGACAGAGCACACGATCCTGTAAAGTGACAGAGACAGAGAAAAAGTTCCATGTGTGCAGGTGCCCATGAAGGCTACAAGAGAACATGAGATCACTGGAGCTGGAGTTACAACAAGCTGTCAACCTCTTCTGGATGCTGCTACTGGGAACCAAACTCAGGCCATCTCTCCAGCTAACAGAAACCATTTAGACCTTCACAGGTGCAAGGGGGATATCTCACATGAAGAAAAGCTTGACAGGAGGCTGCCTCACAGGACATTTTGAACATCAAACATTTGCCACCTTAAATGACTGACTTGAAAATCAGAAAGAAAATCTGTCTGTTCTATCTCATCTATGAACCTCTGTGGACCTCAGTTCAGGCAGAGATGACAGAGCCATAAGAATGAGAGACCCTCTCTGGTAGAGGACACCCTGAAGAAAGAGTCATGGTGAGGGCTCCCAGCAATGAAAATTTTCTTTTTGACAAGTAGATCCTGTTTCATTAATCCCGGGGAGCCTGAAAACCTCCAAGGAGACCAGAAGACACTGCCCTTTGGATACGGGACTCTGTGCTATGAGTGTGATGCTTGCCTACATTTCGAGCATCCATTCTTAGGGCCACCTGTCTTCATCTTTGTAAATATCACCTGGGTCACATAAACACTCTCTTGCATAATGACACTATTCTTGCTCATAGCCCTATTGTCCTGTATATGACTACCAGAGACAATCCTGAGCAGCTCAGGTTCCAGTGAGGTGGCCCCTGGGACATCTCTCTGTCTTGAGGGAAGCTCTAGGTTGCAAGGTTGGGTTCTGAATGGCAGAAGGGTCTGTGGTGATCACTGAGAGCCTATCCCCCCCAGGTCTTCCTGTGACTCTCTTCCAGTTCCCTCAGAAGAAAATGGGTATGTGTTTGAAGCAATCTTTTATATACAGTAAAGAAAATGTTTTTTCACTATTGATGTATAGACCTGAAACTGAATATAATAGGATACAAATCCAGAATGAAGTTTAAAATGTATATTAGTTTAGCAGACAATATATAGAACAATAGCAGTACTGAATAGAATAATGGCCCTTTGGACAAAGTACCACAGTATTGCAACAGTCAATCTGGTAATGGGCCCAGTTGCTAAATGACTAACAAGTGGGTAGCATATACGATGTGGATACGCTGAACATAATTCAAGTCCTGAACAAGACAGAGAGGGATGGCTCAAGACTTCACCAAGTTCTCAGATTGGCAATTTAATATGCGGGTTGTTTCTTGAATGTTTCTTTTCATATATTTTTTTAGATCCCTGTTGAAGCTGAAGCTGCAAACAGTAAAACCATGGATTGGGGAGTGGACACTGTGTAAAAATAGCTTACATTCTAGCAAAAGGACCTACATCTCTGGAGGCAGCGGATGCCAGTTTTGTGATTCCAAACGACTATCCAACACAGACTTGGATCTCAAGGCACTCTGAAGTTATGAAGGAATCTGTAGAATGTTGCCAAGACTTAACTATGTGCCTGCTGGAGTGATGGGGTAGAGGTGGTACGAGACCTGTGCCCATAATAAAACTGAGTTCAGGGCTTAAGTCTGTAATGTCCAGCTGGGTGTTGCTCACCAATCTAGGGCCAAGTGCCAGCACTGTGGTGCATTGGTGACCGAGAGAGGGAAAACCAGGATAAAATGTCTGTGGCTCCATTCAGCTTTAAATGCCTTCAATCTCACTCTGTGGTGGGCGTGGCTAATCTCCCACAGCACTCTGTTACAGACTGTCCTGGCTGCTCCAGCTGTCCAGCTAGTGCACACCCTAGAGGCCCAGCCAATCCCCCCATGGCCCGTGGGGCTGTGTTTCTAGCGGGCCTCCAGCCAGGAACACAATTGGACTTCAGTGGATTAATTGATGACATGCACTCTTGCAGAGTACCCTTAAGGCTGCCGGGAGAGCCAAACTGCTTTCTTGCCTACTGCCTGAGTGCATAACTAGTGAGCCTTTCAAAAAAAAAAAAGAGCAGTTTAAAGACAGCTCAGTTGGTAGTGGCTGCAGATGTGGAAAGCTATTCCTTGGATAACACACTGAGGTGGAAGAAGGGGCTTTGGGAATTGGTCTCTGACCCTGGGTTTGATAACCTGCTTGAACAAATCGGTGGAACCTGAGTATGGGGGGGCGGGGGTGTCAGGTTCCCTACAGGTGACAAGCAATGCCTCAGCGGAGGCAAATGGACCTCTCTCTGTGCAGTTCCAGGACTTTGCCTCCCCCCTTCTTTTCACAAGGCCAAACTCACAACCCACAGCTTCCCTTGAGACAGCTATCCTCAGGAGCATCCCACTTAGATAGTATTTAAGGGGAACTGAGCTGTTTGGGGGTGTCTTAAATAGTTGTATACAGGAAAACAACGGCTTGTCCTCCAGAAAGCTGTCCCCGGTGGAGAGAGGGACAAACCAAACCTCTGTGCAGGCCAAAGCACGGAGCAGGAAGAGCGGGAGCGCGTTCTGGTCTTCGTGTGAGCTGGATGCCTGTGGGATGAAATAGGAAAGGTGGCTGGCCAGGGACAGAGTCCTGGCCAGTTCATTATGGAACCCCCACACAAAGTCCTAGATCAGGAAGAAGTGCCCAACTCCGTGGTACACAGGAATCCATACCCTAGGTTAGGCACCATGCTGGGCCATCGCCAGCAGGCACAGGTGTGCCCTTTGTTCCAGTGGCCTGAGGCTTTGTGACAGTGAATTCCAAGCCTTCTCAGCTACCTTGACCTCTCATGGAACGGACCCGCCATTATCTACCCTCCACCTCAGCTTTAGTTTTTCATTCAGACAATCCTTTGCCAGGATACATTTAGATCTGGGAAACGGGCATAGCCGATCTCTGCAGAGGGCTTGCATAACACGCATGAAACCCCGAGTTCTATCCCCGGCGCCACATACCACATAAACCAGGCATGGTGGTTTCACGCTCAGCTACAGGCTTGACTACGAGCTGGAGGATTGGAGGGATACTATGGTTGTCTGTTCACAGTTCGCCCTAATCCCTGTTCTAAGAATTATTCTTAGAAAATACTAGGTGGTCAAAATTTTTATATGTGTTGAAAAGACATAATGTGCCAGCGGTCTTATCTCTGCACATACCCGTAATGGATCATCTTGTCTCTGCGCATGCCTACCGTAGATTGTCTTGTCTTTCTCTGCGCATGCCTGCAGTGATTGTCTTATCTCTGCGCATGCCTGCACTCTTGAACTATAAGGCAAAGGGTACGGCAGCACAGCGACGGAAGGAACGCCCCTGTATATCCGACTGTGTTGCCACATTACAGTTCCAACTCCATATCTCACTTCCTGCAGGGACATACAGTATTGTCCCAGACCCTGGAGTATTTCTAGCTTTCATCCTTTAGATGTATTTCTATTTCCAACGCTGGGACAACCAGCCCGGCCGGTGACAACTGTAGCAGACTGAGTACTATGGTGTACCATGACTCAGTCTGCACATTTAAGGATGGAATTGCACAAAAATCAGGACAAAAAAAATTTAAATGAGCACCTACCTTCAAGACTAGCCAAGAACTTTAAATAAATAAGCAAATAAAAGCGAGGAGTCACAGCCACCACCCAAATGTAGAAAAATACCTACTTGAATGGGAAGACAGACTCCAGGACAGCCAAAAGCTTCCTACTGCAGAGTGCAGAAGGCCAGCCTAGAAGACAGCTTTGAAGGATGCTGCAGAGACTGCTGATGCTTTAAGTAGTGCATTAATGGTATATGAGACAACAAAGTCAGCCTGGAGAAGGATTGAAGGGGCCCCGCCATGCAGCACAGCATGTGCCAGAGGGAGCCACTGCAAACATGCATGTTTGCAGACAGACTCGTGTGTGTGTGTGTGTGTGTGTGTGTGTGTGTGTGTGTGTGTGTGCTTATGTGCAGGGTTCTGCATGCACAGTGAGCTCAGAATATTAAACAAGCTCTGGCGTGAGCCTTCTCAACCACGCTGCCTCCCTCTCTCCTTGCTGTCGCCTTCTCACTTTTGCTTGTCAGTGTAACCGTCTCCCCCCACTACCACCACCGTGACATGAAGGGGGTGGATTTGATGGTTTCTAAACCAAACTCCAGTGCTGGCATTTAAAAAAATCCCAATCTGCTGATAACGTCTAAACTAATACTTTGCCAGAGAGCTCTTACATAGCTTTCTAACATTTTTCTTGGATTTTGTAAAAGACTGTGTACACATGCACGCGCACATGTGTGTGTGTGTGTGTGTGTGTGTGTGTGTGTGTGTCTGTCTGTCTGTCTGTCTGCATCTCTGTGAATATGAGCAGAGGACAGCCTCAAAAAACAGCTCCCTTGTTTTTTTCTTTTTTTCTTTTCCTTTTTTTTTTTTTTTTTTTTTGAGACAAGGTGTCTCACTAGCCTGGTGATTGCCAAGTAGGCTAGGCTGGCTGACCAGTGAGCCCAGGGTTATCTTCCTGTCTCTGCCTCCTCCCCAGTTCTGTGATTATATAGCACCACCATACCTGGCTTCTTTAAATGCGACTCCTGGTGGTGAAATGCAGAACCCCATGCTTGGGCAGAGACTGCTTTGCTGACTGATCAATCTTCCAGTTCACTTACCGTTTAGGTTTCTGCGGTAATACCACCAATAAAAACTTCCTTTCCAGCTACCAGCCCCACAGCCTGTTTGACAAAGCAAACAGCCAGCCAAGTAGGGGAGAAAGAGAAGTTCTCTGATTTATTTGCTCCCACACAGAAATGTCATCTGTGACAGAAATGGACACTCAGGAGAATGGGAGACCTAAGGCCTCAAACTTAAAAGGCCATTGGAGAGATGATTAGGGACAAGAAACAGATCCCTAAATTACT
>LR749742.1:621131-664610 GCA_902729485.2 Mus minutoides | reverse complement strand
GGGACTCAGTTAGCCTTAAACTCTTGTTGAAAACATGGTGGGATATAGAACAGCAAAAAAAATCTCTGATTGAAACTTCAATTAAACCAGTAAGGAATCCAAGAGATCCTGAGTCAGTATACTTTGTTTCACTTGGAACTTGGGCAGGAATTAAAACTATAATGTCTGGCCTTATGAACATGTGTCCCCATGGCCTTGAGCCTATAGCCAAAGACTGTGAACACAATATTTCAAACAATGTGTATGATTTTATATAACAAACAGATCACGTGCCTAGGAGATGACTTTGTGATGTCCAGGGAATACAGAGAGAAGACCTTACCTTCAAACACACACCAATGGCCCACTTTCTCCAGCTACTCCCTACCTCCTAAAAATGTCCAGACCCTCCCAAAATAGTGCCACCAGCTGGGATAGGTTTTCAAACCATCACAGCTGGGAGTGACTCATACATGGTGTGGTGGGCTTCAGACGAATTTTCAACCCTTTTCCTCAATGACTCGGGAAAAGAATCTCTTTGTTTTTGGTTTTAGGTGAGGGAATGAGGGATACTATTTGCCTTAAAAAAAATTAGTCTTTCAAGGATGTAGAGTGGGACCAGAAGTGAGGGACCATGTTGGAAGTAATTTTCATAGCTGAAGAGAGAGTGAGCATAGGTAAGAACAGGGATGAGATGTTAATGTGAAGTAATGTCGATGGAAGCAGGAAGCTGGGGAGCGGAGTCTGACTTTGGGCATGGTTGAGTACAGCACTGTTCCTGGGTGCTTCCTGGGGATATGCGGCCTGATATCTATTCATACCTCACAAGGCTCCCACAAGTGATGGAAGAGAAAGTTCTGGCTAAGTTCATCTTGGTGAAGCAATGACTTTACTCAAGCTACTGAGTTCAGAAACCTAGGTGAGAGGTAACTTACAGGAACATGAGTGAGGCAAGGTATCACCAGAAGCTCACCCAGCGTGGTGAGCAACCCTGCAGCTCCGTGCATGCCTGGCAAGCGTGGTGAGCAACCCTGCAGCTCCGTGCATGCCTGGCAAGCGTCTCTAGAAGACTCTTCTCCCTATCAGTGTATACTGCTTTTATAGCCTCATGGGGGAGCCTTCTGAGGCAAGCAACTTCCTAAGGCCACTGAGCCTTGTATGTTTCTTTAACTTCCTGAGTCTTTCTTCTCCAGCAAGAGAATGCTTCAATTTAAAAGAGAAGACTAAGGACTTGTTATTGGGTTCCGTAGATGTGATGCTGGGCAACCTGAACTGAGCACCGGGAAGGAAGGAAGGAAGGAAGGAAGGAAGGAAGGGAGGGAGGGAGGAGAGAAGGAGGGAGGGAGGGAGGGAGGAAGGAAGGGGGGAAGGAAGGAAGGAAGGAAGGAAGGAAGGAAGGAAGGAAGGGAGGAAGGGAGGAAGGAAGGAGAGAGGGAGGGAGGAAGGAGGAAGGGAGGGAGTCGAGGAGGCATGAGAGCAGCTGTGAGGGGCACTGAAATAGCCACATGGCTCATTGCCATTGGAATCAAATAAAGAGACAGGCTCACAGGACCTGCACAAGTGATAAGTGAGAACCTGCACAGCAGAGGTGATCCAGCAGGATGTCCCTAGTTGCCTCTGGATTCCCACTGAGTCTCACAGAGAGAGGCCCTCCATGCAAATTAGGAACCCAGAGAACCAGCTTCCCCACCGCACCCCATCCCTAACCACGCCCCATACGGTGAAAGGATTGCTGGACCCCTCTGCTCATGAGAATCATGGGCAATGTATATGTGCTAGAAAATCGACTTCCTGAACCCACTCTGGGCTCTGGGTTGAACAAAGTGGAAAGGTAGTGAGTCAGGTTTTGCACGCAGACATTTCCCTAGCACTCTGTTGCTAAGTGGACTTATCACACAACACAGCTCAACCCTCTGAATCAGAAAACTTGTTTTAGTGCGCCCCCTACCTGTAAGGCTTAGAAAGAGCAGTAGTGTAAGGCTGACTCTGGGTAGTAAATCACTTAAATTCTCTCTCTCTCTCTCTCACACACACACACACACATCATCATCATCATCTTTTGTCTGAAGTCAGTGTGTGACCATGACCTAGGTGCAAAACCCGACCTTCCCGACTGTAGATAGAGGTCAAGGATGTGACAGTCACACTAAGGTAAAGTCCAAGCAGGCAAGTACCAGAATGAGCTCTGAAGACACATAAAGACAGACAGAAGGGAGCTACCCTGAAAACAGCTGTCCCTGGCCCACTGCTGTGTCAGCACACACCCCCACACCCCACAACACACAACCCACCTGTTCTCAGTACTTGCTTCTTCCAATCTGTGGGTTTATGGGCTGGCTTCTTCCACATTCCCTGCTCTACTGACAAGCTCAAAGTGTTCAGGATCTGTGTCTGGTGCCTAGAGCATTGGCAGGAACTCCCAGAATCTCTAGGAACACACTGCATATTATAAATGAAGGGTATACCACCACCTCTGCAGCTCTTTCCAGCCCAGTTACTCAAACAATCTGCTCCTGGTGTGTCTCCCTATGGGCTAGAGACAACTAACAGAGACAGAGACAGGCAGAACCAAACTCCAGAGAACAGGCAAGCACATAAGCTGTCAAGGTCCAGTTACTTTCTGCCCTTCCAAAGCCATTCCTGCCCACACGTCAGCTTCCCGCAATGAAGGTCTGGGATGATCGCTCAGGTTGAGAAAGCGCTTACCACCCAAGCATGAGAACCTGAGTTCAATCCCCCAACATCATATAAAAATTGGCAGATCCTAAGACTTGCTGGCCACTCTACTCAGTGTCATCAGAAAACCCCAGGTCCCAATGAAAGACCCTGCCTCAAAAAGCATGGTGTAGGGATAGCTCAGCAGTTGCAGAAGACCCAGGTTCGGTTCCAGCACCCACACGATGAATCATAAATGTCTCTAACTGTGGTTTAAAGGGGAATCTGATGCTCTCTTCTGGCCTCCAGGGGCTCCTTTGTGCATATGGGGTACACAATCTCATGCCAACAATTACCCATGCACATAAATGAATAAATCTTTTTTAAAAAATTTAAAACTCAAGGCGGGTGGCTCCTAAGGGATGACCTTTGACCTCTCTCTCTGCACAGCTGTGCACATGACTTCAATCACACAAGTGCACTTGCACACACACACACACACACATACATGTATACCCATACACGCACTCATAACTCAACTAATACAGAAAATCTAAGACTTCCCGGAGTGGATCAAGCTGTTCATCACAGTAGGGATTTCTCTGGGTACCCTTCTGTGTTCACTGTTGCTCAGTGATCTCACCCTCTGGCCTCATTTTTCCATGACCCCGCTCACACGATGACACTGCATCCCCGAGGCTGTTAACTTAGCTCCTGCTAATTGCCATCGGGAACCATGCCTGGCACCAAGGCAGAGGTCAATAAAGACCCATCTCCAGTGAAGTTACAGGTTGGCAAGACTGTTCTTGACAGAGCTTATCAGTCCCCCACATCTCACCTCAAGTCTTTCCCTAAACGGACACCTTTTGTTCCCCCTTCCCATGCCTCCCCTTCCTCTCTGCTTGGTAACCATTCTCCACACTGTGTGAGAAGTCTCAGCAGTTCACAGTGAGCCTCCTCCGTCATCCCACCAACCCTCTGCAGAGACAAGTCTTCCACTTTCCATCACAGAAATCCACCCCCGGAGAAATCCTAGAATAGCAGGAAACCTACACTCCATCTTCCCCCAGACTTAAAATCCACACGGCATCTGTGGAAGAGACGGCAAAGTTCGTCCTTCAGCGTGTTAGATTTGTTTGTGTTAGCGGGAGGGGTGCAAAGAACAAGTGGAGAGTCAGAAGGAACCTGGCTCTCTCTGTTAGTTCTCTCCCTCGGGGTACAACTCAGGCTGTCAGGCTTAACAGGAGGCCCCTTTCCTTACTGAGCCATCTCCCCAGCCCTCAAAGTTCACATTTCAAATGCAGAGGTGACATCACTGGGGATGAGCACAGAAGGGCTTTGATTCCTTCTGTTGCATAGAGTGAAGAAACACCCAACACCAACCACACCGATGAGTTCTTGGTTGTGATGAACTAATTAAAACTTTCCAAGTAGCAGCTGGAGGGGTGGTGCAGTGGTTAAGAGCACATGCTGCTCTTTCGAAGAAACCTGAGTTCAGTTCCCAGCAGCCCTATCACGCCTATAATTACTACCTATAATTCCGGCTCCCGGGTATATGGCTTCCCCTTCTGGTCTCTGCAGTCACCTACCTTCACTTGTGTAAACTCACACACAGGTATGCCACATATATACACATATATACATTTTTTCAACAAACAAAACTTTTCAAGTAAGCTGTTCCAAAGTCACATAGGGGCAAGAATAGAAAGGGTTTTGATTATTTTCAAAGGCATGTGTAATTTTTGTTCATGAATGGTGTGGCTCTGCGTTCTGCCCGGCTGATGGGCACGGCCATTGGGGAGGCAAAATTTGGAGAGCTTGACTGTGATTACACCACAGTGTTGTGGTCAAGTCTTGGGTTGAAGAAAAACACAGAGTACGGCTCAGGAGGTGGGAAAACGCAGTCTGAGATTGGGGAGAAAGCCAAAGCTGGTATTTCCTGACCTCCAGGCCTCCAGTTGTCTTAGAGAACTGCACAGAGAAGTCAGGAACAAAGTGTAGTGTCGAGGGTCCTCAGGTCTGCGATGAGACCAGGGCCTGTGGTGGTTCCCAGACTATCAGACATCCAGGTATCAATGGGAGTAGCAGAAGAGCGGAGAGTGAGTCTAGGGCTGGGGGAGGGGGTGGGGAGGATGACTCAGTCAGAGTTTCTATTCCTGCACAAAACATCATGACCAAGAAGCAAGTTGGGGGTGGGGGAGAGTTTATTCAGCTTACACTTCCACATTGCTGTTCATCATCAAAGGAAGTCAGGACTGGAACTCAAGCAGGGCAAGAAGCAGGAGCTGATGCAGAGGCCACGGAGGGATGTTCCTTACTGGATTACTTCCCCTGGCTTGCTCAGTTTGCTTTCTTATAGAACCCAGGACTACCAGCCCAGGGATGGCACCACCCACAATGTGCCCTCCCATCCTTGATCACTAATTGAGAAAATGCCTTACAGCTGGATCTCATGGAGGCCTTTCCTCAAGGGAGGCTCCTTTCTCTGTGATAGCTCCAGCTTGTGTCAAGTTGACACACAAAACCAGTCAGTACAGACGGGGAGCTCCAGTTTAGCTCATCGGTGACTGTCCTTAGCTTGGTGCTGGTGGTTGTGGCTGGGAGCACAGAGAGACCTTCTACTGGAGAATTAAGCAATGGTTCCCCACTGTAGATGAAAGAGACAGTCCTCGGTTCCAACCCGTTTAGCAGCTGTTCATAGTGGAAAATGGATGCGTATCTGAGATTAAATACTTTTTGCAGGGAGGAATGTCTGGAAAGAGAAGCTTATTGGCTAAAGCCTCAGGGCCTCTAGATACCTCGTTAGCATGGAGAACTCTGTTCTGGGCCTACATGACCGTGGGTCATGTTTCCTTATGTGGGAAGTGTGGCACATGTTCCAGGCCAGGAATCTGGCAGGGAACAGGGAGTCATCTAAGTCTCAGGAGTGTACCCACTGAGTTTCCAGGGGCTCATATCAGCTCTACCCACCAAGCTTCCTGGCATACTTTACCGTCCCACAAATGGGCGTCAGAAAAGATTAGATTTAAACATAATGATATATATATATATATATATATATATATATATATATATATATTTTTTTTTTTTTTTTTTTGGTTTTTTGAGACAGGGTTTCTCTGTGTGCCCTGGCTGTCCTAGAACTCACTTTGTAGACCAGGCTGGCCTCGAACTCAGAAATCCGCCTGCCTCTGCCTCCCGAGTGCTGGGATTAAAGGTGGATATATTTTTTTAAATAGATTGGATTTTTAAAAATTTTTTTAGAAACTCCTGTTCTGCTCCATATATATATATATATATATATATATATATATATATATATATATACAAAACATATAAAGTAAATAAGATATGTTCTTGGATACCTTACAGCCTAATTATATTTTTATTACATTTATTTATTTGGAGGGAGGGTCAGCATATGTGAAAGTCCTATGATCGGTTCTTTGCTTCCACCTTCATGTGGGTCTGCAGATTGAACCTGGATCACCAGGCTTCGTAGTAATTACTCTACTTACTGAATCCTGGCTTTCTGTCTCTGTCTCTGTCTATCTGTCTCTCTGCCTCTGTCTGTCTGTCTGCCTACCTATCTCCCTCCATATATATATTCTTGTATAGCACTGCTGTAGGCACCTCTTTAGAATCTATGACACAATTTATATCATAGAGATCCCAACTGGCATGGTGGCTTCCATACAGTAAGTTCCAAACGCAGGCCTCTGGAGCACAGAGCTGTGTTACATGCTCAGGTGAGCAAACCCAAATATATAATGTTTTAAGTACAGTACATATAGCATTTTTTTTACATTGGAATTGAGTTGTTTATCCCTGGTACACAGAATTAGCTGCTGATTGTAAACACCCCTCACGTCCCGGGATCTCGTTAACTGTGTCCAATGGGCTCATTAAATCTCATCTGGAGCTTAGCATCTGGCACACACCTGTGATCCTAGAGATTGGGAGAGCCAGGTGAGATAAGATGTTTGAGAGCAGCCTGTGCTATCCGGACAGATCTGCTTTGAAACAAACAAGACCCCCAACAAAACGTGACAACACACATTATACAGCTTCCCTAAAGCCTTCATCTGAGAGTACTAGAACCTTCAACACAGCCGAGTCTGGTTGGATCCGTTAATCATTTTGCATCAACACGCCATTCACTGCATCGGCTTTAAGATTTACTTTTATTTATATGGTTATGCATGTGTACACACGGGTCGTGTGGTATGGTGTGTGTGTGTGTGTGTGTGTGTGTGTGTGTGTGTGTGTGTGTGTGTATTGTGTGTGTGTGCTATCTCACCACCTCCCTCCTGGTTTTCCCCCTTGCCTTTTGCTCTGCCTTGTCATTTTTGTTGAAAGTTAAGTGTGTTGTGTCAAGTATTGGAGTGAGGCACATGCGCTTCCAGCACCAAGGCTCCTCTGATGCTGGCAGAGAAGACACTGTGCTGAAGGTCTACCGTGCTGCGGAGATGGAGTTCTGCCTCCCCCGACTGCCCTTGCTTCTCTATCTTCTGTCAAGGCACGACTGAACGAGGTAGCATCTTGCAGCTCAGTCACCTGGAGTGACCTCAGTCATTGGTCACTCTCTCATACATCAAGTACATCAGAAAATACTATTGGCTTCAGCTTGTCTGTGTATTTAGCCCAGGGCTGCTGTCAGGCTCCAGGACCCTTCCCAGGTGTGTGAAGTTCACACCCTCAGTTCTTCAAGGTTCTGCACAAATCTCATTGTCTTACTGAGCCTACCTGATGGCAGTTTAGAATCCTGCTCTGTTTCTATCACTCGGTCCCCAAAATAGGCTGGCTCTCTTTCTGTTTCTACCTTGGTGTTTTGTTTTGTTTTGTTTTTCTCATCAGAATATATGTCACTTCAAGGATGCCATTAATAAGCATATTATATATTTATATATAATTGTTATATATTTACATTATATGTTATACTATATAATATAATTAATATAACATAATATTATTAGACCTGGGACTAATTTTAGACATTCTATTCCATCTTGACCCCTGAGTCCAATGCCGGGATCCCACAATGCAAAGAGAGAACCAATTCCTGGGAGTTGTCCTCTGACCTCCACAGACTGTGACACATGAGCACACATACACACACTTTACACACGTATACATATACATACTTCACACACACACACACACATATACACATATACATACTTCACACACACATACACATACACACATACACTTACTTTACACACATAATAATAATAGTTCAGAAATTCTAAAAACTAAAAGATAATATTAATAACTTTGCGGAAATAGAAAACAAAATAAAACGTCTACTTCTGTGCATTTGTTGGTGTGTGCACCCGAGTGTTTGCACACAAGTGTCGTGTGCAAAAGAAATAATTAACAGTGGCCTCTGGAGAGCGAGCTGTTGTGTGTCCAGGGTGGAATAGGAAGGAAGAGTTATAGGAAGTCATCCATATTAAATATCACTTGAGTACATGACCTTTGCTTTTCAAAATAAATTAAATTCAAAGTAGGAAACAAAGCACGTGGCTTCTGCTGTGCTGTCACCTGCACCCTGGAAAGATTATCCACAGGCCGCTGTCTGTCTTCTCTCCCTGTATAGCAGCAAGCACCTCTAACCCACAGACTCGTTTTCTCACTTCGAATCTCTTGTCACCCAAGACCACACTTTTTAGAGCTCTGGTGAAAACGGGGCAAATACTCAGCCTTTCCTTTCCACTCCATCCTGGGCTTTCTCGAAAACAATTATCTCCACAGATAAGAAGCAATTTGCTCTCGAGGTGCATGTCCATTTCGCTTGGCAAACCCGGCTCTGCCGTGGATGAAAGTCCATTTATGTTCAATAAATAATTCAGTTAAATTTATATTCCAATGCCGAGTCTCATCAGAGCTTGGGAAATTGGTTTTGATGTCTTCAGGGCCTTTTGATTCCCTTCTCATCTTTCTCTGGCTCCTGACTCACTGGTCCTTTCTTTCTTGGCTGGGTGTGGGACTCTTCCAGGGCACTGCTTTCTTGTAGCTGTTTGTTCCTGCAACAGGGCTTCCCGGAAATGCTGTGTCCTTGTGCTTGCCTGAGCCTGGGAGTTGTCCCAGAAGTCTCTCTGCTGCCGAGTCCAATACAGCTCTCCTTGGCTTTCTTCCCCTCCATTCCCCACCCTCAACCCCCATACTTTTTAATGCTAGAGTTAACTTGCACCCTCTATAGTTCACATGCACGTATGTGCAAGTGGACATGTGTGCAGACGGAGACCAAAGGACAAGCCTGTATTCCTTAAGAGCTGTCTACCTGGTTTTGATTTAGGGTTTTTGTTTGTTTATTTGTTTGTTCTATTTTGGTTTTGGAGGTGGTCTTTCACAGAAATCTGGAGCTCATCCATCAAACTGGGCTGACTCTCTAGCAAGTCCCTTAAAACAACAATTGTGTACCCTACTGTTCGAGTTACAGTGAATATATTCCTGCCCTGGGATGTGTTTTGCTCATGACATCTGTCATTGTAAAACACATTCTGTGACCATCCCTGAAGACTCTCAGTAAGCATCTCTAGAGGCCCACCTCCAGCCTGAGAAGGAGACCAGCTTCTTCCTTCACGTCCTAGCTGTAAGAACTTGGACCTTATCCACTTTCTCCTCGTGTATAAAAGGAGAAACTCACATACTGTCTGTCTTAAGGCTGCTTGAAAGCTGAGTACTTCCTCAGGAGAATCTGAGACTGGCAGGTGGCCAAGGATGAGCTCTCAGCTTCTTCTTGGTGCTTCTCGGTAATTTGATGACAGTAACTGATTTTGTTTGAAGGATTCTCCGTTTCATTAAGTCAGTAGCTGATGGATACTGGGGACTCGTGGCCGAGCTTTTCTCTACTGGAATTTTGCCCTTAAAACTTGAAAAAAAATAATAGAAAGGTTTTAGTTTCCTCAGTTCATAAAAGATAAATCAAAGTGTATACAGATGGGCACGGGTTAAGCATATATCCTACCTAGGTACAAAAGAGTTCTTATATAACACTCGCCATGCACAGTGAACAGACACGATGAAAAAAATAATTAAAACAATAACAAAATGAGCATGCTCTCTGGGATAGTTAGGAGGATGTATCCAGTCCTGCCTGTGCGCAGTTCACACTGGCTTAGTCAGACCTCAAGGCAACCGCATCACCCATATATCCTCTCCCAGCAGGAGTGATGCCCTATTGACAGTTGCCTCTGTACAGTCCCCTGCACGAGACAGAGGCAGCTCCACTGAAGAGCCTCCTTCTACCCAGCAACTGTTTACTGTTTGTGTAACTTGGAGGGCAAAGGTCTGAGGAACTCTTGTCATGCAAAGGCAAAAGCCTACTTGCCACATTGTGTTATATGTTAGGGATGGTAGTCAAACAGAAAACCTAATCTCTATGTGGATAAAGTTGAGTGTGCATAATGAAGCTGTAGAAAGAAATGTGTATCTCCTTATATTTTGCCAGTAACTCACTAATAACATACAGTGGATCGTGTTTACATATATAACAGAGTTACCCCTCAGAGTCTAGGAAGGATCTATCGCAGAATTCCCACAGCTCCTGGATCCAACTATGCTCCAGTCATTTATGGAAAATGGAGAGATGCCAGGCATGGAAGCAGATGACGGTAATCCCAGCAGCTGGGAGGTAAAGGCAGAAGGGTTGGTAGTTCAAGGCCAGCTCGGCTCCATGAGACCATGTGTCATAGAAAAAAAAAAAAAAGAAAGAAAGAAAAATGGCCATCTTGCCAAAAGCAATCTACAGAGTCAATGCAATTCCCATCAAAATTCCAACACAAGTCTTTATAGATCTTGAAGGAACAATACTCAACTTCATATGGAAAAAAAAACCCAGGAGAGCAAAATCAAAATAAAAGAACTTCTGGAGGTATCATCATCTCTGACTTCAAGCTATACTACAGAGAAATAGTAATAAAACCCACATGGCAGTGGTATAAAAACAGACAGGCTGAGCAATGGAATAGAGTCAAGGATACAAAAATAAACCCACACACCTTAGACACTTGATTTTTGACAAAGAAGCCAAAACCATACAATACAAAAAAGATTCAACAAATGGTCCTGGTCTAATTGGATATCTGTACATAGAAGAATGCAAATAAAACCATACTTATCACCCTGCACAAAATTCAGGTACAAGTAAATCAAAGACCTCAACATAAAACCAGACACATTAAATCTCTTAAAAGAGAAAATGGAGGACTTTCTTGAACACATTGGCACAGGAGATAACTTCCTGAACAGAACACCAATAGCTCAGGCTATTGGTATAATTGATAAATGGGACCTCATGAAACTGAAAATCTTCTGTAAGGTGAGGGACACTGTCAACAAGAACAAAATGGCAGCCTACAAAATGGGAAAAGATCTTCACCAACCCTACATCTGACAGAGGGTAATATTCAAAATATATAAAGAACTCAGGAAACTAGACACTAACAATCCAAGGAGCCCAATTTAAAAATGGGATTTAGAGCTAACAGAGAATTCTCAACAGAAAAATTTCTAACGGCTAAGGAACACTTAAAGAAATGCTCAAAATCCTTAGTCATCAGGGAAATACAAATCAAAAGGACTTTGGGATTCATGCCTACAGACATCAGAATGGTTAAAATCAAAGACTCAAGTGGCCAGCACATGCTAGCAAGAATGTGGAGCCAGGAAAAAAATCCTCTATTGTTGGTGGGAGTGCAAACTTATACAAACACTTTGGAAATTAAATTGGCAGTTTTTTTTTTTTTTTCAGAAAAATTGGGAACAGCTCTCCTCCAAGGCCCAGCTATACCACTCCTGGGCATATATCCAAATGATGTCCCACTATATCACAGGGACATTTGCTCAATGTGTTTATAGAAGTTTTACTTGTAATATCCAGAAACTGAAACAACCTAGATGTTCTTCAACTAAAGAATGGATAAAGAAAAGGTTACATCTACACCATGGAATAATACTCAGTTATTAAAATTAAAGACATCATGAAATTTGCAGGCAAATGGATAGAACTAGAAAAATATCATCCTGAGTGAGGTAACCCAGACCTAGAAAGACATGCATGGTATGTACTCACTTATAAGTGGACATTAGCCATAAAGAACAGGTTAACCATACTACAATGCACAGACCTTATTATTAAGTAATAAGAAGGGCCCAGGAGAGGATGCTTGAATCTCACTCAGAAGGGGAAATAAAAATCAGGGGTGGAGGGAGGGAATTGGGTAAGAAAGGGGGTGAGGAGGGGAACTGGGATGAGGATGGAGTGTGACGAGAGAGAGGATGGGAAATGGCTTGGAGAGAGAAGGGACATTGGTTGGAGGCATCTCTGGGACTAAGCCTGAGACCTGGAATAGAGAAGACTCCTGGGAGTCTATGGGGATGAGTCTATGGGTTAACTAACCCATCTAACAACTGGGCCCATGGAGGCTCACAGAGACTGAACCACCAACCAGAGCTTGCAGGGGCCGGACCGAGGCCCCCTGCGCATTTGTAGCAGATGTGCAGCTTGGTCTTCATGTGTGTCCCCTAACAATTGAGGCAGGGGATGACTCTGACTCTGTTGCCTGCCATTGGATTCCCTTCTCCCATCTGGACTGACCGGGTGAGCCTCAGTGGGAGAGCAAGTGCTTAGTCCTTCTGAAACCTGCTGTCCCATGGTGGGGGTGGGGGGGGGGGTGGGGGGGGGGGGGGGGGGGGGGGGGGGGGGGGGGGGGGGGGGGTGGTACCAGGAGTAGGGGGTGGGGTGGGGCTTCTCCTTCTCTGAAGAGAAGGGGAGAAGATCATGAGGGGGAGAAGTTTGTGAGCGTGGGACTGAGAGCAGAGGGGAGAGCTGTGAGCATGATGCAAAGTGAATAAATAAATAAAATAACCAAAAGAATGAGTTATTTCCATGTAATCTTGCCATAGACTTCAAGTAACCTCGAGGATTACCTATGATATATAAAGCAATATATATGTTATAGGTAGTTATAATACTTTATAAGGAATCATATACACACACACACACACATGAACTGAACCCTAGAAAACCTATAAATAAACCTCCATGCACGTATATAAGAGCTGTCTCTTCTGGCATACCTCTTCCGAACTGGCTCTACCGTCTCTGAGACATTTAACAGCATGGATGTGGTTTTCCAGCTGTTCAGCTGCTATTGACTGTTAGGTTTCGGGGAGGGAAGAGAAGAGATGCCCCCAGAGGACTGAGGAGATAAACGCTAGGCATGACATTCATTAATAGACGCAAGGGAAGCAACACAAAAGGTTTGAGAAGGATTCATCCCCCTTCATCTCCCCCAGGCACAGCAAACATCCTCTTTTTAAGACTTGCCCTGCAGAGAAGGGCCGGGTTAATGCACACCTAGGCTCTGTGACTTAGGCTATCTCATAGGGATCACTCTTTGTCTGGAGATGGGGATGGGGATCAGTGAGAGTGTTAGTGAGCTGGACAGCCAAGCTGCTTCCAGCTCTCCTTCCCCAGTAGCAAGGATGTGGGTGTGTTCTTGTCATCTCTCTGCTCAGGGCCTAGCTACCTGCCCTGCAAGGACCATTCCCCTGCCCACATGATGTGGTATTCCTGTCCATATGTTTTCAGAAGGGCAAAATGTGAAGAGCAAGATGTCGCAGTGGAGAGAAACAAGCCTTTAATTTCTATTCTCATTTCGTCACAATGAGAGAAGTCTCCGATCCTTTCAAGACGTCGCCAGCAGCAATTACTTGTCCTGCTTCTTGTGAGAAGCTGTGGGCTACAGAGACAGGAAAGTCGGGGGCTGGGATCAAAGTCAAAACACCAGAATGAAAATGTTCATCAAAAGACAGAACGTGGCTTTGAAAGATAAAAGAGACGGAGTCCAACAGACCACAGCCAGAAATGAAAGACAGAGGAGAACAAACAGAGAGGAGCTGTTGTTGTGGAGGCTGCTAGTGTGCGCCCACTCAGCCTGGGGAACTGCCAAGCTTCAGTGGGGAATATAGGCGCTGGTCCTGGGGTTCCTTGCTTGGCTGGGAAGTATTTCCGTGTTGGATTCACCAGCATTGTCTGCTGATGGCTTCTGCTGGAAAATGGTCATCTACAGACAAGTAAAATCCCAGCAGTCCAGAGACAGAGGCAGAGGCAGGAGGATCTCTGAATTCAAGGCCATCCTGGTCTAGATAACAAGTTCCAAGCCAGCCAGGGCTACACAATTATACACTTTCTCCATAGACAAACAGACACAGTCAGACAGACAGACAGACAGACAGACAGACAGATGGATGGAGTGGCTGACAGTTGAAGGTATGTCTGAACGGAGCTGGGGGAAGAGAGAGGACTTCACATGCTTGTTTTATGTTTTTCTTTCTGTAAAAGAAATTTCAAACCTCATCTTGTGTTTCTATCAGACTTTTTTTACTGATTATTTTAGTATAATATTTTTGCCTAGAAAATCCTTTTTTGATTGGCCTGTAATATTTTTCTGATTTTAAAATATTTAAAATTCATTTTTAAATTGTTATAACAAAGTAGTAGACTTCGCTGTGGTGCTTTCATTCCTAGAATCATTACATTTTGCTCTAATTCACACCCTCCCCCATGTCCTGCCCATGCCCTCCCCTATCCCCTTCCCCATGCCCGCCTCATCCCCTCCTCCATGCCCTCCTCCAAGCCCTCCTCCATCCCCTCCTCATGTCCTCCCCCATGCCCTTCCCCATGTCCTCCTCCATGTCCTCCCCATACCCTCTCCCATACCCTCCCCCATGTCCTCCTCCATGTCCTCCCCATGCCCTCCTCCATCCTCTCCCCCATTCCCTCCCCCATGCCCTTCCCCATGCCCTCCCCCATACCCTCTCCCATGTCCTCCCCATGCCCTCCCCCATGCTCTTCCCATCTCCTCCCTCATGTCCTCCGCCATTCCCCCCCCATGTCCTCCTCAAGGTTCCTACCCCTCTGTGCTTTTCCTACATTCCCACCCCCAGATAGGACCTCCCTTAGATCTCTTCATCCTCTTCACCATCCCCTTTCTAGTTGTATGACCTACACGCAGACATATGCACCCATACCATGCATACACACAACACACACACACACACTACACACAACACGACACACAGAGAGATAGACACACTACATACACAGAGAGATAAACCACTACACAAACACATAGCACATACACACATACACACCCCACAGAGAATCTTAAATCTAACATCCACATATGCTAGAAACATGCAGTATCTGTCTTCTGAGTCTGGCTTGATTTCTATAATGATTTCCAATTCTGTTCCTTGCCCCACAAAGCCACAATTTTGTTTTAAGTTGCCTTTAGTCGGGTGTTAGACAAAGCATCAGGAACAGCAGCCAGCACACCCCCCTGTCCTCCAGCTCTTGGGCTTGCTCTTAGTTTAACATCTGGTTCTCTCATGATGGTGCCTGAGTCAGACAGATTGCCCAGTCTGGACTTCTCTCCACTGCTGGCTCCTGTGTGCCCGTGAAGCCCTAGCCAGCCTGTCCCTGAGCTGGAGGCTCATGAGGGGTCTGGCCTGTCGTGGTGCCACATTGTCCCCCACCCCACCAACCCCGTGGTTTACCCTCAGGAAGAGGCTTCTGTCTCCTGCATGTGCATACCACTGAGCTGTGGGGCGGAAGGTGCTCCCTGCACCTCCTCTCAGCACCCTCGACGGTCTCTCTCTTCACTTCAGGAGCCTTCTCCATCTCTTGGTGGAGAGGGGTTCCAACACTCTCCATCTTTCTCTTTAGAAGAGTCCATTGCTGCTGTCTTCTGATTTTCCTCCAATGGCGTTGGCTGTAGCTTGCTGTCTTCGCTGGAAGGCTGCCTTTTTAATACTTCCAGCATTACAAATCATTTGTGCCCGGCAATAATCAATTATTGCCTACTGGATGGATTCCATTGCTTGTGTCAGATGTGTCTGTCCCATTGTCCCACAGTAGCAATGATGCTGGCCTGGTCACAGATGTGCTCCTAAGACTCTTCAAATGCTCTGTGACTCTGTACTCAATGGCTCTGCCCACAGCATCCTTGGAAGTATTTAAGATGCACCTTCCAAAAGTCTATGGTACACAGGAAGACAGTCCCAAATGTGCCTGTTGTTTTCTGACTTATAGCAGGTGCTTTCAGGAAATTGGATGTGTTAGACTTGTCCTTTTCAATGACTGGTATTAAGGTGTCCTTTCTAGTGTCTTTTTTACCAGAGTATGAAAGTGACTGTCATTTAGTGATTGGTAAAAGGTATGCTAAAATTTTTGAAGCTATTGATTCTAAGTATAATAGACTGAGTATCGATTAAAATACTATTGACAATAACTATAGTTTACCTTGAACATTCATTCCCCACAGACACAAAAACTTCAGTTGGCATATGATCTTAGGCCTCTTGCAAAAACATGTGAACTCGCAAGTATTGTTCGAAAGAACTAAAATCTTCCCCTGTAGGTGGCAACTGTGATAATGTTGATTTATAGTGTGTGTGTGGAGGGGGGGAGTAACACACACACACACACACACACACACCAAGTGCAATGGATTTGCACCTCGGTATGTGCAAAACAAGGATAGACACCGGAAAGAAATGCAAGTAGAGAAAGTTGCATTAGCCACGGCAGGCAAGCAAGCACAGGAGTGAGCTCCGATAGTGTTTGTCCTCTTGAACAAAAAGACAGGCTGGAGGCTCTGTTCAGAAAGACTGTTCACATAGGAAGTGTTCCGGGGGAAGGATACATGCCTGCGCATGCTCGGTTGAAGACTTGCTCAGCATGGAGCCATCTTTTAAGAAGGAAGGGTGACAGACACCTTTGGTGACACACTTAGCTCAAGGTCATGGAGCACATATTTGTAGGGCTCAGACGAGGGACATGAACCCTTCTGGGCATGCTCACTTTGTGTAGTAGTTTCACCACACTCAATGGAAATAAGGAAAGACCCAATGAATGTGTGTTCAGTAGAACTTTGCCCCTAAAGGTGCTGGCTCACTAAGGAGCTAAGAAAACTACCTGAGAATACCCTGGACACAGATGCCTAGCTACTTACCAATCAGACGTAGCAACCTCCCAACACGAGTCCTTATGAGAGTGTGAACAGTTAGGAGAACGCATCACAGAGTAAGGCAGAGAGTAAATGCCTTTGGAGTCATCTCTTGTCCCATCCCTTCCATCTCAATGTTAAGTCTCAGATCAGCCTCTAACACGGCCATGTAGTTCGTTTTAACTGCCAACTTGATACAATCCAGGATCACTTGTGAACGAGTCTTTACTGAAGAAACTTGCAGATCAGGTTGGCCTGGGGGCTTGACTTTGGGGGACTAACTCAGCTTTTAATTAATGTGGGAAGACTTGTGAACAGTACCACTCCTTGCGTGGGGGTTCCTAGACTGTACAAAATGACACTGGGTGACACTGGGTGACAGCGGGTGAGCAGGCAGGCAAGGGCACGTGGCTTTGCTCTCTCCTCTTGACCGTGGACGTGAAGCTTTAAGCCTGTACCTTATTTGTCTTCCCCGAAACCGAGGCCTGTGACCAGGCATTACAAGTCAAATAAAGTCTTTCTCCCCCCCTCCCCCCCCAGTCACATTTCTTAGGGTATTGGTCACAGCAAGAGACCTGGAACTGGGACAAAGGTCTTCACATCTTCACTCCTTGTTTCTCCAGCTGCTGCCTGGGCCTGTCACAATCAGAGAGCAAGCATGTGGAGTTCTATGGTAGCAGAGACTAGGGGGATGCTGGGAGACATCTAAGCACAGGCCTGTCCTGCTGCCTGCTAAGCTCTGGCAGCGGCTCTCCCGGCTCCCAGTGCAGCTCTCAAGCACCCTTCTGAAGCTGAAGGTGCAGAAGTTAAAATTTACAGCATGGAAAAACAGGGCAGAGAGGCGGTTCTTTTGCCAGGGTCTGGTAGGCATTTCTACTAACTCAGACGCCAGTATTTCTCCACTTGGAAATAAATCAGACTCTCGTGGGAGACCATAAACACTGCTTCCCACCTCCAAGGCAGCTCTAATTTGTAGCTGAGCGAGCAGTACAAGCCCAGGCAAACGGCCCTTGGCTGGGCCTTATGAACAGAAGCTGCAGTCGGTGTGGAAGTTTAAAACAAAACAAAACAAAACAAAAACCAGCATATCACCCATCATTACCAGCAAAGTCAAAAAGCAAGGCGACCCACCTTCCTTCCGGAGTATCAACAGCCTGGTGCAGCAGCCAGAGGGAGGTCCTCGACCTGACCTGATGCTCATCTTAGCTGCTACCCCATCCCCCAACACTCGCCTAAAGTCCCACCACTATCAGCTCCGTGTTCATACACAATCTGCCCCTGGGCCGGAGGTGGCTATCTATACGGATAGGAGTTGCCTTGAGCAAATAGTAGACAGGAAGCCACTTCAGGCAGAGGAAGAGTTCTTATTTTAGCTCACGGTTTGAGGGGTTACAGACCTCCATCGAGCTGGGAATGGCTTGGCCCCAGGTGACCGTGTGTTCAACCGGAACTCCCCACCTCCTATCTGGTGGGGCAGGAAATGAGGAGCAGACTATAGGAACTGTGGCCAGACTAGAAACACTCAAGGCCCATTCGCTGTAACCCACTTCCTTCCTCCAGCAAGGCTCTATTTCCTAAGGGTTCCACAAACAGCGCTAGGGACCAAGTGTCCAACACGTGAGCCTGTAAGGGGCATTTTTAAGTTCACAACAGCAGGGTAGGCAGGAAGTGTTACAGAGCTCCACTGGAAATGCAGTCTGCCTGGCCCCAGCACCCAGGTGCAAGGCTACTAGATGAAAGGCTTGCTTGGGGTATAACACATAATTCATGCAAAAAACAAAACAAACAAACAAACAAACAAAAACTTCCTGGTGCCTCAGGCAATGGTGCAAGGGGGACCAAAATTTGAGTTTTTTCTAGAAAAATGGCACCAAGGAGATGGAAATAGGGTGATTCCTGGAACTCTATGACCAGCCGCTTAGCCGGGATAATGGGAGAGACCTTGTCTCAGAACACAGGGTGGGTGACTTCCTTTCTCAACAGCACTCAAGGGCAGCCTGTGTCCTCCACACACATGCACCCACAAAAGTTCACGGGCACTCTCCAGCCCCCCCCCCATGACAGACATTCACAGGTGACCACATACATATAAAAATTAATTAATCGACCGATTAATTAATTTGAGGACACGATCCTTACAAATGAGAGCCACAAAGTCAGACTGTTGGAGAAAGGTAATAAAAAGCAGGAGATGGGCCAGACAACAGAGGATCTAAGACCAAGGAAGATGTAGAAGCCCGTGGTAAAGCCACTCTGAGGCAGAGGAAGGCTGCACAGATGCCTGGCAGCAAGGGAGGAGAGATGGGGCACATTCACGTGCTTTTAGATGACGGCACACCTCTAAATGCAGATTATTTGGAGCTCAGGGTCCTTCCGTTACACAGAGGTTTCTCTATCATGGTCACAAAATGTTTGCAAAACACAGGCTTTGCTTCTAGGCCCCAGAGAAAAGGCGCACCTACAAAGGCTGAGCCATTTCCCTCAAAGACCGTCCGTGTTCCATGACTCCCTACAGAAGTGCTCGTCCCCCTGCTTGGGAGACAGAGCAAAATGGGAGCTGAAATAAGGGCGTTCTCCCATCTCTGAAATGACCAGGAGGAAAATCGTGGAGTCTCGTGAGGAAACTGAGCCCGGTGACATGAGGGCAAGATGCATTCATTCACAAACATGTCTCTGGCAGCCTCAACCTCTACTTTGGCCTCCACTCCAGCCTCCAAGGTTCACAAAAGCTGTGCCTCTGGATCCTCCAGTGAAATATGTCTCTTTTTCTGACAGAGCTTCCTGGCTTTAGGCCAACCAATGTCACTGTTTACCCCCTGGTCCCCTAACGAGGCCCTAACCTGTGACTGGTGGTTCTTAAGTAAGACTCATGACCGGAGTAATGGTAATTTATTTCACCTGCAGTTATTTGAACTTTTGATGTTCTTCACTTTTGCCTTTTTTTAAATGGAGCTTCGAAATATAAATCAAGACTGAGATTTTCTTCACTTTTGCCTTTTTTAAAATGGAGTTTCGAAATATAAATGAAGACTGAGATTTTTTTTGCAGAAAGCAAAACTACACAAAAGCTAATGATGTCTCTAAGAATTCAATAGGATAATTCCCACTCACCCTGATAAATACAAAAACAAAGACTCTTGAGGCTATGTGGGGCGCCCAGGGAACAGAAAAGAAAGGGGAAAGGTGGATCTCCACTCCTGTCTCAAGCTTTTCTTTGCCTGTTAAGTTTCTCTTTATCAGTTATTATCACACCAAAAATAGAGTTAGGGGTTCACCCTGAGTAGGGAGGGGCAGACCCTAACTAACTAGTGGCTGTTTCCAAACTCACAGACAGGAACAGAGACTCAAGTCCTACACCTCGAGGTACACGAACACCTTAGGTCCAATAGGAAAGCAGTGGGAAATCCCCAAGAGGGGGAAACTTGAACCCAAATGCCCCCCCCCCCAGGCAGAGGCTGTCCAGCTCTGGGCTGTTCTCTGCCCTAGAAGTCGCCTGGCCCCTTTACTGTTCGGCAGCTGACGGAGCTGGACGGAATCACTCTGTCATGATAAATAATCGGACAAAGGGGACTCTGCGCAACCAAGGGCACAGGATGAGAGGAAAGCCAGTGCTACCTTTTTCCGAACATGACTTTTCTTTTTTTTTTTTTTTTTTTTTTTTTTGGTTTTTTTGAGACAGGGTTTCTCTGCTTAGTCCTGGCTGTCCTGGAACTCACTTTGTAAACCAGGCTGGCCTCGAACTCAGAAATCCGCCTGCCTCTGCCTCCCAAGTGCTGGGATTAAAGGCGTGCGCCACCACTTCTTACCTAGTACCTTGCACTAGCGACAAGAAACCCAGCAATGTGGAGCTCTCAACAGGTAGAGACAGCAGAGCCAGCCAAAGCCTCTTCTTTCCTGTCAGAAGCCATGGCAAGGCCTCACCAAGGAGAAAAAAGTTTGAGGCGATGAGCTCCAGTCAACCCTGACAGAAGAACAAGTCCATGTGCGAATGAATAAAGCTGTCCCTGTGTACATGAGGGAGATGGGCGTCCACATAAGGCTCCCCAAGCATCAAAAGCAAATAAAGTTTGTGAATTAATGTGTGTGCTCTTCAAGGTCTAAGGATAAATGACAGACACCTAGCTGTGTCTGTGCGCTGACAGTGAGCCCCAAGACACAGAAGTTAGAACTACAGGGCCAGGTATGATCAATCAGAATGGCTCCCGTTAATATCAGCCTGACGAAACACATACATGTATGTGCCGAAAACCTCACAGTGCTCTTGAGAGCCCCCACAAAGACCGTCATATGTGGAGAGACAATAAGGTTCATATCTTAGAAAACTCAGGGTAATGAAGATAGAAAGGGATGGGCTCAGATGGGTGTGGAAATCACACTCCATTCATGGGAAGAGCCCAGCAAAACGTTTGGAGATGAGAGCATTCCAAAGTTTCTACAGCAGGCGCCCTCTGCTGGCCTCCTTGGGCTCTACACATACACATGGTGCACAGACATCCGTTCAAGTAAAACAACCTTACACATTGTACTGGCTGGTTTTGTGTGTCAACTTGACACAAGCTGGAGTTATCACAGAGAAAGGAGCCTCCCTTGAGGAAAGGCCTCCATGAGATCCAGCTGTAAGGCATTTTCTCAATTAGTGATCAAGAGTGGGAGGTCCTACTGTGGGTGGTGCCATCCCTGGGCTGGTGGTCCTGGATTCTATAAGAAAGCAAGCTGAGCAAGCCAGCAGAAGCAAGCCAGTAAGCAGCACCCCTCCATGGCCTCTGCATCAGCTCCTGCCTCCAAGTTCCTGCCTTGTGTGAGTTCCTGCCCTGACTTCCTTTGGTGATGAACAGCAATGTGGAAGTGTAAGTTGAATAAACCCAACTTGCTTCTTGGTCATGATGTTAGCACAAACCCTAAAATACACATTAAGTTGACTTTATGGTTTCATAAAGTAAGGATTGATGTCAGAGGACACCAAACAGAAAAACTTCTTGAAATTGGAGCTGGGTAGATGGCTCAGTGGGCAAATCATTTGTCCAAACAGGAGGGCCTGAAAAACCATGTGCACAGTATGAGCACTTGTAATCCCGGTACCTACCCCTAGGGGGAGCTTTGGATGTCCACACATGGGAGAATGAAAGGAGGCCCTTAGAGTTTTTGTAGCATCTCTCGGGAGTGGTGGAAGCTCACACTTTGGTGCTATGCAGAACATCCATTAGAAACTGGCAGGACTGATCAGCCCACCTCAACAGACTCTTCCAGTGGAAACTCAGCTGAAAGCTATCATGCCGAGACATGCTTCCTGGAGGTATACGGAGCATGTTTGTGACGTAACCATTCCGTAAAGGTTTGTTTGTGAGTAGGAAACCAGGCCCCACTCTACCTACACTCCTGTTTCACAGCTGTTCAAGTAGGCAAAATTAATCACCAAAACCTAACTCTCACTTACTACTTAATTTAGCCCAAAGATGAGAAGCAATATATTTCCCATTCTTTTGGGGTTTTTTTTAATGAATTTTTTTAAAAAATCAAAATCAAAAGAAGGGAAGAAACCCTGGAATTCCACTGGAGAAAAACGGAAGATAAGCCAGAACAGAACTTGGTAAGTTACTTGGAACCAAATAACGCAAATTCAAATGGATATAGAAGCATCATCAAAAGCCACAGTGTGTTAGGGACTACGTAATGGTAAACAACAGCCACATAACAAGACTATGCGGGCCCCTGATTGGATTTGCCTGGTCAGCGTGAGCATCACTAGGCACTGAATCCAGAGCGTGTTTGACTTTCCAGCTTCCCCTGGATTCATGACAGACCCCTGTGTGTTGTGTTTTCCTGCTCCAGGCTTTTGTGATTTATACACATCGTTCAGAGGCTTCCCCTCCAGACAGAAATCCTGGCCTTGGAGGATACCATGACTCATTGAGCTCTGTTTCCATTCTTAGAGCGCCATCTGCTGACCATCACTTACAATTTTTTTTTTCTCAGATTAGTTCAGGATCAGAAAAAACTAGCAATGGCTGTCCCTCAGCTTCCATACGGCAAGGCAATCTGGTAAACACGCCTTTCAAAGGACCAGATATATGAGTGTTTATGTGCACATTTGAACACCCTGTACAAGTATCAAATCACCCCACAATGCTCCATAAACGCATATACTCAGATGAATCAGGGCGCTAGGTGGTGTTTTGAGTATGATTCCAGTTAAACTCAAAGTGATCACTACATAAATGATTGGGTTGCTGTGCATGGAAGACACAGGCTACAGTTATCTCTTCTTCCTCTTCTGCCATTTCTAGGATGTTTAATAAATACCTTCTGGGATGGGAGAGATGGCTCAGCAGTTAAGAGCACCTGCTGCTCTTCCAGAGGGCCCAGGCCCGGCTCCTAGCACCCTCACAGCACAGCTCACAGCCTCTGGTAATTCTAGTTCCGGGGGATCTATCTTATCTGGTGCCCTCTTCTGACCCATGTCTGCCACTTGACATACACGGTGAACTTACATCCACTCAGCCAACACAAACACACAAATGCATAAGACAAATAATAATTCTTTTTTTTTTTTAAGAAAAACACCTTCTGCCTTGTAATCAAGTGATTCATATTTCATACAAGCACACATTTGAAACATGTGAAAACCCGTTGACTCACTATGGAGTTTCATTTCAGTGGCCGTGATAAAATACCTTGACAACTTAGGAAACAAGAAGTTTATTTTAGTTCGCAATTCCAGGTTACGGTTCATGACTGCTAGGAATTCAAGGCTATAGGAACTTCAGACAGCTTGCCACATATGAGAGGAAGAAGAATGGGCACATATATGCAGAACAGGCAGCTAGTTGTCCCTGCAGTTACACAGCCCAGGTCCCAGGGGAATGATGCACCGCCACTTTCAGGCTGGATCTTCCTACAACGGCTACTTTCTACAAGGGTTAATCAAGACAACACTCCTCAGACAGACTTGCAGCTCAACCTGATCTAGGCAGTTCTCACTGAGACTGTCCCCAGAAGATGCTAGCCTGTGTCAAATGAACCGGTAAAGCACATGGACAGATGATATTGTGTACTTTAGCTCCATCTAGTGGCTGCAGGAGAATATGCAATTAGAATCTAAACTTTTTCTCAAAAGATTTAAAAACTGTTATGAAAAGAACTTTGGGGTGAGGGGAGAAGGGGGAGGAGACAGAAGAAACAGAAAGAAAAATATAAAAGAAGAAAAGAAAGTTCGGGGAAATATAGAGGAATGGAACATGCGAAATTCTTGAAGCACATTTTATGTGGGATAAGGTTTCTTTAATTGAATACCGGATCAATTCTGTCCGTATCTGGTACTACAGTGCCTACTCCCCAGCAAAAAGTAGCCATGCAGAGTGGTCATCGGGGCATGGGAAGTACCACCTACTGCTTCCACCCTGGGCTCTTGCTCAACAAAACTTCTTCTTCTTTTTTTTAAGATTTATTTATTTATTATATGTAAGTACACTGTAGCTGTCTTTAAACACACCAGAAGAGTGTGTCAGATCTCATTACAGATGGTTGTGAGCCACCATGTGGTTGCTGGAATTTGAGCAGTCAGTGCTCTTAACTGCTGAGCCATCTCTCCAGCCCTCAGCAAAACTTCTTGTTTTTGTATAGCCCAGGTCTGCCTGCCCAGGGATGGTATCACCCAAACTGAACTGGGACATCCCTAGCAATCAAGAAAATGCCCCACAGACTTGCCAGTCAGACAGAAACAATTCTTCAAATGAGACTCCCTCTTGGGTGTCAACTTGGTAACCAAGATTAGTTATCACAGTTGCTGCCTTTATAAAGCAAATCTCCCGACTTTTGCATTCCACAGGGGCGAGAAAAGTGATCTAGGCCTCGCTTCCCTTTGGAGATCCATCTCCCTTCCTCCTGGGCACCCTGCCTCCCTAGTCCTCTAGGCTCTGGGATCTACCATTTGTATTCTAATCGCCTGAGATACCTTCTCACTGCATTGCCTGGCAATGACTTGCTTATAGCTACCACCACTGGAAAACCTAGAAATGCAGATATTTTGTAAAGAAATTATGTTACTGTATAAATTACCATAAAAATTGTCCTTCCAGTCCCAGTACAGAGGTAAGCTTATATGTATCTAGACACAGTTCTATGGCTGACAATGATTGCACACTGACTTATCCATGTTTGAGTTGGAGGTTGTACTGCTACAAAGCTGACTACATATTTTGGGGAAACTATTCTTTTAAAAAGGCTTTTTTTTTTTTTTTATTTCATCTATACAAGTACACTGTAGCTGTCTTCAAACACACCAGAAGAGGGCACTAGATCTCATTGCATATGGTTGTGAGCCACCATGTGATTGCTGGGGATTGAACTCAGGAACCCTGGAAGAGCAGTCAATGCTCTTAACCACTGAGCCATCCCTCCAGCCCGGAAACTATTTTTCAATTGGTGCCAGAAACGGTCTTAAACCTCCGAAAAGAAGCATCTTCTTCACACCTGAAAAGTTTTGCTTGTGGTTCTAGAAACGAACACCAAGCACAGAGAGGGAATTGTGTGTTTACTATGGGCAAAAAGGAAAAGTGTTCAGAAGGGTGCCACATGCCACTGGTGACCCATAGTCAAGCCTGGGGCCAGAAGCATGGAGCTGAGAAACCTTCCTCATGAGCAGCTGGCCATGGGTATGGGGAATTACTGACAGATGACATTAAGCCAACTGGGAGAGACAAGAACCACATCCAGGATGGGGTGAAGGACCAAGTGCATGATGGGAAAAAAATGGATGGCTTTCCAGGATGATGAAGCTAAGGCGTGAAGAAGACATCACAAGGTAGAAACCTACCTTAGTATTAGCTATTACCTAAGTATTAGCTATTCTGTGAAGGGCTATATACGTGGGACTGGAGTATGGGCTCATACTGGGCTTTGCAGTTAAAAGAGTTTGCTGCTCTTGCAGAGGACCATATTCCATCCCCAGAACCATGTCTAGGGATTCACAAATGCCTGTAACTCCAGCTCCAGAGGACCCTGCCTCTTCTTTTGGCCGCCATAGACACTCAAACACTTGTGTCCTAAACAGGCATATGTACATGTGTGTGCATACAAACACACACAAATAAAATTATGAGATATATATCTTACATATATACATATATAATTTATAAGATATGTTCCTTAAATATCCCAAATATATAATATGTGATATATGTTATATATCATATATACACAATATGTATATATGTGTGTGTATATATATATATACACCACTTTAATAAAAGCACATATATATATATATATATATATATATATATATATATATATATATATGTGTGTGTGTGTGTGTGTGTGTGTGTGTGTGTGTGTGTGTATGTAGAGGGAGAGAGGAACAGATTATCAAAACTGTAATAAGAGCAGAGGAAGTGGGAGCATGCCCACAGTCCTGCAGCTCACAATTGGCATGACTTTAAACCTATGCTGGACCCAGCATAACCGATTTGTTATTATTAAAAATAGGTGAAAGACCTCCAGAAGTGTGCCAGCATTAGGTCACCTCACTGTCACATTAAAGGAAAATCAGGGGTACTTTGTAACAGATTTCTACTCTTACCAAGTAGGAGACTGGTGACAGCCCAAGAAAATGGACCTCCCCACATGCAGCTCGGTGAGCCAATGGGTTTACTGAAATTATCTAACGAGAGCATGCACGCAGAACTCAAAGCATGCATCACTGAAAGGCTGAAGATTCAGAAAAGCCACATCCTGGGACTGTCTACATAAAGAACAGCCTCAAACAGAGCTCAGGACACTTTTATTAAAGTAGAAAAGAAAACCCCCAGAGTGGGCAAAGGGTGGATCTCACAGCTGCCTGATGAAGAAGCCACGTCCATCTGAGATATGCCAGCACAGAGGTCAGCCTCAGGGTAGCAGGCAACCACGTGGCAGGGAGGGGACCTTCAGAGAAAGAAGGACTCTTAAAGAATTAGGGGAAGCACGCTCAGAGAAAAGAAAGAAGAAAAGAAAAAGTCACACTTTTCAGAAAAGCAGGCAGACTTATGGATCTGTTTAGCCATGTATAAATGTATAAAAGAATTCCTATAAGCAGGAATTCTGGGAAGGAAAAGTGAACGTACTCCTTAGGGACGTCCCTTGGCTAAACCTCCTAAACCTTCCTAAAGAGTACCACCAGCTGGTGTGGGGGGGGGTGTCCAACTGCCTGGGCCCTAGGGAAGTCTTTGAAGCCATCACAGCTCCCCAACTGCATTAACTTTTAAGGGAGCATGGCCTGTCTCCACTCTGGAGGTAGATTCCACTCACAGTGATAACAGAACCTATCTGGATTGTTCGGTCCACAATCAGGGTGACAACCTGTTCACAGCCCTGTACACATACAAAGAGGGCCACACTCTGTGAAAGAGTCCCCCACTTGGTTGAATGCTCTGTGGTCACCAACCTGAAATTCTCTACCTCTGAATCTGTGCTTCCCAAGGGCTGCGTGTATGCGCTGAGGGAACAGGTACAGTCGCACATCCAGGGCTCCACATGAGGGCTCCCTGACTCATTTAAGTGATTCTCAGTGCTCAAGAGCCCAGCGCACTAGTGGACCCTGAATGTATTTCATTGACACTCACAGCAAGTGCATGGGACATCTACCCCTGCCCAACGCAGCCAGAAGCCATTTGTTATCTGAAGGAACCAACCTCACCTCAAGTACAGAAAGGAAGCTGGAAGCTTCTAAGATCACACTGATCTTAGTGTTCCAAAGGTCAAGGGCGCTGCAGGAGTGGCGGTTGTGGGGGGAATAAATGAACACCGATGAGCTGCTAAATGCAGACTAATTATACATGCATATTGAATAAATAGTCTTATCTTTTGACTAAAAACTGGCTAGCCAACTCTATTCTAAGGTGATGGGGAAAATCCAGGCCAAAAAATGTATGAAGCAAATAAGGTTTTGCTCCTTGTGACAATCAACAGCAAATAAGAAAACATCCAGACACACCAGAAGAGAAGATTTTGTGGGGGATGAAAAGAGAAATCAAGTGTTAGTACTATGGGCTACTTTCTTCTTATATTTAGCAAAAGCAGCTTGAATTCTCACCTTATTCTGACCCAGTTTGTAATCTGCTTCTCAACAAATTCACTTAGAGTCACATGAAAGTCATTTTAGGGATATAGACATGGGATATTATTATAGACAAGTCCTGGCCCTGGTTTGTAAAGCTTTGGCCACAGACCACCATCCTGCCTCTTGGCTGTGGATGTAGCAGGGCCATGAGTGACCTTCAAAGGACTCTTTTAGATTAAAGTGTGATGCGGAACCCTCATGCACACAGCAGGCTCCTCTCTATTTTGTACAGAGGTCTGTGCTTCCATTTGCTTTGAGAAGCAAGACAGCCCCTTAAAGATGAGAAGCATTCCCAATCCCTCCTCACTGGCCACCTACAAAGATTCAGGGACACATCTGAGTACCTCAATAACAACCTGAGAGAAAAGCCATCTCTTCACATCCATTTCTATTTGTAACCTGGTGGCTCCTTCTCGTAGAAATACTACCACATGTCACATTAGCTACTAAGGTACAAGTTCTCTCACAGTTAAGACCATAACCAGAAAGGGCCATGATGAAAGCATTGAGCCTGCTAGCTTCCATAAAACCCTTCATGCTTCATACACACACACACACACACACACACACATACACCCTTTGGGAAACACATTCTAGACACTATTGCTTGTTATATAGTCTTGCTTCTAATGCAGACAACTAATGAGCCCGCTCCATTTCGGGAGAGAGAGACCCCAGACTATGCTATATACAAGAACCAAGAACACTGAAGCTCTAAAGCAAAGCAAGCCTAATACAACTTTCAAGATTTTATTTTTGTTTTTAATTATGTATACATGTAATATATGGGTGCACGTGATTGCAAATGCTTGCACAGGCCAGGAGAGAGAGTCAGACGCCTTGGAGCTTGGAGCTAGAATTATAGTATCTGTCTTCTGCTGAAGAAAGAGGAGGAGGTAAAAATGCCACCTCTCGGGTACAGGCAGAGCTGTGGGGTAAGGCAATGCTGTGGGGTACAGGCAATGCTGTGGGGTACAGGTACAGCTCTGTCCATTCACAGATTTAACAAGAAGGAATGTGGAAATCAAGGCTCTGAGTGTCTGTCTTACAAGTTGTAAAGCTATGGCAAAATTGAACCAACAAAGAGTGGAAAGGAGGGAAGAACACACAGACAACACAAAAGACAGTGAACAAAAGTCAAAGCAACAGAAATAATAATGTCTCCAAAGATGTGAAGAAAGTCTAAGAACACAATATTCACCCACCATTTAAATTCTAAAAAGTAGATCCTGTCGTTTTAACTAATGACGGGGAGAATGCCCATATTTGACAAATGGTGCTTGCATCAATGCACAGCAATATACGGACTGAAAATTCATCAGATGAAGGAATGCAAAAGTGGTGAGTATCAGTAATTGTCCAATATCAGTAACTGGAAGCAGGATTTGTTGGCAGAACCTTATATACCTTCAAAAGATAAGTGAATTTGGGGGCTGGAGAGATGGCTTAGTAGTTAAAGCAGTGGCTGCTCTTCCCGAGGACCAGTGTTTGATTTCCAGCACCCACATGGCAGTTCACAAGCACCCACCTGCAGCCATAGCCCATGCACCCACCTGCAGCCATAGCCCATGCACTCACCTGCAGGCGTAGCCCACGCATGCACTTATAATCCTATCTGCTCAACGTGCTCTTGGTGATTGTATACACTAGCTCACCTCTAGGGATCTGTTGTTCCTGTTTCCTGGGATTTCCTTTATTCTTTTGTCTCCTCCCCCAATCTACTGACTCACCCAGCCTTCTCATTTCTTCACTTTGAAGCCTCATTAATGGAATCCAGCCTATGGTGGTTGAATGACTGCCCCCCACCCCATAGACTCATATATTTGAATGCTTAGTCATCAAAGAGTAGAACTACTTGAGAGAGATTAGGAGGTGTGGCCTTGTTGGAGTAGGTGTGGCCTTGTGGAGGAAGTGTGTTTACTAGGAGGTGGACATTGAGGTTTCAAAAGCTGAAGCCAGACCCAGTGGCGCTCTCTCTCTCTCTCTCTCTCTCTCTCTCTCTCTCTCTTCCTGATGCCTGTGGATCTGGATGTAGAACTCTCAGTTACTTCTCCAGCACCATGTCTGCCTGTGTGCCACCATTCTTCCCACCATGTTGAAAATGGATTAAATCTCTGAAACTGTTAAGCCAGCCCCAATTAAACGATTTCTTTTATAAGAGTTGCTATAATCATGGTGCTTTTTTTTTTTTTTTACAGCAATAGAACACTAAGACAGAAGTTGATATCAGTTGTCAGGTATTGCTGTGACAAGCCTGACCATGCTGCTGGTGGCAAAATGTGGAGTTTGGGACTTTGGGTTAGGAAAGCAGTTGAATGCTTTAAGTGGGGGCTTAATGAGCTGTACTAGTCAGAATGTGGAAGACAGGGGTGCTGAGAGCAATCTAGATTGTTATGGCCCAGTTCAAGAGGTTCTAAAGGAGAAAAATATTAGTAAGTGATTTAGAGACTGTTCTTGTAATATTTACGTAATGAACATAGCTACTTTCTGCCCCTCTCCAAAAATCTGCCTGAAGCCAAATTAAAGAGTTTTGGGTTAATGTCATTGGCAGAGGAGATTTCAAGACAGTCTAGTTTTGACTCTGTGGTTAGTAAAGGCCGATCTTATGCAGATATATGTGCATCGCGCTACCTTTCTGCCAGCAGGAAAACACACGAATGCCAGGATCCTTCTACAGACTGCTTTATGGACCCAGAGCCTGGAAAAGCCTCGGCTTATATAGCCAAGGAGGAGGCGTGTCTTAACCGGATTGGCTGCTGGGCCATCACTCATGTTAAGCCCCGGGCTGGGCGGTGGTTAAGCAACAGGGGCATGCGCTTTTGGGTTGTTTACTAGCTCTGTACAGGGGGTGGTAACAGGATGTCTTCGGGTTGTTTACTAGCTCTAACAGGATGTAGGCGCCATCTCAGAATGGTGCCTGAGCTGACTCGGGCGCGGCCCTCTACAGATATAATATAAAGGAGCTAGCTGAGCAAGAAAAAAAAATAAAAATATGTAGAGTTTGAGGAGAAAGGGAGCACCAGGACATGTAATGGGCTAAGTAAGCTCAAGGAGATAAGAAGTTTCAAGAAAAGCCTGGTGCTAAAAGAATTAAAGGGAGTAGTGAGCTCTGGGCAAGCAGAACAACTGGCAGCTTTGGACATGTGGTTCTAGCTATAGAGTAAATGATATAAGAAAGGTGTCATGGAATCTCCCTCCATGGCTATGGAAAGCTGCTGAAGCCAGACATGTGTCAGGGCTCTCCATGCATGGAGACCCAGAAAGGCCACTCTGCGAAGCTGTGAAGGTGGAGTCTGGATGTGGTTAGAGACCCCAAGATGCTGCAGATGCCAGAGCCATGAGATATCTGTTGAGGAGAGCCATTAACAGGAAATAGAACTGTTCCCAAGACAGAGACGTGTATTGCAGTCAACAAAGCTGAAAGGAGTTAGAGATCTGAAGAGTGTGTTGACATCAGACATGAAGAGGTTGAATTTGGAGTTTTCCCAGCAGGCTCTCAGTCTTGTTTCTGTCATTATCTTATTATGCTTCCTTTCCTCCCTTTTGGAATGGTAATACATCCTGTGTCATTGCATGTCAAAAGTATGAGGTCTGGTTTTTGTTTGTTTGTTTGTTTGTTTGTTTGTTTGTTTTGGCAAGGGTTTACAGTTAAGGGATTGCCTGAGTCTCAGAAGAGACTTTAAACTTTGAATGTTTAAATAGGGTTAAGACTGTTATAGATTATAGGAACTTTTGAAGTTGGGCTGAATGCATTTTTTTCCATTATGATATGACTACAAGTCTATAGGGGAAGGGAGTGGAATGTGGTGGTTTGAATAAGGATGTCTCCCAGTGTGTTTGAATGCTTAGTCATTAGGGTGTGGAACTACTCAGGAGGGATTAGGAGATAGAGCCTTTGTTGGAATAGGTACAGCATTGTTGTCCTGGAGATTGGTTTAGAGGTTTTAAAAGCCCAAGCCAGACCCAGTCTCTGTTTCTGTCTCTCTGTCTTTCTCTCTCTGTCTGTCTCTGTCTCTGTCTCTCTCTGTCTGTCTCTGTCTCTGTCTCTCTGTCTCTCTCTCTCTCTCTCCTGCCAATCTCCTCCTCTGCCTGAGGAGAGCCTGGTATAGAACTCTCAGGTCTTCCTCAGCATCGGCCTGCCTACTGCCATGTTTCCTACTACGATGAAATTAGAATAAATCTCTGAAATTGTAAGCAGGCTCCAGTTAAATTACTTCTTTTATAAAAGTCACCATGGCTATGATATCTCTTCACAGCAATAGAACACTTACTAAGACACAGCTAAATCCCTTTCTCTCCTATGATTTTACATTTGAGCATCCAGTCAGACCTTTTCTGCTGAATTAATCCTAAGTGCCACCAACTCTCAATACCCTGGGTGTGCCTAAGTGGTCATCACCTGAGATACTGGCTTCTTCTTTTTACTTCCAGACATGAGACATTTTACTTTTAAATATGGCTCTCAGAAGACTTCCCCATTTCCACAAGTCAAAGTTCACCCTCCCCAAACACTGTATACCCATGAGGTGAGTAGCCTTCATGGCTTTGCTGACAAACTGGGCATCAACACCTCTGAGATTTTATATCACACCTGTTCACATATGGCTCTCTTCTCCATAGCCCCAATTATACCACTCTTGGAGTATTATCTAAATTCCATTATTTTCTGAAACCCTTCATGTTTCTAGCATATGTAGCTTGAGGAATGAAGATATACATACTCAGTGGCCCAGAGTGCCCAATGAAGGTCCATAGCTCACCAATCAAAATAGAGAGTGGTCAGCAATATCTCAGACCCCCTGCCAGGGGAGGGGGTGCCTCTGATGTGGGTCTCTGGAACAAGGAGAGAGAGAGAGAGAGAGAGAGAGAGAGAGAGAGAGAACTAGATTGGGATGTTACATAATCACAGATAAAGAGGGACAGATTTCCAACTTGAATAAATAGCAACAATGACAAACATGTCTATTTTGATTTCCTGGGAAATATTGTCCTTTTTTGAAGTTTATTGTGTACTCCCAGATGCACACCCAAAGACATTTTTTTTCAAGAGAATTTTTAGCGTACACTAAACAATGTCAAATTGAATACATTCTATTTTTGAATTCCTGCACCTAGCTGCAGTGGGAAAAAGCTTTCACATCTATCAGCAGGAATGTTCCAGATTCAACAAGCAATTTGGTGACATTTTATGTGCATTGCTTTTTTTAGCCCCCCAGCTTACTATTTATGTGGTCAATGGAAACAGTGGTCAGCACTGAAGAGAAAACACCACATGGCAAACGGAGAAGGATTATGCCCGAGGAAGACAGGGCAAGCTTGCTGCCCCTCCCCCACTATAGAAGGACATGAGCCCACGTTGTCTCTTAATGTATAGGAATAAGTCACATAGGACATCAAAAATCTTCTTGCCTTACTATGTTTTATAGCTTAGATATGTATCAAAATTACACTATCAAATACAAAATCTTGGTATTAAGAATCCAAGTGTCCAGTGTGCTTCTCTTTGCTGATGTGAAAAAAAAAAAACATAACAAAAAACAAAAAACCTGACTAAATTCTCCTTGGGGAGGAAAGGATTTATTTCATCTTACATTTCCACATCACAGTTCCTTGACCCTAGGACATGAATCTAGAGGCAGAGACCAAGAAGAAATGCTTCATACTAGCTTGCTAAGTTTGCTTTCTTATATGACTCAACACTACATTAATCATCAGCCAAGAAAAGGCCCTTACAGACTTGTCCACAAGCCAATCTGATGGAGGAAATTTCTCAATTGAAGTTTCCTTTTCTCAGGAAACTCTAGTTTATGTCAAGTGGACAAAAACTAGCCAGCACACCAAGGGATTCTCTTCCACGGAGTTCTCAACTCAGTCCATCAAGTAAGTAGAAACAAGTCCTTGTAGCTCAGAGTATACACTGGTCTGAAATATGCTTTATGGTGAATGTTTCTCAGGATCCAGCATTGACAAAGGAGTCAGGTCAACTGCTTGGGATTGAGAAGAAGGTAATCTTTCTTTCCACTAGAGATATCCCTGCCCCTGAGGTCTTTTGCTTCCAACTCTCCCTTGAAGTTTATCACCAGAATTCTAAATCACTCATGGCCTTGATGTTGCCTTCTTCACTTTAGCTTCTCTTTCTCAAGCCATGACCTCTACAGTCACTCTCAGGACATGATGGACACCAGAAGAAATAGGAACCTCAAGGCAGTCAACAGAGAAAGTCAGCAGGCAACTCAGGGCCAACGAATGACCAGGTAATGGCACGAATTAGACAGCAGATATGACCATATTCAAAGTTCCAAGTCCTAAGTTTGGATGTTCTATAGGGAATATTTTAGATGGTTTTGCTATCTCAGACCACATTTTATTTGTGTATGTGCATGTCTCTCTGTGTGTAAATGTCTATGCACCAGGGTGTGAATACATGTGGAGGCCCAAGGACAACCTTGGGTATTATTCCTTAGAAATTGTTCAGCTTGGTTTTTGTTGTTACTTGGTTTTGTTGTTACTCTCACTGGGACATAGAGCTTGCTTATTATGCTCCTAGGATCCAGGGGTCCTTCCATTTCTGCGTCCCAAGCACAAGAATTAGAAGTATACACTATCACACCTAGCTTCTTATGTGGGTGTTGAGGCTTGAACTAAGATCCTCAAACCGTCAAGGCAAGCACTTAGTCAACTAAGTCATCTCCCCAGGTCCCTGTTTCAAATATTTCATACCTAGTTTCTGCCTTCAATGAGCAGAGCATCTAGTAGGTAGACCAGTTGTCCCGCCTCTTTTCCACTGCCAACCAGATTTCAATGGAGCCTTTTGCAGTGATCTGTGAGGATAGGATGCTGAGAAACCAAAGCTGAGATATCTAGACCTCCATGATATCTGGCCGTCTCAAAGGCTTTTTCTCTCCTTGAGTTGAGTCATCAGGGAGGTAACACCTCACCTGAGTCCACATACCTTCAAGCCATAGAGAGAGAATCACTTAGTTTGCCCTCCCCATACCCTAAACCCCAGAAGGCACAGCACCCCCTTCAGGATACACTGAGTATCTGTAGCCAACTGAAGCATTCATGCTTCTTAACCATGTTCAGTCATAATCCCTAGGTTTGTAACTATAGATGCAACGGTTTCCCCCACAGGATAAACCATGTATCTGTTACTATCTGAGGCTCTCTTACCCATGCTGGGCTGAGGATGCTTGAAACTGGGGTGATTTTTCAGCTTGTCACTTTGCTTTCATTTGTGAGGTAGCACAAATCTGTTCTGACGTACTGCTTCCTGAATGTATACAACTGACATCATTTATTCAAAAAGACAGATGCAAAAATCTTTAAGGTGGTAATTTTTTTTTCCTTGATGCTTTTTGCTGGGTTTAAGGAAGATGCCACCTGTAACGTAGTGACAGTATTCATAATTTTGATGATGCTAATTTCATGATGCATGAAAGTTCGTCTGTGATCTGAGATACTCATCATCATTTGGATATCGCTGTGGTGGGTGTTATACAATAAATGTGGGCACAGAGCCTTCTCTCTTTCTCCCACTTCTTATTTCTCTGACTACAGAAGCAGGCACACATTATGCTGATTCCACACTCATATAAGCACAGGTGTATTCTTGGTTACGTCAGGAATCTTACCAGTCTCTTTTTTTTTTTCCCACAAAGAGACAGCGGAAATAATTAGGATGGTACTAGAGAAGGTGTGTTTGCTGCTAATTTCTCTCAGAGTCCAGGTTGGGAAGAGAAGACACTCCCCACGCAGTCGTTAAAGACTGGCACTAACCATACAGACAGGGTCTAAGCAAAGCTGTGGGGTGGCTTGAGACGACAGTCCCAACCTTAAGAGGCAACTATGAGGAGTCATTACCAGCAGTGAAGGACCTTATTTAGAGAAGAATTGCTGATAGGGCTTATGGCCTTCAGGAGAAAAAGGACAGCCTTCGGTGACCCACAAGGAGGAACATGGCTTTGGCCAACAGGGTTCTCCAGAGTCACAGGCTTCAGACACCTGATAGCCATGAAGCAAAGAGCATACATGATGTGCATGTGGAAACAGAGCCAGAGAGACGGCAGAAGGACTATGGCTGTCTCCGTTAAGTGAATTACACACTTGTCCTCACTGGCAACTGTAGTGAAAGTTGTGAGTTTTGGGGAACGTTCTTATCGTATTCCTTTCTGCTCTTTGACGCCGCTGAGGAAGCATCGCTGAAGGCTCTCATAACCCTGACGTCACGTCTAAGTCAAAGTCTCCCAAGGAGCCAGAACAGCGGCGGAAGCTCTTCATGGGAGGGCTGAGCTTTGAAACAACCGACGAGAGTCTGAGGAGCCATTTTGAGCAATGGGGAACACTAACCAACTGTGGTAATGAGAGATGCAAACGCCAAGAGATCCGGGGCCTTGGGTTCGTCACATACACCACTGTGGAAGAAGTGGATGCTGCCATGAATGCAAGACCACACAAGGTGGATGGAAGAGCTGTGGAACCTAAGAGGGCTGTGTCAAGAGAAGATTCTCAGAGACCAGGTGCCCACTTAACTGGGAAAAAGACCTTTGTTGGTGGCATTAAAGAAGACACTGAAGAGCATCACCTACGAGATTATTTTGAGCAGTATGGGAAGATGGAAGTGATAGAAATTATGACTGACAGAGGCAGTGGAAAAAAGAGGGGCTTTGCTTTTGTTACCTTGGATGACCATGACTCTGTGGATAAGATTGTTATTCAGAAATACCATACTGTGAATGGCCACCACTGTGAAGTAAGAAAGGCTCTCTCTGTCAAAGCAAGAGATGGCCAGTGCTTCATCCACCCAGAGAGGTCGCAGTGGTTCTGGAAACTTTGGTGGTGGTCGTGGAGGCAGTTTTGGTGGCAATGACAATTTTGGTCGAGGAGGGAACTTCAGTGGTCGTGGTGGCTTTGGTGACAGCTGTGGTGGTGGTGGTGGTGGTGGTGGTGGTGGTGGTGGTGGTGGATATGGTGGCAGTGGGGATGGCTATAATGGATTTGGCAATGACGGTGGTTATGGAGGAAGCGGCCCTGGTTACTCTGGAGGAAGCAGAGGCTATGTAAGTGGTGGACAGGGTTATGGAAACCAGGGCAGTGGCTATGGAGGGAGTGGCAGCTATGACAGCTATAACAACGGAGGAGGCGGAGGCGGCTTCGGCGGTGGTAGTGGAAGCAATTTTGAAGGTGGTGGAAGCTACAATGGTTTTGGCAATTACAACAGTCTTCAGATTTGGGGCCAATGAAGGGAGGAAACTTTGGAGGCAGGAGCTCTGGCCCTTATGGTGGCGGAGTCCAGTACTTTGCTAAACCACGGAACCAAGGTGGCTATGGCGGTTCCAGCAGCAGCAGTAGCTATGGCAGAAGCAGGAGGTTCTAATTACATACAGTCAGGAAACAAAGCTTAGCAGGAGAGGAGAGCCAGAGAAGTGATAGGGAAGGAAGGTACAGGTTACAGCAGATTTGTGAACTCAGCCAAGCACAGTGGCGGCAGGGCCTAGCTGCTACACAGAAGACATGTTTTAGACAATACTCATGTGTGTGGACAAAAACTCCAGGACTGTGTTTGTGACTAACTGTATAACAGGTTATTTTAGTTTCTGTTCTGTGGAAAGTGTAAAGCATTCCAACAAAAGGCTTTACTGTAGACCTTTTTCAGTCGTGCTGTTGATTGCTAAATGTAATAGTCTGATCATGACGCTGAATAAATGTGTCTTTTTTTTTTAATGTGCTGTGTAAAGTTAGTCTATTCTGAAGTTGTCTTGGTAAACTTCCCCAACAGTGTGAAGTTAGAATTCCTTCAGGGTGGTGCCAATTCCATTTGGAATTTATTTATGGTTGCTTGGGTGGAGAAGCCATTGTCTTCAAAAACCTTGATGTTGTTAAACTGCCAGTTACTGTTGTAACTTTTAATGAGTTTCACCATTGAAAGGGTCATCCAAGCAAGGTCACAATTTGGCTATAAAATGGTTGTTGGCACACCCTGTGCAATATCAAAATTGAATAACGGTATCAGATAAAATAACAGATGGGAATGAAGCTTGTGTATCCATTATCATGTGTACTCAATAAATGATTTAATTCTCTTGAAGAAAAAAAAAAAAGAAAGTTGTGAGTTTTTAAGAAATGAGCAGAGGACCCAGGATTGGTGGCCTTTACTCCCAACCTGGGAGACAGAGATAGACAGATCTCTGTGAGTTTGAGGTCAGCCTGGTTTACATAAAGAGCCCAAAGTCAGAGAGAGAGAGAGAGAGAGAGAGAGAGGAGAGAGAGAGAGAGAGAAAAGGAGGAAGGGAGAGAAGGAGGGAGGATGTGTGGGAAGGAGGAAGGGACAGAAAGAGAGACAGAAGGGAGAGAGACAGAGACAGAGAGACAGAGGCTTTGAGACGGAGGTATCTCTACTAAAAATGAAATGGCGGAGTTGGGAAATGCTTATCTGGCAAAGTGAACCCAAATAAAAACCTGTTGTGGTGGCGCTTGTGTGTACCCCCCCGTATTGGGGTACTAGATAAAGCCAGAAGGACACCCTGCCAATTGCTGACCAGTCAGTCTAGTAAAACCAGAGCGTTCCAGGCTCAATGAGAGACTGTCTCAAAAAATAAGGTGAGGTTGATAAAGGAAGATACCTGATGTCAAACTCCACGTGTGTGCATGTGCATACACAAAGGCACACATACTCAACCAACATATACACATACACATACAGAGAGAGAGAGAGAGAGAGAGAGAGAGAGAGAGAGAGAGAGAATGACTATCACAAGTAAGCAAGATGAAATGTACTCATACATACAGATGCAGACCTTGGCTTAACTAGGGACTACCCCCTGAGCAGTTGGGGTCCTGGCATGTACACATCCATGGAGTCTGAGGCCAGAAAAGAAGAAAAGCACAGAAGGTGTTCCTAGAGGCATTGCTGGGATCTAACTTGGCTTTCCACAGTAGCTATGTGGTTGACTGCAAACACTCACAGAATAACTGAAGGAGAGAGATCTCCACACTGAGCATGGAGGCACAGCCTCTGTCCTAGGAATGTTTGTCATGACTGCAAGAAACGAAACTGGTTTTGACTTCCGCAGAAGCCAGGGCCTGAGGAACAGGGCTTGTGACCTCGTTTTCCTGGAGCCCCATTCCACGTGGCTAATCAACAGCTGTTTTGACAGCCTCCTATAAATACAACACAGGCAACGACAATAGCATTTCCTGACTTGAATCCAGTCAGAGAAGGTGCGTTCATCTCTGAGTCATGCTCCCAGCTGCCACAGTGGGTTCCGGGATCAGAGGCTTAACGTAGTAGGCTGCCAAGAGAAGGATGTGCCTGGGGTTCCGGTTAGTTGGAATTTGAAGCCCCTGGAGAGTTTGGCTCTTGTTTGGTATGGGAATTGAAAACAGTAGAGGTACTCAGGGCTGGAGGGCATCAAAGCTAAGGCTTCTGTCAGCTGACTTGTCATTCATGAGATGCCCCTGCATTCCCACACATAGGCTATGCAAGCCAGCTTTCTCAAGGGAAACATCTCTTTCTGAATACAAATGTATCTCTCTGTCAGAGAAGCAGTGTACTGGCTGGTTATCATTGTCAACAGGACACAACTTAGGGTCACCTGACAAAGGAGTCTTAGAGAGGCATTACCTAGAGCAGGATGGCCTGAGGGCACGTCTGTGGAGACTGTCTTGGTTGTTAATTGAGGTGGGAAGGCGCACCTCCGGATTAGGCAGCACTATTTCAGGGCCTCTCCCCTGAGCTGTATAAGAGAGGGAAACGCAGCCTGACAAGTGAGCAGGCAACACGGGTGCGTCCCTTTCTGCTCTCGACTGGCTGCTCAGGTCCCTGTGCTGACATCCTCTCAGTGATGGAACTGTATGGTCAGGACATTTGTCATTGTAGCAGCAATGTAAACAGAACAACTGGTATGTTAAGTATTAAGTTAATCCCCTCACTGTGGTAAGTATATTCACAGTAGAGTTGGCTACTGAAATAACACATACTTGCATAAACACCCACATATATACTCATATACATACACATATACACATACACACATACATACACTCACATACACACATACTCACACAGACACACGTATACACATACAAACATACACATGTATACACATTCACACATATACATACACATACACAACTTCATCCTTAAAAGCCTTTGTTTTAAGATGTTGATTAAAGGCAATCTTTAGATATCTTTCAGGATGGCAGAAGCTTTTGAGATGAGGAGCACAGACATGCCAATCTGATTCCTGTGCTCAGTAATCATATAAAATAATAAGGGACCCATGCCCATAATGTTTCCACGGTCAGACTGGAGATGCTACAGTGACGGGTCTAGACCCAGGAGACTTTCAGAGTCCTTTCTCTGCTCTCCAAGGATAGCAGTGTCCCAATTGCTTAAGAGGCAAGGAAGGTGGCATCCTGGCCCAGGGCTCTGATAGAAGTCATTGTGGCATGCAGCAATTGACACAAGCTTTGATGTCATTACATGCTGCTAACAGTGGAAAAACCAACAACCAACCAACCAACCAACCAACCCGAAGGGGACCTGGGGAGGTAGCCCAATTGCTAGAGAGCTTGCTTGGCGTGCACAAGGCCTTAAGTCTGATTCCCCCAGCACTGCGGGAGAGCAGGAGTGGCCCATGAGCAGCAGAGGCAGGGGCATCTGTTCAAGGACATTTCCAAATTCATAAAACATCTTAACAACCAAGAGAGTGATGGAAAATCAGAAGAGCCCCACAGCAGACACTGCTGGGAGCAACACTGAGTCACGCTACAGGAAGAACAGATGCAGCTGTCTCTCCAGAGAGCCCTGTAGATCTTCTTTGTTCTCCGCTGATCTCCCTCCCTCACCCCTCCAAAGCTCCTTCTCTCCGACCTACTTTTCCATGGGGTCCTGGCCCAGGCTCATGGCATAGGAAGCTGTGGCTGGAAGGTCCTCAGAGAGCAGCTCCCGACCCCCCTCCCCGCCCCCTGGTTTGCTGAGCAGGTGCCTGCTGCTTGGGACTGGCCATTCACCCTTCTAGGGGCACAGCAGCACTGACAGCATCCTTCCAGGAATCCTACAGAGAAAGCTGGAATACAGACAGAAGTCAGCGGTGCTCTGGGGTAAATGAGTTGGGCAGTTTGCCTTGACAATGACACACAGCTCCAGCTGGGAGACTGGCTCATCCGGATGACCTAAGAATACAGAGAAGAAGCGTGACTCCCTCCCATGACATCTACTCACTGGCCTCGAAACTGCATTTTTATTCCTGCAGACATCTCCAGAAAGAACAAATGGAGCTCGTCCAATCCCCAGAATAGTAGGAGGTGTTAGTGATGTTGCTGTTGTTTAAACATGTTTAAAATCTGTATCCTTTGAAGTACTAATACTATTCAGGAAATTATCAGTAACTAAGTGGCTCCTTGGTCTTGTCCTGTTACAATGTGTGGTGGCGCACACCTTTAATCCCAGCACTCCGGAGGCAGAGGCAGGCAGATTTCTGAGTTTGAGGCCAGCCTGGTCTACAAAGTGAGTTCCAGGACAGCCAGGGTGATATAGTGAAACCCTGTCTCGAAAAACCAGAAAAGAAAAGAAAAAAAGAAAAAAGCCTAACAGTAGCTCCTGCAGCCTGCAGTCACTGGATGAAATAAGGAACAGAAAACAGAGGCAGGAGGCCAGGGCAGAGAGCAGGGGACAGGAGGCACTAGGAAACCTTTTTGGTGGGGCTCTGAAAATTTCCATACATAACAGTTCTCTTTTCTTGGGCTAGTCAAATGCTTTTCCAGGTCCAACAGCTCCTTCTCCAAGAGATAACTGCAGAACCCTGTGGTTTAACAAAAGCAGGCAGCAGGACTGGAGAGATGGCTTGGTCGTTGAGAGCACTGACCGTTCTTCCAGAGGTCCTGAGTTCAAATCCCAGCAACCACATGGTGGCTTACAACCATCTGTAATGTGATCTGATGCCCTCTTTTGGTGTGTCATATATAATAAATAAATAAAACTTAAAAACAAAAACAGGCAGCAGTAGACCAACCAGAAAGCTTAAAGATAAAAACCAGAGAATGGGAAGTTCCTATGATGTTTTTTAACCCCTTGGGATAATTGAGGGATCTAAAAGTCCACACATGCACATCAGCTCTTAGGTGTGCTTAAGCAAGTCCCAGGCATTTACCTCATAATGACCTCAGACTCTGTCAAGAGCAGCAGGCCAGAGTCAGAACTGTTACCTGCCTGGAGCATCTGGACACATGCTTTAGATGCACATAGATTCCCCCAAGGGAAAAGGGGGGAGGGGCAAGCACTTGGGTTCTAGCCACTTAAGGGAATCTTTTTAGCTGGCCCCTGAACTAGAAGTGCTGGACTGTCAGTGACCAAACATGACAATGTTCGCTTAGAAGAGTCACTCACAAAACAACAGATCAAGTACATAGAAACAACCGACCTTATGGAAAGGGAAGGATATGACAAATGTTGGCTTTTGCTGACAAACATGACACTAGACAAGAAGTCATAAAGTTTTAGAGGGAAGACAGGGACAGAGACGGTTCCCAAGGAAGCCCAGACGCTGAGACTGTCAGATTAAAAACTCCATTTAAAATGCACTGAAAGGGAGCCATGTTTGGAAAGAGGAAAGCAGAACGGACACAGGGTCTTGCCACATGGAGAGCATTAATAAAGAAAAAGAACTCAACATCTCTGGTTAAAAACTCTAGAAGCATCGGACTCAAATGAAGTATTCCAGAGAGGAACTCAGAAGGCAAATTCAACAACACATTTGAAGACCTCCTGATTGATGTTAACCATTCTGTAAGAGCGGAATGTGAAGGAGAAGAAGTTGGTACAACTCAAGAGTTGGGGGGAGCAACACCCCAAATCTGAGATCTACCCATCAAACATCTCAGTGAACTCTGGATAGGATTGACTCAGATATGCACATAGACAATGATAGACACTCCACAATTGCACTAGGAGGAAACAAGGAGACAGACAGAGTGTTGGAAGTAGCAAGAAGGGACCCATCACATATAGGGGAGCCTTGGAAAGATTAATGCCTTAGATCTCATCAAAACCCAATGTAGACAAAAGACATGAAGGGGGCGACTTGCCACAAAAGAATAAAACTGCTAGGGAAAGATTCCTTATCTGGCCAGCCTGCCTTTTCAAAGTGAAGCGGAAGTTAGACATTGATATTATATTAAAATAAACAAAATGGGAATATGGGCACATCTGTCACTAGGCCACCAGCCTTACAAAAATACTAAAAGAGTAGAATAGGCTAGAATAAAAGGAAAAGGAAAATAATTAAATCCAAAACACACACACAAATCAAAAGTGTCAGAAGGATCAAGGAGAAGGCCCAATAACTACTTAGATAGCTGGTGTAAAGATTTGAGTTCAATTCCCAGAACACATGAAAATTAAACAAATTCTGTGCTCTGGTAATCCCATCATTGGTGAAGCGAAAGCAAGAGTCTTTTTGTTAGCTAGCCAGCCTAGCTTACTTGTGAGTTCAGGGCCAGTGAGAAACCTTGTCTCAATGAAAAGGAGGATGGATGACCTCAAGCTGTACTACAGAGCAATCGTAACAAAAACTGCATGGTACTGGTACAGCAACAGACAGGTAGATCAATGGAATAGGATCGAAGACCCAGAAATGAATCCACACACCTATGCTCACCTGATCTTTGACAAGGGAGCTAAAACTATCCAGTGGAAAAAAGACAGCCTTTTCAACAAATGGTGCTGGC
>LR749742.1:617568-620378 GCA_902729485.2 Mus minutoides | reverse complement strand
TGCTCTCTTATAGAACCCAAGACTGCCAGCCCAGAGATGGTCCCACCCACAAGGGGCCCTTGATCACTAATTGAGAAAATGCCTCACAGCTAGATCTCATGGAGGCATTTTCCCAACTGAAGCTCCTTTCTCTGTGATAACCCCAGCTGTGTCAAGTTGACACAAACCTAGCCAGTACATGCCCCAATACAGGGGAACCCCGGGGCCAGGGGGTGGGAGCGGGTGGGTAGGGTAGCAGGGCCGGGAGGGGGGAGGATATAGGGAACTTTCTGGATAACACTTGAAATATAAATGAAGAAAATATCTAATAAAAGTTGAAAAAAAATTGGGAAAGAAAAGAAAGAAAAAAAAAAAGAAAGAAAAGGAGGATGGAACCTGCGGGACTGACACCTGAGGTAGTCCTCTGACCTCCAGATATGTATGCACAGATGTGCACATGTAAACACACACACTCAAGCATTGGCTAATATTCACAGATGTTTGTAACTCCCTCTTTTTCTAATTGGTTTAAAATGCTATTTACTATATAAAGCAACAACTATAGACACCAGTTTATGGATATAAAATGTATACAGTCATAACTTGGAAAGACAGCAGCATGAAGCCTTGGTGGGATGGGGGCGGGGACTGTGGGTAATGGGTTTGTGCACATTGTTGGTCTCAGTGTTGCTGTTGAGGCTGGGTAATTTATGAAGAACAAAGATTCATTTCTTACTGTCTTTGTGCCTACCATGACCCAAACCATGATGACAGCTTCAACCTGCCAGCGGTGCCTGCATCTTAGTGTGGCAGAGTGCACCAAACAGAGGAGAAAGACACTGAAGTAACAGAGAGAAAGGTAAGTCAGACTCTTTCCTCCATCAAGGGTCCATAACTAACCCTCTTGTATAAAAAAGTGTCTTAATCTAAAATGGTGGCACCCACATGTCAATCACATTTTAAAGCCCTAGCTTCTCAATAATAAATAATGAAATTATTAAACAATGAAATTTCAATATGAGCAGAAATTGGGGGCAGGAGCTAACATTCAAATCATGACAGTATTGAAGTTAAATTGGTAGTAATATAAAGTAGAATATATATATATATATATATATATATATATATATATATATATATATATATATATTCTGGTCTATATGGTCTGTGGTGATGTCTCAATTGTATTTATATCCATCTGGTATGATAGCAGATTACCATACACTTAGTGTCATAAAACAGCATATATCTATTTACTGACTTACAAGGTGATAGATGAAAATTAGACTCAGGGTGTAGACATCTGACTTTTCCCAGGCTCCACTCCCTTTGGAATACCTGGAGGAGAAGCTGCTTCCCTTCTTCTCCTGTCCCTAAAGGCCATCTACATTCTTGGTTTATGACCTCAGGCCCTGAGTCAAAGCAGAAACTCACGGCTCATGAGTGCATCCTCACATCTTCTCTGGCTCCAACCCTTCAGCTTCCTTCTAGACCCTTGAGATGTTGAACCCGAAGTAAAGAGATAAGCCAGGGTCATCTCTCCACTTTGATCCTTAAGTTAGACGTGTCTGCAAAGACGAAAAGTGAAATTTCCCTTTGCGGAAACAGATAAATCCGACGATTTTGATTTACCTTTCACCTGTTGAAACACTCGTCGTCTCCAGATAAAGGGTATCAAGGTGTCCAACTCTTTAGGTTCTACTTACAAGGGTATCAAGAGACCACTGACCACTCGGAAGGAAAGAGAATACTACTCCCTCGTTCTACCGAAAGAGAGAGCAATTCTATGATGGCAGTGGTCCTAAGTCACCTTCCAAAGGCCCCGACTCCTAACATCATCACGTTGGTAGTTTTCAGTGATACATTTTGAGGAGATAAAGACACGCAGACCAAAACAATAAAACCATTGGTTCCATACCTTGAGACTGTTGTATAACTTTTTCTGAGGGGCTGTAAAGAAATGTCCACTCACTCCAGACAGGGCACCGATAACAGACAAAAGTTCCATTCATGTCCAACTTTGCACACCAGTGGGTTTCCTGGGGTTCTTACAGGAGTATGGAAGAGTAGCTACTTACAGGAACACAGAAAACTCAGAAACAACTGCATTGCTGAGAAGCTCATTCCAACCTGAGTGACCACTCTGAAAAGCTGTACCCCTAGAGCTTCTGCAGAATTTGCAGGCAGCTCCACATGTTAAAGAGTCTTCTCTCTATAGTAGTTCTGACTATCATCTTAGGGAGGGAGGTGCCTTGAAAGACCTGTAAGTTTTAGGGAATTCATGAGACTTATTAGTTGTATATATCCCAAGCTTTTTAAGTCTTACTGACCTCATGCATCTCATGAGCCTCTCTCTTCCCTACAATTCTGAGAAAATTGCCACATAGTAGAGACCTCACTGGGCTGGTCAGATCTCCCTGCCTGAGAGTGAAAGGTTAATGACTATCGTATACACACCTACCAAGCCTTCTGATTTCTGGAATTTGACAGAATCATGAGCATTCTGATGAAACTCAGACCAGACATCCAGAGTCAGAACTTTTGCCATTATTGCTCATAATGTTAAAAAAACCCTCATCCCTTGGGGGCCCATTGGCAATATTCACAGTTCAAGTAAATACAGTTATGAAAAAATCTACAATTCCTTTGATACTTTGGCAATATTCACAGTTCAAGTAAATACAGTCTTGAAAAACATCTACAATTCCTTTGATACTTGGGAGCCTGCAGGAGCCAGGGTTTTGGCCAAATATTTTCCTACTTCTAGGTGAACCTCTATTTTTTTTTTTTTAAAGATTTATTTTATTTATTATATGTAAGTACACTGTAGC
>LR749742.1:420068-615068 GCA_902729485.2 Mus minutoides | reverse complement strand
TACTCTCTCTCTTTGTGAGGAGCTGTGGTGGGATGGGGCCATTGCCCCTGTACTGTTCCTAGATTTTTTTTTAATTAATGGACAAGCACACATTTTACAGTCGAATGGTATTTCATGGGAGGTGAAAACCTCGTGAGTTGTGTACTTTATGCTCTCTCCCTGAAGCTCTGTTGGAACGTAGTCCTTCAGAGAAGAGCAGTCGCAGCAGCCCTCGGGCCCAGAGGACTGACGGTTTCCATCACCTGGGTCTTTACGGACAAATACTGTCCTGGACCCTGTTGCAGATCAGAATTCAGCAGTGGTGGGTGACCACCAGGTTCTCAGAGAGTCCAGAAGCATACTAGGGTCTTTCAGGCAGCTTTCCCCCATCTTTCTGAAAGCCTCAGCTATACGATGTTACACATGTAGCTTCCAGCTTCCCACCTCACGTCTGGAGGCTTGCTCATACACACATACACACACACACACACACCTGTACACACTCATAACCCGTGATTTATAGAGTTTAAGAAACTGGAGGAAACATCCTATTAAGTAAAGGTTGTGCGAGGTATGTCAAAATACAACACAACCTTTTCCCTAAATGGAACCTTCTGGTTCTGTGGGCTTTAAAAGATAAGCAGTTGCCCTTTGTCCAAGATTTTGACAATTTTGAACTTGCTCATCCACATTTAAACCTCTGGGGGGCAGTAGAGGTTCACAGTTGAAATGATACTCTGCATGTGTGTGTGTGTGTGTGTGTGTGTGTGTGTGTCTGTCTGTCTGTCTGTCTGTCTGTCTGTCTGTCTGTCTGTGGTGTCTATGTATGTGCACCAGAACATGTGTGTACATGTGTATTTATATATGTGTGCGCACACAAGTATGACAGTGGTGTGTACTGAGGGTGATATGCATAGTAGTGTGTAAGTATGTTGCATGACAGATGTCCCCGTGTGTGCTTGTGTGTGAAGCAGAGGCGGGTCAGGTGGCAGGTAGCCTTAGAGCTACAAGCAGCCTGTGATCTGAGCTGACACAGCTCAGGAGAGCCAGAAAGATCATGGCTTCTAGCCAGTGCCATGCTGGCCAGAGCCAGATGCCTTGCAGCAAGGCAGACTGAACAGCAGAACCCAGGAAAGTGCTCTCCTCGCCTGCCCCTCCCTGCCTTCTACTCTCCATCTGGAGCTGTGGTCCCTCACTGGAAAGCGCTCTTCATCCAGGGACACTTTCTTGGGGGGGGGGGGGGGTCTTTTCTTACCTCTTTCTTTTCTTTTTTTTTTTTTTTTGTTTTTTTGGTTTTTTGTTTTTCAAGACAGGGTTTCTCTGTCTAGCCTTGGCTGTCCTGGAACTCACTTTGTAGACCAGGCTGGCATCGAACTCAGAAATCCGCCTGCCTCTGCCTCCCGAGTGCTGGGATTAAAGGCGTGCGCCACCACGCCCGGCTTTCCTTACCTCTTTCTATTGGCTGGCCAAGGAGAACTGTGTCTTCTATCTCCATGACCACAGATCCTCGGGCTGTTTGCAGGGGAGAGATAGCTGACCTTAGGCTGAGAACTAGTGAGACCACCTACCCTGAGCAGAGCATTGCAAGAGCTGCTCCGCTGCCCCCAGGCGGCCTCTCTGTTGGAGACTGTGGATGGTGATTGCTTTGTTGAGCTTCTTCTGAGAAGACAATGGGGGGAAAAAATGGGGCTTTAATCCTTTGTCTGGACCGTCTGATAAGAAGGTCCAGGAAAGGGATTGATAAGGAAGTTTGCGGATTACAATGAAGAAAGGGAGCGTCTAGGCAGCCCCAGGTGCTGACTTCTGTGTGGACCTGTGGAGCCCCTCCTTCATTCCTCTGTAATGCCAGACTGCACTACCTAGTTGGAGAGCAGAAGGAGAATTCAAAGAGACACCCAGGGTGTCTGGGAAGGCTTTGTACTCTAAAGTGTGGGTGTGTTTCTACTGCTGATGTTGGCAATGCCGACAAGGCTTCCTGCTTTGGCCTCCTTCACTGAGAGACCAGCTCAAGCTTCTGTTTACTCCCTCTAATGGTCCTGGGGAGCTCAGACTACACCCAGGCTCTGGACAATTTTGCCAGTCCTCAGATAAAGGACTTAGGAGAGCTTAGCCCTGGAGCTCTGGTCCCACCCAGTCCCACCCACTGACCTCTCTTGGTCCCACCCAATCCCACCCACTGACCTCTCTTGTTCACAGGAGTTCATTGGCAGCCTTAGGCTGCTAGCTGGGTCCTAGGCCCTTTCTGAAGGTGAGACAAGTCGATCAACCCTAGCCCTGACAGCTGGGCATCAACACTTGCAGTATGGGATGGGAACACAGAGAAACTTGCCCTGGGGTGGCCCCTGAGTCCTATCCCTACTCGTTTATTTATTTGGGAACCAGGGAGACAGCGTGAGCTGGGGCGCACTGTTCCCACCGTGGCCTTTGACCTTGGAACAACCTGCTGCTGCCAGAGTCTCTGTAGCTCAGCCCTGAGACATAGGAGTATCCCTTTGCAGGCTGGAAAAAATGGGGGTGGGGAGATCACCTTGACTGTGCAAGGTCTCTTGGTGCTTGGATGCTCCTGGTGAACTTGACCTATGTCCTTAATTATTTGCGTCATGACCACACATATCCAGTTTCTTCTCACCCAGGCTCGGCCTCCAGTGAGATCTTCCTGTTTGTTTAAACGCACGGAACAATTCCTACTAAGCCCCACAATTCTATTTTAAGTGAAAAAGATTTTCCCAAGCCAGAAAAAGCAGCTCCACTTCGCCTATCATCTCCCCAAAGGCTGCCAAAGTACCCAAGACTTAACCAAGGTAGCCAGGAAGATTTCTTAAGAGAGTCAGCTGTCCGCAGAGACTGTTTTCAAGGAGCGACCAAACCTGATCTGGAATATTCCGTTGTGCAATGGGAGAATGTGTTATCTTCCCCAAAGTGCTATTTCCAAGGATGAGCCACTGTTTAAACAAGACAGTTGAGTCCTCATTGCTCAGCCTCCATGATTACAGGAGTCTCTGAACCGGCCAGACTTCCCAGCCATGCCTGCAATAATGAAGACGATGGGCGAGCTGTCCTGTGATGGAGGAGGGGGAGTTGGTGGCTGCACAGCTGAGATGCATGCAGGCCTCCACATCTTCAGACAAATCATATTATCATATTAACATAAATGCTGACCACACACATGTGTGAGCACACCCGCACACGTATGCACACGCACAAGATTCTTTCCTGCCTCCTATTCTGCCTTTATTTACTTTAACCATTTTTGGTCCATCCCAAAGAACAATGTGTTGGGCTGAGAAGGGATCTTGTTACAGGAGCATGAAGATCTGAGTTAGATCCTCCAAATTCACATTTAAAAAGCCAGATGTAGAGCCAGATGTATGTAACCCCAGTACCAGGGAGACAGAGACAGTGAACCTCTGGGATTTAATGGCCGTTCATCACAACCAACTTGATGGGCATCAGACCAGTGAGAGAGCCTTCCTCAGTGAAAAGGTGGATGGCACCTGAGGAATGACACCTGAGGTAACCACTAATTGCTGGCCTGATAAGACATATGCACACATATGCACACCTGTACACGGATGCACCTTCACACACATTTACACAACACGTACATAGAGGCCCTGGCAAAGATAACTATATAGATAAAAAGATAACTCTAGGCCACTAAGAGTCACTGTCTCAAAACAAACAAATCAAAGGTGGATGTCTCCCAAGGAGTGAAACCTGGGACTGTCCTCTGACCCACCAGAGCTTGTGTACCTACATACACAATCTTACACATGCTGCCCACGCGCACGCGCACACACACACACACATACACACACACTGTGTTAATGAAGCCAAACTTGAGCAAACTAACCTGAGGAGAGGCATGCAAAGCCTGGCAGATGACCAGCAAAGCAGCTGATAGTCTGTCACCTTCACCAGGGGCAATGTGGGTGGCAGTCCCTGCAATTCCTGAAGAGAGGGTCCTAGAGTGGGTGTCCCGTGTTACATACTTTTATATCTAATGATATAATAAACATTTGCAAGTTGGGATGGATTTGATGACATCACTCACTGTTCAAATTGATCACAGGGGCATAGAAACGCTGGCTATATTCCCCACCCACCTCCCCACCTGAGGGACACAAGAAAGATGGAAAGGAAAACTAATACGATAATTTCCAGGTTTTCCCACAAATATATTTGTATAGAAGACATGTCTGAAACTAAAATTTCACCAATAAAAAAGCTGCCTAGGACCCCCTGATAGAGGAAAATCTTTTAATAAAGCTAATGTCATATCTGACCAAGGAGCTAAGGAGATGGTTTCATGGGTAAAGTGCTTGCCATATATGCAGGAGAACCTGAGTCCCAGATCCTGTGTAAGGATGTTAGGTATGATGGTGCACACTGCAACCTCAGTACTAGGGACTCAGGGACTCGGGGACTAGGCTTCCCTGGGGCTCTCTGGCGAGCCAGCCTATCCTAACTGACAATCTCCAGGTTCGGTAAAGGACTCTGTCAGGAAAAAAAAAAAAGTAAAGTGGAGAGAGATTGAGAAAGACACTGAAGTCAGCCTCTTGCCTCCACACACCCTGAAGTCAGCCTCTTGCCTCCACACACCCATTCGCCCAAACAAGACTAAAACTAAAATTAAACCTTTAAAAAACGGGACTCTGGAAAAGGTTAAACCCAATGACTCCTTTCCCTCCCACCAGGTAAATCCTCGGGATCAACAAGAACTTTCAGCTAGAAATGTGGCCTGCCAAGTGGCTTTTCCTTCCACTAATGGGTGGCAACCTACACTCTCAAAGGTGCCGCAATTATCGGTGAAGTCGGTGACTTCTGTATCTAACACCCTCGGGATGTATTTGAGCATGCAAATAACTCCATTTCACAGATGAAGGAGCAAAGATCTCAGTTTACGTGGACCAGGAGGAAGCCTTCCCTAGCTCAGGCCGACTTGGCAGATGTTGCTACTCCATTTTTGCTGCTCTCTGGATTCTGAGACAGGATTGGATGGCAAGGTTCTTACCCAGAAGGCAAAGGGGGCTTCCCGCAGTTGGCGATAGCCCCCAGGGTTTCTGAGGGCGGAGTCCATGCCTGAGGACCGTGATGGCTTCCTGGGCCTCAGCCTCTCCTTTGCCCATTTCTGTGGCAGTGTCCACACTGGGCTTGCCCCGCCTGGAGATTATCATCATGTGAGCTCTGCAGTGGCTGCTCGGGTTTGGTTTCTTGCTGTCCTTATATCTCTTTGCTCGCCCCTGCTTGTATTTTTTAATCAGCAGGTCTGTAACCCTGCAGGCTTGATCTTGCAATCTCGAACATTTGAGGCTGAAATGGAGCATCCATTTCTCTAGTAATGGCTCTTCAGGAGTGTTGGTGGAGTAGGTTCCTCTCTGTGGGTTCCATCTTGCCTCTGAGGACTATGGGAGATAAACCAGGACAGGGTGGTTCTCACTGAGACTTCACTCACCTTCTCAGGAGAGTTTGAGTCCTTGCGGGGAGAAGCTGAAAGAGGGGGGGGGGAGTTTCTTTCCATCCATGGTAACCCCTAAGCCGTGGGGGTTAGAAACATACACATTTGAACATATTTTGCATCCAGTTATGTGCTGGCCTCAGAAAGAAGGGCAGAAAGAGGTAAGGACCAAACTGCTGCTCCTACGGATGAGTCAACTTTCAGTCACTGTGACAAAGCACCTGAGGCTGCCTTATAAGAAGAAAGGTTGATGGAAGCTCATGACTTTGGAGGTCTTGCTCCATTCTCCCTTCGCCCTCTTGCTTCAGGTGCTTCTCTGTGGCGACTTACACGTCACACTGTAAGCACAGGGCATAGGAGGCATGTTCACCTCATAGCCTTCTCTGATGGATGGCAGCCAAACCTGTAACACCGCCGTCTTTCTCACGAGTCTGTCTGGGAACCCTCTGAACCGCTCACAGCAGTGGCCATCATGGGCCCACCTAAGCCCTCGCTCAGAAGGAGTAAGAAGCTTTATGGGCTCCTGGGAGATAATAGGCCCACCAGGGTGAAGGTCACTGCTCGGACATACTTTCTTCTGCCACCCAGTGCCTCTTTCCTTCCATTTCTTATGCATGTGTGCATGTGTGTGTGCATGCGAGTGAGTGTGTGCATACATGCCAGAGGTCTACCTCATGCCACTCCTCAAGTGTTGCTATCACTGAGTTTTTGTTTAGTTTCTTCCTTCTGTTCCTAGTTTTACTAGACAGGATCCTAGGACCTTGCCAAGTAGACTAGGCTGACTAGCCCAGGGAGCTGCAGAGATTCTCTTGTCTCCACCTCCCCAGGGCTGGGATTACAAGTATGCTCCATGCTTGGCTTTAAATATGTTCTGGGGATCAAATGAAGGCCCCAGTGTTTGCACCTTAGCAACTGGGGAGGCATCTCCCCAGATACCCAGCATCTCTTGTTTACTTGAGGTTTGCTCCCTCTATTTCTGCCTCCCCACCCTCCCATGCTTACCTTTCCCCATCCTCTAAGCTATGAGAAGGATAGCTGATTGTGAGCCCGAGGAGCAACCCAGTAAGCACCCTCCACTGTTCCCACATCTGCTTCTCCAGTAAGCGCCATCCCTCCACTGTTCCCACATCTGCTTCTCTGTGCCTTTCTGCCTTAGCTCTCTTCAGTGATAGACTCTGATGGGACCGTGTAAGCCAAAAATACCCTTTCCTCTCCACACTGCTTTTGGTCATGGTGTTTTATCGGCATGCAGCAGAAAGCCAACGAGGAAAGAATCTCTAAGGAGTTTCTCCCTGAAGAAGGAGTTGGGGGTGGGGTGGTGTGGGGTGGGGCGGGGCAGAATTCCTGGAGGACGTTCACCTCTCACGCAGCTCAGTTGCTTTGTCAGTGATGTTCCCAGCCATGTCCCATGCTCCTAACATTCTAAGCTCATTTGCGAGCCTCACTCACTGAGGAGTCACATGCTTTCTTAAAGCTGTCTCCCAGGGGACACAGGCCAGGATCCCTCAGGAGATGTTCCAGCTAAATCAAGGTTCCATCATGGCCCCTTCATTCTGGATGGGTTCTGACAGGCCTAATACTGTGTACAGATATTCCCTGTATGCAGAAGAGTGAGCTCAGACTAGACACATCTATTAAGTTGAGCCAACCACATATTAAAATTGGCTAGTTCTGGGCAAGACCTTTGACAATTTTGGATTAATGAAAGTTGTATGATACCTCATTTATATTATATTACAGTTTATATTTTTGATATATTTTCTTTATACTGAGTCTTATTTAAAAGACTTCTTAGCCCCAAAGTAAAAAAGATAACGTCTCCTCTACCTCATCTTTCTCCTTTCCCTCCTCCTCTTTCTCCTTTCCCTCCTCCTCATTCTCCATCCTCCTCTTCTTTCTCTTCTTTTTTTTTCATGAGATAGAATCTCAATATGAGGTCTAGACTAGCCTCAAACTCAGAGTGATCCTTCTGCTTCAGCCTCCGAAGTGCCAGGGCCACATGTATGAGCCACCACACCCAGTAAATAAAGATAACTAAGATCATCATCTAGCTATTCTAAGAGTGAGTGGCTTCTCCTTTTGTGATTGCTTGGCTTCCTAACTACTAGTGAGGATCTTCCCAGTGTTCTTCAGCCTAAGAGCAAGTGTTCTTTCTGGGAAAACTGATGATCATCCTATTTTCTCTGGATATTCTTTCCAACCACCACAATCAAGCTCAGAACAGTAATTAAGCACCACTAAAGGGCTTTATTTGGTAACTGTATGAGTCCTCCCCACTGAAATGATGTACGTGTGTTCATGTGAATACTCGCATGTGTATGTGTGTGCACATAAGGTTCTGTGTGTATGTATGTGCACATAAGTATCTATATGTGTATATGTGTGTGTTCATATATACTGGTGTGTGTATGTGTGTGCACATAAGTATTCATTTGTGTGTGAATGTGCTTGCACATAAGTATCCATATGTGTGAATGCGTGTGTATGCACACACACGCCTTATGAGTGACTCTGCTGAGAACATGTGTGAAATTTGGTGGGGAGTGCTCAGCCTGGTCACACTAATGTGTCTTCTATTCTGTGGCATGGTCACCAAGTCCCTAGGTGACAAGGATAGCCTTCATTATCTTACCAGATGACATGGTCTGTGTCCTACTCTGCCTGGAACTTGACTTCCAGAGGCCACGTTCCTCTCATGAGTCACAGGGTGAAGACATCCTGACACTGACAACTCACAGCGTCACCTCTGGCCTTCGAAAGCTGCTCTAATGTAAAACATCCCTGGGGTTTTCATGTATCCCTGCTTTGCAGGAAGAGGATGCTGCTCCTGTCTGTTCATGGAAGGCAGTAGACGGAATGCCTAGAAATGACATGATTGTATGCCAATAAAAATGTATGTATACATAACACATTTTCTGTTCTACACAATTTTCATGAAGGGTTGTTATCGTCTGGTTTTTCTTGCCTCTTTTTCCTTCTTCCTGTTTTTATAACCATGTCACAGTGGTGGAAAAGCAAGTGGTGCCATCACTTCACCTAGTGGACTGAACACTTGTTGGCTTTTTTTCTGGGATCTTTTTACAGTAGTGGAAATCATAAAGGCTCAGCGCCTCCCTCCACAGGGGACTGGTTAAACAGATTTGGCACACGATATGGGGTAACAGATGCCAGTCTTTATAAAGACACTTGTTTAACCCCTCATGTGCTCAAAGGTGTAAGACTTCAAGACACAAGGCTAAATGAGAAAGAGAAAGACGGAGAAAGACATTATGCCCAGAGTTAAGAAAAAGAAAGTTCAGATAGATGTCAATCTTCTGATCCATATTAAAATATCTGATAAGAGACACAAGAAAGTTGACAGTGATCACTAATGTTGTTTGTACGTTTGTTTTGAGAATCTGATCTGGCCAGGATGTGATAGGAGGGAGAATTTTAGCTGTGCAAGTTTTAATATGTGTAATCACTTAGTTATATAAGTGTATTTCTTCCATAATTAAAATTTAAATGTAAGAAAAACCAGGTGATGTCTCTGACATACATAAAACCCAAAATTATTCAGAATATGGACTTGACTATACACTATCTTAAAAGGTTAGATTCTGTCATGTGATTACACACATACATACAACCTTTAGTGTCACAAATTCCAGAATGGTCTAAAATCTCATTAAAATCTGGGACACACTTGATGAATGGATGAAGAAAAATGTGGCCTGTGCTCACAATGGGCCATGGTTCAGCCACAAAGGCTGATAACCTGTCACCGGCAACAAATCAGACTGAACAGGAGTACCTTGGCTTAGGCTAGGCAATTCGGGCACCAAAAGACAAATAAGGCATGATCTCAGTGCATGCGGAACCTGAAAGTTGATGTCATAGGAAAGAGTGGGATGATGATCATCAGAGGCTGGGAGAGGATAGCAGGAGGGAGCGAGCAGGAAGAGACTGAGCACCAGGCACAGGGTTACACTGGGACAAGAGCAAGGCATGCTGGTACTCTGCTGCAGAGAAGTGGGCAGCGATGCTAAATACATATTACCCCACATCCATGGGGTAAGCTATGAGAACATCTGGAGAGAGTTGACGGTATTTTAATGACAAGTATCTAAAGAGATCAATATAGGACTTGATCATTACATAAGGTACTCAGGCTGGTTTAAAAATTATGCAATGCACACATGTATCAAAAGAACTTGTAGTACTCCATAAATGTGTACAGTTATAACTGTTGATTAAGATTTGGGGGGGGGGTGCAAGTCACCACCAGGTTGAGATCCCATGTCACCACCTACTCAGTTGGAAACAACTGCAAAGCTTGCTGTGGAGAGACAGTGCATTCAGAAGACAATTCCATCCCTCAGTCTCCCTTTAAAAATACATGTGTGCAAGGATACGCACATCCCAGTTGGTCAAGCACTCCCCACTTCCAAGTGTGAGGACTTGAATTTGAGGTGCAGAACTAATATTTAAAAATAACTTGTGGTAGTGTTGTGTGCCTGTAACCTCAGCTCTGCAGGGACTCCTGGCCAGCCAACCTTGCCAACTGGTAAGCTCCAGGATCAACGGGTAAGCTTGCTTCACAATTAAAGGAGCAGAATAACCAGGACAGACACCCAATTGACATTAGGTCTCTATACACATACACACACACACACACATGCACACATGTGCACACATGCACATTCATATGCATACACACACATACACACACACACACACACACACACACATGCAAATACAGTTGTTAGTGTGGTTGTAGGTTTAACATGGGCCGTTTAGAGATGTGGGTGTCACCCATCCAAGAACATTTTTATTCTGACAGCAGAATGTCTCACTTCTTGCTAATTGTCTTGAGATATTGGAAGAAGAGGTAGGCTGTAGTAGCTTGATGTGCAGGGACTATATGCCCACTATAGTCATAACCATTCCCATCCCAAAACACTGGGATGCCAACCCAGACTGGACATGGCTTTCCATTACTGTCTCTCATGGCAGCCATGTGCCACCAGTGTTCGAGGTTTGGGGATTGGAACCTAGACCAAGGGCAAAGAAAACAAGAGAAGAGGCCAGAAGAGGATGGCTAAGTGAACAACTTCACATCGCCCAAGTTCAATGTTCAAAACAATCTTCTCACTGACAATGGTCTTATTTCCACTGGCCACAGATGCTAATCTCCTCCCAAGCTCAGGCTAGCATTGCTCACTACAGATTTCCTTCCCTAACTTCCAGGGTAAAGACCCTCAGCAAGCATTATCCTGGCCTGTGGACTATTGCCAGCTCTGCATATAGTCTACTCATGAAGGACTTCTTCTGTCCTCTATGAGTAGAGTGGGGACATGTTCCCCCTGAGCCAGGACAGTAGTTATCTATAAAATCAGAGTCCCCCAGACTCAAAACCCCACATCTCTGCCTGGTGACAGGACACCACAGCAGTGATTCAGATGTTGCTTTTGCACAATGACCTCAAATCCGTACACATTAAGGGAAAGATTACTCCATCTGCTCACCATCTGCTAAGGACAAAACAACTCATCTTTAAAGCAGTCCTAGAGATTGGGTCTGTGGTCCCGCCAAGGATCATGGTCTTACAATTTTAGTGCCTTTTAAAGTTTCTGGTCACCTTAACTCGGAATTACAGCAACCAAGCCAAAGGTCATTAGACCAGTACCTTGGTGACAAGACGCCAAGCAAAGTGCGGGAGAGATGGCTCACCAATTAAGAGCACTTGCTGCTCTTCCAGAGGACCTGGGTTTGACTCTCAACATCCACAGGATGCTGGATATTCTAGGGATATAACACCTTCTTCTTGCCTCTGTGGGAACCAGGCACATACATGGTACATTGATATATACATAGTCGAAATACCCATACACATAAAATAAAACTAAGTTAATGTAAAAGGACATGAACTCATTTTTATTCCAATACATAGAAATGTACTTACAAGAAAGCCTAATCTCAAAACTACACCTGGATCCCTGGAAGGGACACACTGTGTCACCCACTGAGCTAGCTGTAGGGACTGGTGATGTTGGATGAAGGCCCACACTTGGAGGACAGCATGTGGAACCATAAGGATTTCCATTTGCATTTTAAGAGTCTGCTAACGACTCTGGCTACAGGACCAGATGGCCCTTGTGAGAAAAACCCAATGGCCAGAAGAGTTATAGAGGAGGGAGGGATGCACAGGGAGACTGGAGAGATAACAGAGATGCTTCCAGAAATGACTCACTCGGGCGCTGGTGGGAATGGAGCTGGGGAACATCTCCACCAGTGTTTTCCTTTTTATGTGTGTGAGCACGTCATCATGGAAGAATCCCACGCTACAAAATAAAGATCACTTCCAACTGTTAAAAATGGGCATTATGGTTGATCAAAACCATGTTTTCTATGGACAAGCTGGGCTGGTCGGTAGCCATAGGTGTTCAGGGATTCTCTGTGCTTCTATTACAATGATGTGTCTGCCAGTAAATGGACATTTACACTTTATTAAATAAAATAAATAATAGATGAATAATGGATAAATAGCTGATAGATAAATAGATAAGGGATAGATTGTAGATAATAGATAGATAGATACATATATAGATACATATATAGATACATAGATAGATGCATAGATATATAGATGATAGATAAAATAATTGACTACAGATAGATGCCTGGAAGAGATTGATCATAGACTGCTGGTTCATAGGACCTATGATAGCCACAGGGGGACATCAAACTATTAGCTAGTAAATTTGAAGGAAAAATGAAATGCCTCATTTCTTGAGGGAATTAAATTGAGAGCCTTAGCTGAAGAAACATTAAAAGACTGAAAATTACTAAAATTAAAAAGGGGAAAGTCAAGGGAACAAAGGCCATATAACAAATCTTTTGAAAGCAAGAATTTGAATGCTGGAATCTGAGTCTTCTAAAGGGGAAAAAATTAACTTATTATTTTCAGAAACTATCATAACTTGGACACAAAAGTTGATAGCACACCAGAACAAAACCTTAGGCAATGTCTACTTACAGTAGGTATAAAGATCACAAGAACAGAAGCAACGGCAGTCAGAGGAACACAGAGGCTTAGAAACAGTCATACTTCATGATTACCATGGTCTACCACAGAGAAGCTCAAGAAAAATACTCAGTCAAGAAACCCTGCCAACTGGAGAGAAACAGGCAAGTCCATGAAACCAAGTAGCAAGCAGTCTTGGTACCATATTTTCCGACTTGGGCACTGGACAGTAGGGAGAAGGGAGACAAAGAGTTCCACATACGCTGTCTGGCCCTGAAGCAAGCACAGAAGACAGTGTTTTAATGTGACAATATCTGGGCTTTGGTCATTGCGCTGGATTGAACAATGTAATGTCTAAGGTGAGGCTCTTGCTATCAGTAAACAGCACAGGAGCCTCAGTTCCTACCCACGATACAAACTAGAGGGAGCAGAGACCCTGTTCTCGGAAGGAGGGGATGCTTCCCTGGGATTTCCCTGAGCCCAGTTCATTCAGTAAGCAGGTTGTCCTAATGTCCTTTCTGTTGCCGTAATAAAACACTCTAACCAAAGGCAACATAGAGGAAGAAAGGGTTCCATTTGGTATATACTTCCATGTCACCGCTCACCAGTGATGGAAGTCAGGGCAAGAACTTAATTAGGCGTTTGAAGCAGATCCTGTGGAGGACACTGCTTGCTTGCTCTCTCCTGTTCCCTGGCTCGTCTTAGTTATCTTCCTTATACAAGCCAGGACCAACGGCCCAGGGAATAGCACCTTCCACAGAGGGCCTTCCATGTCAACTAGCAACCAAGATAGTCTCTCACAGACATGGCCACCGGCCGGTCTGTCTGATCTGGGCAACCCCTCAGCTGAGACTCCTCATTCAAGTGACTCTAGGTTGTTCCAAGTTGCCAGCTGCAGCTGACTGTGACATTGGGGAACATGAAGGTCTGGCTTCATGTTACTGGCCTCTGGTCAGCGTCAGACAGAACAGAGAGGGAAGCTAAGGGTCCAAGTCTTAAGATGTATGGCAAAGGTGTTTCCTGAAGTGCACGCCCTCTGTCGGTGGGTACGAGCATAGCAGCCAAGGCCCACACAGTATCACAGCTCCTGAGTGGGCTGGTCCAAGGGTATGGAAGATTCATCCATCAGTTCCAGCAGGCCAGCACCTTAAGGTCACCACTGTACTGTGGAGCTGCCCGTTGGCTAATAGCAAGGCTCAAGGGGGGTGGGAGGCAGGAGAGAAGTTACTAGGGGCCTCAGTTAGAAAGCTGACATTTCTTAAGCTTCAGAGAAGTCTCTGTTGATAAAGTATTTGCTGTGCAACCAAGAGAGAACTATGTCCAGTACCACAGAACCCATGTAAATAAAGCCAGACACAGCAGTATGTACCTACTGTACTGGGAGACAGAGACAGGGTCATCCTTGATGCCTGCCTGGCTGTCAGCCTAACTGAATCAGAGTGTCCCAGGTTCAGTGAAAAACCTTGTCTCTAAAACAAACAAGAACAACAACAACAACAACAAAGACAGAGAGTAACTGAGAAAAACACCCAAGATTAACCTCTGGCCTTCAACATACACACACTCTCACAGTGGCCTTCACACATACACACGCTCTCACAGTGTTCAATTTTATAAAGGAGGCTGATGTTTTCGCTGAGACTGTTTTTACAGTTTCTGAGAATAAGGTCAGTCTCTGCAGCTGTCATCAGAGAATTAGTGGGGAAATACCGAGTGAAGAGAAGTCAAGATGTCAAAGGTGGGTAATCTAGAGACACAGTCATTGTGGACAGAGTTCTTACTGCTTGCTTAGTTTTTGGTTGGCTAAGCTCAGTTGGATGATTGTAGAAAAAAATAGTGCTTCACTTCAGAGATGGTCTTCGCTTCCGACTTCCCCTGTATGGAGTGATAGTGTCGTTTATCCCCAAGGAGTGGTCCTTCATTCAGTATCTTTGCCCTTCAAAGAACATCTTGTGCTGGACAGTTGTTGATACCTTGGCCCATCTCCTCTTTATACTTTACTTACAGGGTTGACTGTATTTTCCAAACACAGACTCTACCGCTTCTGGTTATGGAGATGTGCTCGCTAGTTTATGTCAACTTGACACCAGGTAGAGTCACTAAAGAGGAGGGAACCTCTATTGAGAAAATGCTTCCATAGGGTCCTGCTGTAGGTAACCCTTTACAACATTTTCTTAATTAGTGATCAATGGGGGAAGGCCCAGTCCATGGTGGGTAATGGCACCTCTGGGCTGGGTTCTTTAAGAAAGCAGGCTGAGCAAGCCATAAAACAGAATCTCTCCATGGCCTCTGTATCATCTCCTGCCACCAGCTTCCTGTTGCCCTGTTTGAGTTCCTGTTCTGACTTCTTTTGATGATGATCGGTGACGTGGAAGAGTAAACCAAATCAACCCTTTTCTCTCCAAGTTGCTTTGATCATGGCGTTCCATCACAGCCATAGTAACCCTGGCTAAGGCAGGAAGGAATACTTTTTGTCCCTCACTCCTCATATACTAAAGCTCCTGTTCCCAGCCTAGAAACATTTGTAATAGATAAAGAAGTAATTATGATTCAACAAAGCCACGCAGTGCATTCTGATAAGGCTAGTATCCTTATAGAAAGAGGGCATGTGGCACCCAGAGCCATGAGGGGAAAAAATGCCTGTGATTTGTCCATATGTCGTGATTTGTCCATATGTCTGGAGCTTGGTTAGGGCAGCTGTAATAAGCTACTTTATATCTCCTATGCTAGTTGCATCGAATCTGCCTGGTTTCTGAGCAGATCGGGGCTACAGTGGCCTCCTGTGGATCTGAGCTGTCTTGGAGACCTTGTGAGTGCTCCAGGCTGCTCTTGGGGAAACACTTGTTCAGCAGACATTCCCTCTGCAAAGGCTCCGTGTTGGAGCCTGGCATGTAACGTGTGAATTCCCAGCAGATCACAGCTCATATCTGGGCACTGGCTCTGCTCAGTCCAGCCTTCCAGTCATCCCAGTCTTGGGGACAGACATGGGACTAGACAGCTTCCAGGTAGTTCTGGCGGTGGAGACTCCCCAACTCTAGAGTATGTCATGTCCTACCAGCAGAATCTCTGGCTGTGTGGCTGAATTATTGAGGACAGGATCTAGCAGCACAGCAGGGTGGGTGGGGATACCACTGACTGAATATGGGGTGGGGTTGGGGGGTGGTCTACGACACTGGTGACAAGAAAGACCTATCTTTAAAATGTTGTTTGTGGGGTCATATGTGGCTAACCTATAAGTTCTACCCACCCCTGGCTTGCCAAGAGGAACACAGGAGAACCAACTTCCTATGGGGAGCTAATGACAATTTTTGGTCCAAATCATCTAGAACGTTTTATCTTAGACTACATTCTTCCACTCAGTGTTATTCTCGAGGATAACATTCCAAGTCACTGACTTTGACCACAGCATCTCCAGCTCCCTAACTCTGCCTGTGCTTGAGTGGAGTTTAATCATCGTGGCCAATGTGAAGGCTGAAAACAACAAGTTGTTCAACACCCCCCACCCACCCACCCCCAGGCTGGCTATTGTGCCCAAGCCCGTAATTTCTCCAGATGGGAGGCAGGATGTGTCTAAGGGCTGAGGGTTGAATCAGGTAGAACCAGGAAAACCAAGGGTTAGTTTGGTTTCTTGTAGGAAAAAGGTGCCCAGTGCTGAGGAGAAGCTGTCCCAAGCCCATACTCCATGGCCAGGATGCTGATTGCCCTCAGAAGAAGGCAGCACTGCTTGCCCGACAGCAGAAGCACAGCCCAGAACATCCCTTCATGCTGGAACGTGTAGAAATTCAAGCTTCCACACAGATTGTTTTTTCTTTTTTTTCCCTAGAGTGCAGAGGAGGGTTGAGCTGAGAAGGGGGAAGGGGTTTACAAAAAGCAGGAGGAGTCCTGCAGAGGGGTGGACATCTTCATCTTGACTGTCTTTATGGTTTCACGGGGACCCAAGTTAAAAACTTTCCAAGCTGTTCCCTTTAATCGTACAGTTTACTGCTTCCCGGATACACCTCCATTTGGCTGTTAATAAAATCAGCATTACGGGCAAGACCAGGCCATGGGTGTTCTGCTTGTGTCTGAGGAATAAAGCATCATATCGGACAAACATCTCCCCTCCCCGCTCCTTCCCGTCTTCACCCTGCCCTGACGTCATTTCCCAAATGGGAAGCCTGTCAGGATGTCGGTCGACTTTCCATGCTCTCATGTGTCCCCTCTGCGTGTGCACAACACTTAGGTTTTCCTTTGGGGAGTTTAGAGTATTTTCATAAATGTTATCACGTTGGGGAAAAAAATGGCTGGATTTGTTATCACGGGAAGATTTTTCAAATACGTTGATGCTTTTGTTTTCTCTTCTTCAACAGAGCAGGAGAAAGAGAATTCCAGAGTCACATGGAGCCCAGGTCCCTTGGCTTTGTCTTTGTCGTTTTTTTCATCAGAAAATTAGGGAGAGGAGTGGTTTACTTTGCCGTAGGACTCCAGAGGTTTAGAATCCATGCTGGTGAGAGCTGGAGAGATGGCTCAGTGGTTAAGAGCACCGACTGCTTTTCCAGAGGTCCTGTGTTCAATTCCCGGCAACCACATGGTGGCTCACAACCATCTGTAATGGGATCTGATGCCCTCTTCTGGTGTGTGTCTGAAGACAGTGACACTGTACTCTCATACATAAAATTAATTAATTAATTAATTAAAAAAATAAAGAAAGAAATCCTGGTGAGGAAGCCCCAGGAAGCAGGGAGGTAGAGAGGGAAGCTGGCTGATCACATTGAAGGAAAAGAACAGGAAGTAGGATTAAAAACCCTCCCCCATGTCACATACTTCCTCCAGCAAGCCTGTACTGCCCGAAGGTTCTATAACCTTTCAGAACAGTATCACCAACTGGCAACCAAATTTCCAAATACAGCAGCCTCTGGTAGACATTGCTGACTCAAATGACCACTTTGTTATTCAGTGATTTTCACAAAGGATGTCTCTTTTGGGCTTCCATACCAAGTCATAAGATGCTGGTGGTGCTGAGTTCTGTTATCTAACTATTTAAACAATGAGTGGGTGGGTGTGTGAGTGAGTGAGTGAGTGAGTGAGTGAGTGAGTGAGGGTCTGCTTCATGCCAGGTCATTCTGAAAACTCAGAAATCCATAACCACTGTCCATTTCATCACTAGGATAGTAGTCTGCTGAGAAAGACACAGGAGTCATAAGTGTGACATATAAGCAGGGAGGATGGGAAAGAAGAAGTCAGGGCTGTGATCCCCAAAAGGGAACATTGAAGGGTAGAGATTAAAATGTTGCATTCCCAAAGACTTCCAAGCAGAGACAGAATATTTAGCAAACAGGCCAACTCATCCGCTAGACCTGGGAAGACCTATGGTTTTCAGAGCCATAGCTTGAAACAGAAAACATGGTGGAGACAGAACCAAGTCTCCAACATGAGCCATACACACCACCAGGCCTTCAAAGACTTTTCCTTAAAGTAAATCACTGTCACCCAACAAAAAAAAAAAAAGCCCTCTTGGAATGCTCCGGTGGTTCTATGAAGCCAAGGTGAGGAGGGACCCACTCCTAACCCAGCCTAGCCCTAGGTCAAGTTCTTGGCCAACCCCAGCATCACTTCCCACATCTGTGAGCTCACAAGACTCAGCCGCAGGCCTAGACACAGAGAGCTATGGTCCTTGACGTTAGCTCACATGGGTTGGACTCCTCTGAAATTCTTCAGGCGAGGCTCGTGAGCTGGTGCCTGGTGACCCGTGAGAGGTCCACATCTTACCCAGCCAGCATAGGCACAGTAACCAGAGGAAGTGGGACACGAGCTAGCATGGCCCAGGAAAGCAAGGGAGCTATGTGCTTCCTAACAGTATGAGCTTTAAAGACAGAGTGCATGTTAGGGTTTCTGTATTAGCCCTGAGCTGCTGGGGACAGACATGGGGAAGAAAGACATGACGCTCGTCTGGAGGGCAGAAGTCCCAGTTGGCTGGAAACAGAGGTCATCGTGTTTTAAGGGGCAAACACGTATACTCTGCCTATGCTGTTTTAAGTTGTTTGTAAAGCTGGCCAGGGCAGTGGAGGTCAGAGTCAGCTTGTACCGGGTCACAACCGCCAATTGTTGAGTTGCCAGGACTTTTACAAGCTGGTTGTTAAATCTGACAACTACTCTAGACGAAAGTGGGGGGGGGGGGGACTTGCAGCGCTATAAATCAGATTTTTAAAATGAAGGTGACAAATCCAACACACTGATGAAGATCTGGCAGCTTCATAATCAATGCCCTCGAGGTTACTGAAGCCCACAGCATCCTTAGGGCAGAGTCAGGATTCCTCCACCACGACCAAATGTGCTAAAGCACTCTGTAGTAACTGAGGTGAATCCCTTCCCGACCTTGCTCGGCAATGTCAGGATACCATAACTTGAAAAGATGACATAACTGGGATCTGCATCTGGCTTCAGAGGAGGGTGTTTTCATTTGGAAAACAAACCAGAAAACACTTCCCAGGGTACTAGTGGCCCAGCGCCTGCTGCTCAGACACTCGGGTAGTCGGTTAACAGCTCTGCGACCCAGGTAGGTCACTCAAGGGTCGGCTAGGCTTCCTCACATGGCTATTTAGAGCATGAAGTTAAATCAAAATCAAAAGCAAGTGCTCACTTTGGCAGCACATGTACCAAGATCACAACCAAAAGCACCTTCACCAGGTTCATAGTACCTACCACAGCCGCACCCCCTTCACCTTCCAAGTCCCCGTTCACAGTTTTAGCCTGTCACCTGTGACAAACCATGGGCTAAAAAGAACACGTGGAGATTTCCAGAAATAACCAACTCTTAAGCTCTCTTTTTAAAATTTTTATTTATTTATATATGTAAGTATACTGTGGCTGTTGCTATCTTCAGACACACCATAAGAGAGCACTAGATCCCATTACAGATGGTTGTGAACCACCATGTGGTTGCTGGGAATTGAACCCAGGATCTCTGGAAGAGCAGCCAGTGCTCTTAACCACTGAGCCATCTCTACAGCCCCCAATTCATAAGTCCTTAATCCTGAGTGTTCTGAGCAGTGGGCCAAAACCTTACCTCACCTTACTTCGTCCAGTGCCGTAGCATGAACCATCCCTTTGACCTACACAGCCATGCTAGGTGCACAGTATGTACCACTGGGTCACACAGCATCCCTCTGGATCACCTGGGTGACCACCGTGGAGTCGCCGTGCTTGTGGTCAAGGAACGGTTTACCTAAGCATGAACCTGCACTGTTGAAGTCTGAGTTTGAACCTCCGCTATGTGAGCCTTTCCGATGCTCATATCAGCCCTGTTGAGATGCCTTTCACGTTGGCCTTGGTAGGGTCTGGTGGCAGACAGGAGCAGCAAGTCACCGTGAGCTGAGGAAAATATACAAGCCAGAGAGGGTGCCGCACTACCAGAGCGTCACAGCCTCCTAAGACTCACGGCTGGGAAAACAGGCCGTCTAGATTTTGCACAGATATTGAAATGGAAGATTACATCAGCCTGGCCCGTGTGATGTCTGAGTAACAGAGCAAGCTTTTCATCCCCGTTTCGTCAGCCTGCCCTGGCTCCAGACCCTGGATCTTGGGAGAACAGTGGTGAGGACTCAGCTGTTGCTTTGTGACTCCCAGGTTGGGGGTTTCTGGATCAGAAACAGCAAGTGTGTTGTGTGGCTTTCCTGGGAGCTTCTTCCCGGAGCTAAGTCCGTCTCCCTACCCCCTGACCTGGGCCCACCCTTGTGTATGTGTGTGGGAGGGTGCGTGCTCATCTGTGAATGTGTGCATCTGTGTGTGTACATGCAGACCAGAGGTCAACATCAGCTGTCTTCATTGTTCTCCACCCATCGTTTGAGAGAGGGTATCTTAGTTAGGGTGCTACTGCTATGGATAGACACCCATGCACGTCTTATAAAGGACATTTAATTGGGGCCAGCTTATAGGTTCAGAGGTTCAGTCCATTATCATCAAGGTGGGAGCATGGCAACATCCATGCAGGCATGGTGCAGGAGGAGCTGAGAGTTCTACATTGTCACCTGAAGGCTGCTAGTATTAGACTGACTCCCAGGTAGATAGGACAAGGGTATTAAAGCCAATATCCACAAGGCCACCCCTACTCAAAGAAGGCCACACCTCTAAATAGTGCCACTCCCTGGGCCAAGTATATACAAAACATCACATTCCATTACCGGGCTCCCCAAAGGCTTGTTCAAACATATGAGTCTATAGCACACCTAAACATAGCATAATGAAAAATAAATTTAATCTAACTTCTAAAGTCCCCATAGTCTATAGCAGTCTCAACAATGTTAAAAGTCCAAAGTTCAAAGTCTTTTCTGAGATTCATCCAATCATTTAACTGTAATCCCCAAAGCAAGACCGGAAACCAGCTGGGCAAACTCCAAACTCTGCATCTCCATGTCTGATGTCAAAGTGGTCTTCAGATCTCCAACTCCTTTTTCATCTTTGTTGACTACAACAAACTTCTTTTTCCTAAGCTGGTTCCATTCCCTGTTAGCAGCTTTCGTCGGCAAGAATCCCACAGCTTTGGCATCTTTATTTAAACATATTGGGGTCTCCAAGGCAACTTCAACTTTACGGCTTCTTTTTCTAATGTCTGGGATCTATACATGATCTTCAGGGTTCCTCCAAAGGACTTGGGTCACGTCTCCAGGTCTGCCCTCTGTAGCACTCTAGGTTCTCATTGATCCACTCCATTGCTGTCAGTCTTGGAGGTCATCCATGGCCCTGGCATCTCCAATACTCTGAGGCCTTCCTCTGTAGCTAGGCTTCACCAATAGCCTCTCAGAGGCTCTCTTCATGGTGCCAAGCCTCAACTCTTTTGCATGACCCCTTGATTCCTGGGCCGTCAACTGCAACTGAGGCTGCACCTTCACCATGGGCTCTCACAATGCCAAGCCCCAGCTGTTCTTCATGACATCTTCATGCCTTCAAAACCAGCACCACCTGGGTGACTCTTATATATTACCAAGTACAGCTGCTACAGGAAGTACAACCTTGGTTATCACTGGAACACAGCTTCTTTGTGCTCTCAGAAAATACTTCCCTGACTATCTCACCTCAGTGATGCTGGCCTCTTCTTAACTACCATTAATTTCTTAGCTCCAGCTAACCAGCACCAATTGTCTCATTAGTCCCTTCTATTTTTCATGTAGCCAGAACCACATGGCCGAAGCTGCTGTGTTCTAACACTTGCTGGGGCTGGAACATAGCTTCTCTTATTCTATTACAAGGTTTCTATTTTCCAACTCCCTCACTGCCTAAGCTTGCTTTTCCTGGAACATGCTCTGTAAATTGTCCTTGAACTCACAGATCTGCAAGGCTCTGTCTCCTGTAATGCTGGGATTAAAGGCGTGTACCACCATGCCTGGATTTAAGCTTTTCTTCACCTAGAACCTGCTGTGTCCCAGGCTGGCCTTGCACTCAGAGATCTGTTTGGCTTTGTCTTCTGGGATTAAAGGTGTGTATCACCATACTTGGATCTAAACTTAGCTGGGTGGGATCTTGGCTCCCAAATCCCTTAATCTGTTATTTCCTAGAACATAATATTCAGCTCCATTTCACATTAATGGTAACACATTAATGCTTGAACCATATACTTTATATTTTTCCTTTCTAAGCTTGCTACATTTGTCTGAAATGCTCTTCATGAGACTTAGCCAGAGAACAAAGTCCATGATGGGCGTTTCTGAAACTTTCTTCGTCAATCTGAGTCGCTTCACCTTAAACTCAGGCAGACTCTTCAGACAAGGGCAAAAAGTAGCCACTTTCTTCACAACATACCACAAAAACAGTCTCTAGGCCACATTCTGAGATTCTTCTCTACTGAAATCTCTTGGGCCAGATCTGCACAGTTCAGATCATTCTCAGCAACAAAGTCTTCCATATTCCTACTAGGATAGCCCATTAAGCCCCATTTAAAGCATTCCACTGCTTTCCAAATCCACATCCTTCCAGACAAAAGCATGGTCAGGCTTATCACAGAACAATACCCAGTCCTATATTAGTTAGGGTTTTACTGTTATGAACAGACACCATGACCAAGGCAAGTCTTATAAAGGACAACATTTAATTGGGGCTGGCTTATAGGTTCAGAAGTTCAGTCCATTGTCATTAAGGCAGGAACATGGCAGCATCCAGATAGGCCTGGTCCAGGAGGAGCTGAGAGTTCTACATCTTCATCTAAAAGCTGCTAGCAGAAGACTGACTTCCAGGCAGCTAGGAAGGTTTTAAAGCCCATGCTCACAGTGACACACCCATTCCAACAAGGCCACACCTCCAAGTAGTGTCACTCCATGGGCCAAACATATACAAACCATCACAGAGGGTCTCTCCCTGAACCTGCACCTCAGCCATTCAGCTAGGTTGGTTGTCCACTGAGCACCAGGGTCCAGGCTGCATCCAGCTCTCTAGTGCTGGGTGTACTGACATGCCCTGCTTCTTATGAGGGCTCTGTGGGTCAGAACTTTCTGGTTCTCCTGCTTGCACCACAAACACTTTATCTTGTTTTCTCTCCAGACCCTGGTGTTTGAATTCTAAGGACACATGCATCTTGTCTGCATCCTCTCAGTCCTTCCTAGTCACCCATCAACTTATCTTCTCTTAGATAAAAGGGCACAGGACCAGGGTCTTTTGAGCAGGCCAAAAGGCATTGCAAAAACACGGGGACCCCTGAGCTGACCAGCAGACACACGCCTATAAGAACAATGCTACTAGCCCGGAACACACGGTGACTGCCGTGGAATCAGGCAAGCAGGCTAGCAGGTGCTATTGGCAGGCTCCTCAAGTCTCGATTTAATCTGCCCTCGAAATCTTTACCCAATGTTTAAATGAATTGCCCTTGGCTCATTTAATTTGATATAAATAGAACTGGCTGTTTTTAGACCAGAATATGGGGCAGGACAGATAATCTCTGAAGTCAGAGATAAAATTGGGGCTGTTTTTAATCTTTACTGGAGGGCCTGGGTCAAATTTTTTCATGAATTTAAGGTATGGTGTTACAGAGGAGGCAAGAACAGCTGGGGTTCTGTTGCAAGAGAGAGCGACGGGGAACTGGTGGCAGGGATGTAGTACCGAGTTGCCCGATGCCCCTGCTGCTGCAAGCCTCGAACAAGGCAGCTCAAGGTGTGAGTCAATCCCCAGTCTGGTTATATTTAGTGGAGCTGATCAACAGTTCTCTACCACCCATAGTAGCCTCACCATTAGCTTTCTCTGTGTGGGTTGTGCCAGGCAAGGACTAGGGAGTTGCCAGCCTTCAGCAAGCCCTGCCTTGTCCTATAGCCTTGACCTGTAGGCAACCACTGCAGGCAGCGCACTCCAACCCCTTCCTGTGGGTGCAGCGCACACGAAGACATTGTGTTCTCTGAATGTTGTGTGCAAGCCTTAACTGTCTTGGCCAAATACAGCGGAGGAGAGCGTCCGGAGGAAAGCAGCCGCAGTTGCTCCAAGCACCTGCAGCAACCTATCTGCGGAAGTTGTGGAGTTCTCGAACAAAGTAAGAGGGACTGAGACCTGGCGGCCGTGAGTTGTGAGTGTCTTTGGAATGTTAGACTAACCATCTTGCAAGCAGCATTCCAAGAGGTCTTCCCTCTTGCTGTGTCCAGCTTCCGGATTTTGCCCCACCCCTAGAGCCTGCAAGAGTCCCGCCCTCCTCACGCTATGCACCCTGGGAACGTCCTCAGCACAAGGACAAAAAGCAAGGCTCCTTACCTTTCCTAGTTAACTTTAATCATTAAGTTGGCACAGCCTAGAATCATCCGAGAAGAAAACCTCAGCCCCGAAGGACTGCCCCGAGCAGATTGGCCTGTGAACATACCTATGGGGAATTGTCTTGATTGTTAATTGATTTGGTGTAGGAGGGTCCATCCAGTAGGGGGAAATGTACCATCCCTGGTCACGTGGTCCACCCTAGTCACGTGGTCCATCCTGGTCACGTGATCTATCCCCAGTCACATGGGCCATCCCGGGTCACATGGTCCTGGGATGCATTAAAAAAGCTATTGAAGCAGCCATCATTCCACGGCTTCTGCTTCAATGATGAGCTATGGTCTGGACGTCTAAGCCTAATAAACCGTTTCCTCCGCTGAGTTGCTGTCAATCAAGTGTTTTATCATGGGAGAAAGGAAACCAGGAAGCTGTACAAGTTCCCACAGAGACTCCAGCTGTAGTTGGCATCAAATATTGACACTTCCCTCCTGCATGGACATTAGAGAGTCCCCCAGTGCCACTCAGAGCTCCTCCTGATCCCCAAGGACTCTTCTGTCCTGTGATTTATTCCATTGCTGTGGCCCCTGCCACAGATATGTCTGCATGTCTAAATATGAGCTTGCATCCAATCTGCCCTCTATCAGATGTACCAATTTTAGCCTTGAGTTTTCTGGGTCAGCTAGCTAATGGATGGACTCCAGGTGATAGCAGATCATGACTGCTTTGTTTTTGAAGAGAGATATGTTTGTTTCCTGTGACCGACATAAAAAAGCCCATGCACTAGATTGGCTCAAAGCAGCAGGGGAAAAAAAAGTATCTCCTCTCCATCTAGAGGCAGGAAGCTGGGAACCAGTATTACTTTTCCAAAGACTCCAGGGTCCTTCTCAGCTTCTTCCAGAAGGTCTGGTGGGAGCCACACTCCAGGCTTCCTCCTGTACATGACCACCCTGCTGTGTATGTAAGCCTATCTTTATGATCATTCCAGCTACCAGGACCTCAGCTATACCCTTCAGGACCCATCCTATAGGCACATCTGCAGTGACTTAAAGATCGAGATGGCCTTTGTCACATAGTTCAAGTGACAAGGTAGAGCTCAACACAGGCTCAATCCTTTGGGCTGGTGGAGAACCAGGAGGCCTTCTGGGCATGTTGAAGCATCCACCAGTCCCCTTGCTAATCTATCTGTTCTCTCCTCTAAAGACTCGGAGGGTGCTGTGGAAAGATGGACTTTGTAGCTGTTTTCTATGCTTTCTACTTACTGTGTTTGTTTACCAAGGGAGAGAGGGAGCAGGGGAAGTGGCTATCCCAAATCAGCCTGGGTCCCAGGGTTCCCAGCACCCACAAGCTAGATCTGCTCACAGCTGCAGCTGGAGAGGCAGGACCAAGGCTGATCCCATCCCACAGATGTGTTTCCATGGGCCCTCTCTGCTACCGACTACCCAGAGAACAAGCAGAATGAAGAATGGCTGGTTCCTATCATAGGGAGCAATAAGCTCTCAGCTCAAGACCTGAGAACAGTGGTTCCCAGACTCTTATGAGGAAAAAAAACTATAAGGTTTAAAAAAGAAATATAACAAACTGAACTACAAAGTAGCCAAGTGCTTCCTGAATGGAGAAATAAAAACCCTGGGAAGTGCCAGGTATTGGAACTTGGCATTTCTTCCCGTGAACCTCCTCATGTATGGCATTAGGAGTTCCTTCTTACCTTCTGGTCTAGTGTGTGTCCAATAACATCCAGACAGACTCAGTCACAATGATAATAGTGGCTACACTAGATCATCCACTTTTTCTAGTGTCTGGCTACATCTCTATTGCATTTCTGGTTTGGTGAGCTAGCCATATGGCTTCTGACATTACTGAACTCAGAGTTCCTTGTGGGGAGCGGGAGGGGATGCCTTGTGTGTGTAGCTATGCACATGATTTTGTGTGTGTGTGTGTGTGTGTGTGTGTATGTGTGAGTGTGTGTGCAGACCTGTGCATTTGCATATGAGTGCTTATAGGTGCATTCATGCATTCAAGTGTAAAGGTGCATGTTTGTGCATCTGTCTCTCTGTGTGTATATTTAGTCAACAGCCTGATTGATGTGCATACAGGTATTTATCTGTTTATGAATGGATGTGAACATACCTGTGCATGTGCATGAATGCTTGTATGTGTTTAGTCAACATCCTGACTGAAGCAGAGGGCAAGTAATGACTGGGTCAAGGGGCAATGACCATGGCTTTACCACATACCATTGTACCCACCTGAGTAGGGAAGGTCACCTGCAGAACATTCGTTCTGTCATAAGATAAAGCACTGCCATGAGTCCCTTTGTGTGAGGACTTGTGGCCGGGTCTCAGGAGAAGGGGTCAGAGATGGTAGTCTAAGCTTCAGAACTGAGGACATGAGCACACTCCCAGATGGATTCCTGGGTCCTACAGAGGTTGAAATGGTGTGTGTGTGTGTGTGTGTGTATGTGTTATATTGTATGTGGTATGTGTATGTATATGTGTTATGTTGTATGTGGTGTTTCGTATAGTGTGTATGTGTGTGTGTTATGTTGTATGTGATGTGTGTGTTGTATGTTTGTGTTATGTTGTATGTTGGTGTATGTGTGTATGTGTTATGTTGTATGTGGTGTGTTTTTGTGTGTATGTGACTGTGTGTAAGTATGAATGTGTTATGTGTGTGTTATATGTGTGCAGGCATCTGTGTAGAGACCAGATGTGAATGGCTAGCGCCTTCCTCAATTACTCTATGCCTTATTTTTGTTTTAGTAGGGACTCTTCATTTGACTAGCCTGCCCGCCAGTGAGCCCCTGGAATCCCTGTCTCTACCTCCCTGTGGTGGATACTGAGATGACAAGCAGGAGCCACCAGGCCCCCGGGTTTTCACATGACATTGCTGCAAGAATTCAGGACCTCGTGCTTGTGTCTTTCCCAACTGAGCTTCCTCCCCAGCTCTCGTGTTGGAATGTACGCAGCAATGTGAGGCAGAAAGAGGTGAGAGGTCAGCCTGCCGGCGGCGCCTCCTCCATAGACAGAGCTAGATACAGTGACCACAGAGGATCCTGACTCCTAGGAAGCAACAATTCTGCAATGAGAGAAGAGGGTTGAGCCTGGGTGAACTTGTCTTGCTTACTGAACTGCCCTGCCACCCCACAGAGCTCCCACCTGCCAGAAGGACCTCACCAGGTGTGGCCAGGCAGGTCTTGAACTGCCTGTCTTCTGAACCATGAGCCAAAGGACCCTCCATTCCTCATCACCCACCCTCGAGGTGTTGAATGAGAGCAGAGGAAGTGAGCAGAGAGGGTGCCCTCCCCATACGGGGGCTTTTGGAAAGCACCAACATCCATCTCTCCAGAAGCTGGGAACAAAATGGGGCTTCAATCTCCCTGCCCCCAGCGATGCCCCACCCCGTGTGTGTGTGTGTGTGTGTGTGTGTGTGTGTGTGTGTGACTTCCCTAGCTATAAGATGACACCAGAGAGGCAAGGATTTAGATATATAGTAGCCAATGAAACAGTAGGTGTGGCTTGGCAGCTGTGTCCCCTGCAGGGCAGATGCCCCTTTGCAGTTAGACATCCTTGAAGCTGCATTTAGCTTCTTCCCACTGTATCAGGAACTAAGACACCAGGGCACTATCCCAGTGGTCACCTATGTGTATAACGAAGGGTCTAGAACCTCAAAGGCTTGACATAATACATTGCCTGTACTATGATTTTTTGGGGGGGGGGAGTGGTGAGACCAGGTTTCTCTGAGCAGCCCTGGCTGTCCTGGAACTCACTTTGTAGACCAGGCTTGCCTCTGCCTCCCAAGTGCTGGGATCAAAGGCATGTGCCACCACACCCAGCTCTGTCTATGATTTTAAAGCACGAACACATGCACACACACGCACACACACCATCCCCTTTGTGGAAATACTACAAAAAGGAGATATGGTCCCACCATGATATGATTGGGAGGGAAAATGTGTCACCTTCATCCAGGTGTACACCACACACTCCATAAATACTCATTACAACGTCTTCAAAATCCACAGTGCAGACCTACTGGGCAGATTCCCAGGCTTGGGACATCCAAGCTCATCTCTCTTTGGAGTGTTTGCTAAGTAAACTTCCACTTGAGCAGCCTACATCCCTTGGCCTAAACTCTTTCCTTCAAGAAGACAAGAACCAAGAGATCTCTGTAAGAAAGGGATCTCTACTGGCTAGTTTTGTGTCAACTTGACACAGGCTGGAGTTATCACAGAGAAAGGAGCTTCAGTTGGAAAAATGCCTCCATGAGATCCAGCTGTAAGGCATTTTCTCAATTAGTCATCAAGGGGGAAAGGCCCCTTGTGGGTAGTACCATCTCTGGTCTGGTAGTCTTCGTTCTATAAGAGAGCAGGCTGAGCAAGCCAGGGGAAGCAAGCCAGTAAAGAGCATCCTTCCATGGCCTGCCCCTACATCAGCTCTTGCTTTCTGACCTGCTTGATTTCCAGTCCTGACGTCCTTTAGTGATGAACAGCAATGTGGAAGTGTAAGACGAATAAACCCTTTCCTCCCCAACTTGCTTCTTGGTCATGATGTTTGTGCAGGAATAGAAACCCTGACTAAGACAGGATCTTACCCTTACAACTTGACACCAGTGCTATGTGTTGAACACAGCATGCAATGGCCGTGGAGATCCTTAGCACGCTGCTAACCTGAAGTCTGTATTCTCAGCCACTCCAGCAGGGAGGACAGTACTGCTCACATTCAGGGTAGATCTCCCTTCCGTGGTGATGCTGAATCCAGTGAAGGTGACAGTGAAGGTGATCTCTTGAGTCTTCTGTGCTGCACCTTCTCTGGAAATTCTTCCTGGAGAGCCTGAATCCCATCATGCCTTGCTTTTCAGCTGACGCAAACTGGGTACACTGATTTCTGCTTCTGAGAAGATGTAAAAGAGATGCATTCCAGTTCTTCCCACCAAGTATGACTTGTGTCGTCTGTCCAGCAAGCCGGTGGAGGTCCTGTGAGCTGTGCTATGGAGATCTCACAGCTCCTGTCGTCTACCCTGGCCCTCAGTCTGATATCTACAAAGAACAGAACCCGTCCGTGGCCACAGGGAGAGGCCTGGGATGTCACCTCCCTGGGATAGCAGAGACATTGCTTTAAAGAGACACTTAAACTGAGGGACCTCAAAGAACTAAAAACTCCGCCCCCAGGAGTCTCATGTCGGGATAAGAAAGGCTGAAGTCTGGAGCCATCCAGAGAAGCTTGTCTTTTGAAAGAGATTTCACAGTTCTGACAGCCTGTCAAACCACAGGCAGGGAAGGCTGGAGCCAGACACTGAGGACCAGACTTGCCCGCACCTTCACAGGCTTTTATTTGGGCTAAAACCTATGTCAGGTCCCTGAAGATGAACTTGGGGGCTTTGGAGGGGGGAGGTCACTGGAACTCTGCCTTATTTGTTCCCTCCTCAGAATGGCCACACTGAATAAAACACCTCTCTCTGATTTATTTACCACTTTAATGGGTACAGTGGCTGAATCAGCTTGTTCCGGCTGCCAGAGCCTGGTCTCTGACGCTAAGCGCTCGGATAACAAGAAGGAAGTGGGAAGTCCGCCCTTGCCCTAAGTCTAAGCTAAGTTCAAGTTTCCAACTCCTAGGCTGTTTGCTGCTGAGGCTCCAATTGTGCGGCCACACAATCTGGGCTCCTGACCCTCCAAATTGTACTGACTACGCTCCTAAGATTTCCTACGTAGCAACAAATTGGTAGGACCGGACCTCAGGGCCCAAGCTACTCAAGAAACTTCGCAATGGACTTCTTGGTTCTCAATGTGATTGTACCATCAGAATAAATCAGATCATAAGAACTTGGCATGAGATTCCTAATGCCCAAGCACTGACATTAGATCACGTTATAGAGCGAGGGGACGCTCCATTGGGCACACTCCATCGGGCTCACTCTGTAGGACACATTCCCATCAGGCACAGCCAGGAGGCACCCTACTGCTTCTTAAGCTTTTCCTAATATTATTTTTTTTATTGACCAAGGCTGATGAAAAACAAAATCAAAATACATGGTTGGGCCTCTTCATTGAACCAACAGTTGTTAATAAATCCCAATTTCGTCTGCCAGTGGGGACTGATGAATTGGTGTATGTGGGTTCCCCAGGACACTGCATGCTCTGGTGAGTCACCCCAGCACAGTTCTCTGAAGCTTTGAGAGGCCATTGTGCAATCCCAATGGAAGGCATTTCTCCTGGCAGAGGCAGAGAGCAGTCAGGTTCCCTGGGGAGCCAGCACGCCCTTATTTGTGTCCCCAGATGCTGGGGCTCTAAATTACCTTTTTTCATGAGTCCTTCTGATTTATTGTTTGCTTTCAGTCCATCCACTTCCTCCGCGTTGTCAGGGCACAAATGGAAACACACCAGTTGCCCGGTTGTCCTTTGTGTCCCCTGCCACCTGGGGGTCCGCACCTAAGAGCCTGTGCACAATTGACTTCTGCTTTCAATCACCAGGAACAGGACGAGGCATAGTCACCTTGGGGCTAGTTCCAATCATAGATTGCACAGATATTTCATTTTTCTGCACTGTACTTGTTTAACATGACATAAACTCTACCCCTTTCACTGTGTTCAGTGTCCAGGCAGGAAACCTACTCACGGAGCTACGTAACCTCCACCACGCTCACCCTCAGAGCTCCATCGTTTTACAGAATCAAAACTCAGTACTCACTCACCAGAGTGTTTGGGAATCTGTGCCCAGGTGAACTCAGAGACACAGACAGAGAGACTGCAATACTGAGACTCTTCAGTGCTGCCTGATGGTTACTCCCTAAAGGGTATCTGGGGGGAAGAGTCCCTTCCCTCACTGTGGGGATAATTACTTCTCCTGCTTTTTTAGCAAGGGTTTGGGTGACAGGTGACTCAGATTTCCTGGAGGGGAGAGGGAGTGAACGCCTTGGGAAATGATTGGCAGACCTAACTGGATTAACTAATGTCTGGGGTCTCCACCCAGGACACAGGTAGAATTTAGATTCCATTATTTTGACCACGAGGAACTATCTTTGCCTTTAGTGAGCCTCAACAGAGCCCAGCAATCTCCACCTTTGAGTATGCTAGTTCAAGGAGTGGCAAAGCTTGTGATTACCTTTCTAGGATTTGGGGTATGGGCATGTGAGGTGGGGGCCCAAAGCTGCAATGGTTTCCAAGGTTACTGTAACATCAAGACTCCGGAGATACAGTCAGAGGAGGATTGTCTTGCTTTTTGCTGTAAAGTAAGCTATTCTAATTGGCTTATGGAGGATGACTGGCTGAAGCTGGCTTATTTGGGCAGAGGCTGTAACTCCAATCTGGTAATATAAGCATTCCCTTCTTTTTGTAGCTTAATGATATTCCATCATGCAGAAACTTTTTTTTTAATCCCTTCACCCATTGACTCTGGTTGCAGTCTACTGACTGTACACACCAGTGGGCAACAGAAGCCCATTCTTCCCTGTTTTATTTACAGTTAAGTCTCAGTTCTCCACACACACACACACACACACACACACACACACACACACACACTGCAACATCTCTTTGCATGCAAAGCCCCTATGGTTGTCACAGTGGGTTCTGAACACAAATCCAGGAGCTCTTCTCTCTTGGAGGAATGTGAGTGATCCCACATGTGCCATGGGGTCCTACCAGCAGACGAGGAACAAGCGCGTTGGGAACTAAGGCAGGAGAACAGGAATAGGGTGTGGGAGGGGGGTCTAGATGTTATCCGGTGAAAGAAGTCAGAAGCCTTCTTGCTTCTGGCTACAGTAGGAAAGCTGGCTTGATCAGGAAGGTATACAGTATGCACGGACCCATGAGAAACAGGTTTGGTAGTGTTCCAAGCTTTCCTTCAGTAATGGTTTCCTTTCCCTTAGTGTCCATAAGTCTATGTACAATTTATTCTTAAAAACTGTAAGATCGGGGCTGGTGAGATGGCTCAGCGGGTAAGAGCACCCGACTGCTCTTCCGAAGGTGATGAGTTCAAATCCCAGCAACCACATGGTGGCTTACAACCACCCATAATGAGATCTGACGCCCTCCTCTGGTGTATCTGAAGTCAGCTACAGCATACTTATGAAGAATAATAATAAACGAATCCTTGGACCGGAGAGACTGACCGGAGCAAGCGGGGCCGACCAGAGCGAGCGGGGCCAACCAGAGCGAGCGGGGCCAACCAGAGCGAGCAGGGTTGACCAGAACAAGGGAAAACAAAAAACAAAACAAAACAAAACAAAACAAAAAAACTGTAAGATCCTCTGTGTGTGTGCACACACACACACACACACGCGCGCGCGCGCACACACACACACGCACACACACTCTACTCCCACACATGAGCGTATACATGGACATATCTATACATATGTTTACCTACCTGTGTCTATATGTCCCTGTTCCTATATGTTCATGCATGTGCATACATGTGTAAACATGTATGTGTGTTGAACTGTGTGATTACATGTGTGTTTGCATAATATGTACATGCCCAGTCTTTCTCTGTGTGAATGTATGCATTCTGCATCTCTGCATGGAAGTGTGTGTGTGTATGTGTGTGTGTGTGTGTGTGTGTGTATTTGTATGCTTGTTTTTGTTCCAGGTTCTTGATTGGTACCAAGTCAAGCATTACTCTCCTGTCACCAGCCCCAGATTCAATAACCTGATGGGGGAATGGAGTCTCATAGATTTCATTTCTCTCCAGACTCTCTTGCTCCTTACTGTGGATCTTGCACTCTTTATTCTTATAGATATGTATATTAAATCTAGCTCCTGACTCCTTATGTTGAATACCCTTCATTACAGAAGGCAGTCACTTACTATTCCTGCAAAATACCTGAAATGGACCCTCAGCAGGAAGATGCCCTCCCGAGTGTCTTTAGCTGCTCTCGAAGGTAAGCATTTAAAGGATGGATGCTGGACGCTTCCTTATATGAGCCGCCATCTGGGAAAGCTGCCTCCCACTGAGCTCTCTGGGAGCCCCTGTGCACACACAAACACCACACACACACACACACACACACCACACCAGCTCCTGCTGCTACAGTTATAGGCAGTGTGGTGGAGTTTGGTCAGGGTTCCACATTGACCTTCACAAGGCTGTGAGCATGGTTGAATTGGAAAGGGACTGATAGAGATTTCTAAGAAAACCAAAGAGCCACTAATGCTGTTCTATGAGTTCATAATTCTCAAGGACAACTCCAGTGAAACCTTCGTCTCAGTGACTTAGGAAAAGCTTATCAAATGCCACTCCCTGGAAGCTCTCTTAAAATGCACAAGTTGTTCTTGGAGAGTAAAGGGCCAGAGCTGGCCTTCAGTTACCCAAGGGCATGAAGAGGAGGACCAGCTGGATTATGATACAATATTAGCCTTCTTTGTGTTCAGTAACCGCGTCAGATACAAACGTGCCTCTGCATACTGTAAAATCTCTAGCATTGAGTACTTACTAACTGCCTGGCTCTTTTCAGCCTGCCACTTGATGGCTCAGTTAAAACCATCACAGATGTATACATACATGCACAGGGGAGGTAAAGCACAGGGGAGGTAAAGGAGAGGTTTGAGACAGGGCCGGATGCATCCCAGGCTAGTCCTGATCTCAAGATGTTAAGGATAACCTTGAACTCCTGATCCTACACCCCCCAACCTCCTGAGTGACGGGATGATAAACATTCACCCCCTTTGCCCAGTTTTCTATTGTTTATTTTTAAGGGATTTTAAAAGATTTGGGGTTTAGAGTCTAAGGGGAATACTGAAGTAGATTGCTATTTGAATAAGAGATGTATTAAAAGATTATTAATGCCATGGATGGTCAGACAGACAGCATCCTGGGCAGGGACTCAGAGGACAAAGCAAGTCTAGGTAGTGGGGTGAGGGTAACTTCTTATACCTTTTAAAGGCAGGGAAGGTTCTGTGCCACATGATTAATGGACAGTCCATAGTACACTCTTACGGTCTGGCTGTCTCCACTTCCTGTTAGCTTGGAGCCTTCGTGCAGAATCAGCAGCTACGAGGGCGTGGAGAACAATAATCTAGAAAAACGAGTTAATGGAGGTACTTTACATGTCGTGTGGCCCTGGCTGACATCTAAGACACAATGGAGTGAGCAGAGAGTCAGGTCTAAAACGTCTGACTCATGAGCCTATAGGCTGTGTGACCTTGGCCAAGTCACTTTCCTTCTCAGAGGAGGGTCACCAGCAAGTAAGCACACAGCTCCCATGCCATTTCCAGGGTGATCCAGTGGGACATGTCATGGCTGTCAGTCCTGGTTATGGCGCTGTCTGACAGGGTGTATTAGCAATAGTGTTTTAAACAGGCTGCATTTAACTCCAACCCTCAGCTGCTGACGTCAGAGGCCAAGACAGACAAGTGACAGTATCTGTCCTGTTACGGATCAATAAAACCAAAACCAAATCTGTGTAGGGACAACAGACAGGTGGGCACCCTCCTCTCCGAGCATCTGACCTGGCGACATCAGCCAATCCCTTCCCTTTACAAGGGCAAGACCTTCAGGGGTCACACTTGACATTCCAAAAGTGGAATAGCAGTCACTTATCTGAACCAAGTCACTAGAGCTGTGTGGGTCAGAGCCTACACCTTGACAGCTACAAGGCACGGTCAACCACTCGACCTGACATGCCAGTCAAAGAGATTTGTAATAGTGCGGCGGGGGGGGGGGGGGGGGGGGGGGGGGGGGGGGGGGGGGGGGGGGGGGGGGGGGGGGGAGCGGAGGGGAGGTGTTCATGTGATCCTGTCAGGAAGAACAAGGAAGTCTAGTTACCCAAGTCTATCACCCGGGTCTGGACAGGAAGCTTAGGCTTAAATAGAATGCAAGAGGCATGCGTAGCTAAGCATTCTGGTCAGGGTGTGGTCCTGCCCAGCCCATCAATGACACAGCTCCAGTCCTTTCTTAAGGTGATCTGGCGAGAGATCAGAGCTGTGTGAGGTCTCTTCCAAGTTCCTCCTCTAATCAACACCAAGTTTCAACCTTTTTTTTTATCTCAGTATGGGATTCCCGGGAAAAGTCCGGTGGTTGGGGCTCCTTTGTTTCAATAGTCTGATAGTGCAGGCATTTCTTCCTGCAGTCCCCGCTGCCTGATGGAACAGTCACAATTGTGAACTGTTCAGACTGCGTGAGTTCCTGAGGTCACCGAGACTGGAACCTGAACAGCACCATCTCATTTAAAAATGCATTTTTCCAAGCGAATTACCTTTCAGACGGCTTGCTTTACAAACTTTGACTATGCCATTTCGGGAAGATCCAGACCCAGGGTCGGAATGAGTAGCTGCTGAATAAGTTTCTTTGCAAATGCCTGTTTGCACGTACACCGTGGACAGATGATGTCAATGGCTGATCTGGGTCAGTGGTATCTTTTGTTCCTGGGATTTGGAGGCTTCTGGGAGGCTAGAACTCAGAGCACATAGGGCTGGAGGGCTCATGTTATAGACGATTCAGCTGAAAATATGTTAGTCTGTTTCTCATTGCTATATCAAAAATTTGAGGCTTGCAGCTATATAAGCAAAAAAAAGGGGGGGGCTTACTTGACTTTCGGTTATGGTACTCAAGTATGTGATCTTGGTGTCTGCTTGGCTCTGGTGAGGGATTTCTTACACCATCTCAACATGATAAGGAAGAAGGGACAAGAGGGAGTGATCATGTGACCAGACAGAAAGCCAGAGGGATGCAAAAAAGTCAGCTTCCTCTTCACAGTAATTTGTCCCCATGACAACTAATGATTCTTGAGGGACATACAATTCCTTCAGAGGGAAGAGCCATCATGAATGTGACTCAACAGGGTTAGTAGTTGTGACATCATTAGTCATGGCTGCCCCTCTTAAAGATCCCACAGTCTCAATACCACTGCACTTGGCACCAGGTTCCCACCACATGAATCTTGGTGTAATCATTCAAACCACATGAAAGCTATGGTAATCATGGCTGAGCAACTTGGCAGTCTGGAAGGATCCAGGTTCTGTTCGCTGGCCTGCCCTGAGGTCTATGGTCAGAGTAAAGCTGATATTTGAGTGTTTAAAAGAGAAACAGGGACAAGAAAAGTCTTGGAGGGCTGTGCCACCTCAACAGGACATGACAACTGTGGCAGGCAGGAGCAGAGCTGGCAGGATTGTCCCCATTGTCCAGGCAGGGTACAGCTGGCCTTATGTCAATAGCTAAGCCTTCCTGCACAGAGCAAAGTCCAAGGGGTGCTGTCGTCATATGGACTTGGCTGCTGACGCTGGTGGAGAGATTGGGGATTGGCTGCTGGGTAATCCAGGCTCCTCAATCTACCTATAGGGAGAACTGGACCCCTGCACTCACAGTTATGTTAAAATATAGTTCCTCAGAACGGCGTTGAGGCCACTTCATCAGCGGCATGACGCTAAAGTCCCACAGGGAAAGTGACCTACAGACTAAAGGGTAGAGTCTACACGTATGTCCAAGTGAGCAAACACGGAGTCAGTGAGTGCTGGAAGACAGAGAGCTGGAATGTGGAACGGGGCAGGCCAGCTGGGGGCATGATGTGGCCAGTAAGCCAACCTCAGGGAGGGAAGCCAGATGCTGGCAAGGCAATAGGCTTGGTCTCAGTGCTCTCGGCTCAAGGCAACAAGGTCCCAGAAGAGAACCAGGATGCCCAGCTTCGGATGGAGCCCCTGATGGCTTTGTTGGGGCTAAGTAGTGGGTAAGGATTCTTGATATAAACTATATTTTATTGGGAAAAAAATTTCTTTGCTTTCCTGACAAAACACTCATCAACAATAACTAAGCTATATTTTCATCTTTTAGAAGGGAGATTCCTTTAATGCTCCTATCAATTGAACTGCATCCCTGGCCTTTAAAATGATGTTTATTTGTTGTTATGTGTGTCAGGGCATGGATATAATACATCTGTGCATATCTCCTTGGAGGCCAGCAGAGGACATGGGATCCCTTGAAACTGGAGTCCCATAGAGTGATACAAAGTTGTCAGCCACCCCACTTGGGTACTGGAAATCAGACTCAGGTCTTCTGCAAAAGCATACATATTCATAAGGGCTGAGACATCTCTTTAGTCCCACCTTCCCTCTAGGTTATTTTTAAGCCAGTTATGTTGACTGGCTCCTCCTGCAGAGATGAAAGGAGACCTGAGAAAGGAAGCTCCTTTCTAGGGGAAGGAGTAGGTCCTTGTCCATCCATCCTTGTACCAATAGGTAGCTCTGTGCATAATGAGCTCTCTTGAAGCAGGATGCTTCCCAAATATGATCCCGTCCCCATTGTCCAGTACAAAGAGGGCAAGTCAGGACAGAGCTGGCTCCAAGAGCCGGTAAGTCCTTATGTAGGGTGGCAATCTGTCTCAGGGCAAGGCAGACTCATGAGGCAACATGGCCTCCACAACCCCAAACAGAGCTGCAATCTAAAAGACATAAACACCACCAGGAGTGGCCCAAGTGAGATGCTTATCTCCTCTGCAAACAGACAGCTCATGGTGGCAGTCACCCTCCACACTCAGCATTATTAGCTAGGTCATCCAGCAGGTGGCTGGCTAGCAGAAGGATACTACTCAGCCTTCAGCTCCTCCAAACAAACCAGGGACTGCCCAGTGGCCAGCATGGAAGATCCACTACTGGGAAACCATCACCTCCTGGGAGAGAAAGATGTACCTCGGACATCTTCACACACGGAGAGACACTGCAGTCACTGCTTGCAGTGGTTCTCATGATCACAACAACGATGATACTGCTAATGATAATAAACATGAAATTAGAACTAAAGCCCGCAGCCCTGCAGCCACTGCTGTAGCCTTGCGCAACGGTGAGCTGTTGACAGCCAGATATTGTTTACCCACAGACTCTATAGTCTGGGTACTTCGCACAAATATTTACTGAGTGCCATGGGGACATAGATAAAGACTTAATTCCCTACCCTTGAGGAGTGCATGGTCTAATGGGCAGATGGACTCGTAAACAAAGAGTTTCAACACAATGCCAAGGTGTGGAGCAAACCACAGGCGAGGCAGAGTAGGACACAGGGAGGGACCATCTGGGTCTATCTATAGGAAGATACACAAGGTTCCAGGGAAAGATAGGAGGTCCTAGGGGCCATTGGAATACTCTAATCAGTGGAACAGCACCTGTAGCCAGACTCTTGGCTACTTTGTGGGTTCCTTTCACTACCACCCTTCATCACCCCATTCTATCCGTCCAACCCCCTAACACGAGGTAGAAGAGAAAGAAGGCTATAGGGGAAAGGGGGCATCGAAATCCTTAGACTAATTCCTATTGATTAGGGGCATCGAGTTTCTTGGGGCAAATCTTCGCCATCAGGATATCTAATTTTGTTTTCTCATCACTTTGAGCAGGATCGCTTGACAAGCCACAGAAAACTGCAACAGCAACCAACAACCAGCTACCAGCTACCAGCTACTAGCAACCAGCTACCAACAACCAGCCACTAGCTACCAGCAACCAGCTACCAGCTACCAGCTACCAGCAACCAGCTACCGACAACCAGCTACCGACAACCAGCTACCGACAACCAGCTACCAACTACCAGCTACCAGCTACCAGCTACCAGCTACCAGCTACCAGCTACCAACAACCAGCAACCAGCAACCAGCTAACAGCTAACAGCAGCCCAACAACCAGCTACCAGTTACCAGCAAACAGCAAACAGCTACAATAACCAGCTACCTGCTACCAGCAACCAGCAATCAGCTACCAACCACCAGCTACCAGCAACCAGCTACCAACAACTAACAACCAGCAACCAGCAATTAGCTACCAGCAACCAGCAACCGCAACCAACAACCAGAAAACAGCTACCAACAACCAGCTACCAGTTACCTGCAACCAGCAGCAGCTGCTTCTGCAGCCCCTCTCAGGGCTCTAACATGTATATATCCATTCAAGAGTTCCCAAAATTCCAAATTCATACACTTGCAGAAATTATCTGCAGCTGGCAAAATCACAGCCCTGTTAGAGCATGAGGCAAATCACAGTCAGCTGCTGCGGACAATCTGAAGCCCCATATCCTACACCTGTGATTAAAACAAAAACACATCCTTATAGTTTTTCTGACTACTCGCACAAAGAGTGTCTTATGGAAGCACAGAGCCAGAACATTGATCTCACTGTAAAAGTGCCTGAGAGGGAGAGGAGACAACCACCAAGGGGGCAGAGGTAGCCAAGAACTGTAAGTAAGCATGAGGTGGTGATACTACACACTGTGGGTTCCCAGGTCCAGGTGGGGATGGATCACAGGAACAGTGCAAGAAGCAAATGCCCAGAAGGAGGTGCCGAGTCTAAGCAGGAGAACAAAGCTTTTATCCAGAGCTCCCCACTGCTTCATCAAAGGCCTTGTTAGTAGAAAGAGTACACACCTCACCCCTGTAACTGTGCCTTCTTCTAGAAGGCTTGTTAAAGAAAATTATAAAAAAGGAATGGGCAGAATTAACATTTATAATAAAAGCAACTCAACCAATGTACTCCAGATATCACCTCGACTTAGAATCCATGTTTAAAAGGATGAATATTTCCATTTCTCAGATTTTGGTGTTTTTTTTTTTCATTTTAATGGTGTAATCTTTAATTGTATGTATCTGTGAGTTGGCCCACAAGTACAGCACCTGTGCCCAGAAGAGAGCGTTAGATCCTGGTGTCACAGATGCCGTTGAGCTGCCTGACATGGGTGCTGGGAACCAAACTTAGTTCCTCTTCATGAACACCAAGTACTACTCTTAACCCCTAAGCCACCTGCCCATGCCCAAATGATTGGTTTATAATTCCACTTTTCATACAAGACTTCCCAGCTTCCTGCAGTTTTCTTCATCGATGGGTTTTCCCATTTCCATTCTGGTCGGCCACTTTGCTAATGCTCAGTATCCACACGTGGCCAGCCATGGCCACACGGGCCAGCCCAGATCTCCAGTCTCCACAGTCTGTTGTTCTGTCCATAACTGGACTGAATTCTGTTCTTTTGGATAGTTGTTTTCCAAAAGGTAGCTCAGATGGGGTGCCTAGGGAGATGGCTCAGTGTATAAAGGTGTTTGCTGTGTGAGCATGAGAATGTTAGGTGTGAACCCCTAGAGCCCATGTAAACATAGTACAATAGCCTGGATATGGACCCCCTAGTAACCCTAGAGCTAGATGGGGGGGATCGGTGAACCCCTGGAAACCACAGGCTAGCTGCCCCAGTGTCCGCAGTGGAGGCAAAACAAGAGGTCCTGTCTGAGATAAGATTGAGGGTTTTGTTCTGACCTCCACATGCATGTTGTGGTATATGTGCACCTGTAAGCAAGTATGTACACATGTGCGAGTGTACACATACACACACACCGGTTTCCACTGCCAAAATACATCTGTTCAACTAAGACTGAACTCCAAGGTATTAGACTCTGCTGCCAGGGGAAAAACTACCCCCCAGTAAACACATGCCTCATAATTTCTTTGATTTCCAAAGCTAAAGGGGAGAGGGTGCCTGGACAAGCTGCAGTTTGATAAACACGGCCTCTTGCAACACAATTCTCAACGTTCCTGATGAGCCTCCTCCCAAGAGCAACAATTAGAGTTGGCCTGCTAGCCCAGCACTCTTCACGATAGCTTGTTTTGACTGACAAGACAGGGCTGTTACCTAACTCACACGGGACCATCTGGGAAAACTGGGTTTATGCAACTTGTCTCTCAGAAGGAAAACAGTAGACCACAGGGTGGATTGGAATGAGAAGAAGGTCTACCTATCACCTTGAAGCCAAATAGCCTAGCCTATAAGACCCCAGGAAAGCACCAGCCTTCCCTTCTAAAAGCACAAAGCAATCTTGATTGTGTAACAAGCAATTGGTTACAGCCTCTGAGTCCGGCCATATTACTGTGTCATGGAGTGGAAAGTTCCAGTCCTTCCCGTGCAGGGCATGGAAGCCTGGGCTCCTGCTACGGACTGTAACATTCTGAGAGCTATGGATCTGCCCCTCAAGCCTTCCTGTGCACTTTGCTGCTGGCTGGTGGAAAACCTCATAGTGTACCATCAAGACTTGGCTACTTTCCAGTGCCCAGAGTCCACAATAGTAGGATGGGGTTTGCAATGTCCTTAGCCCTGCAATGTGGCCCAGGGGCAACTCCAGGAATATCACCTGGGAGAGACACTCACTTTTCCAGCTACCCTCTGCCAAGCAGGGAGAGAGAGAGAGAGCTCAGTGAATGTTTTGTATGACCTCATTAAATGGGTATGAGTATTATTCTCTCATAGAGGAAGCCAGAGAGTCAGTATAGCCTGCTGCAACAACGGCTGAAATCAGTGATTACCAGGGCACAACTTCAAGATAGTTGTCTACACAGTCTCCTTCATTAGACTGAAGCTTTGTCATGCCTGTGTAGTTAAGAGAAAGACATACTATGGTAGAGAGAGTTGCTCCCACATATCTGAGGGCAGAATCTCTCAATAGGATGTCGTCTCTCTTTCCCTAGCACAAAACAGCTCATGTCATTTGCTCAGTCTTACTTGAACTATGGTTTCTCTCTCAAGTGGCTGCTCATCTACTATCGAGAGAGATTTCAAGTGTCAGGGAACAAAGAGCCTCCTCATTGAGCTGTGGTCCTGGCCACACTGGAGGCTGCAGCATGGGAGGAGGGCTGACCTGAGGGAGAAAGAGGAGAGCGATTATGGGGAAGCTGGGAAGATGGCAGTAGAGCCAAGCAGTGACCCAGGCAACCCACCTGCGGAGACCAAGGACTGACATGACAGTCACCTGTGAGTGAAATTCATGCTCTGAATTTCACTTCGTGGTATACAGGTGTACAGTAGAAACCTCCCTCCATCCTGCCCCTTTCCCATCTCTCTAAGGATGGTCATAATCCCAGCATGCATCTGTGTGAACATAACTCTCCAATATTTTCATTAACAGAAAACTTTTGCAGGGATGGCAGGTCAGGGTTCTGAGAGGACATGAGAGTCATCCTAGATGATCAAACTAAAAAGATTCCTTCCTATATGGGGAGGGTCAAGGCTGTTTATTCACTGGGGATGTGGGTCAGTCAACAGGGTCTGCAAGAGAGAGAGTGGGGATGGAGGGGCAAGAGATGCAAAGAATGGAGACAAGACGGGCTATGTGATCAAGTCTCAAGTCTTGTTTATTGGAAGGCAACTATGGATATATAAGCACAAGCTGAGGAATGCAGCTGGAGACAACCACAGTCCAGGATATATAGGAGAAAAACAAGATGTTATCAGAGTGTGTTCAGCTGTGGTGGTCTTCTTGCAAAAAAACAAATAAAAACATCATGCTAGGAAAACAAGTCTCTTGTCAGTGTGAAAAAGTACCACCTGTAAATAGCCCGAGATGGCTGCAGAGATGATAGCTGCTTTCTGCTGGGAGTTGGCTCCCGACAGATGTGGAGCAATTGTAGAAAGCTACTGCTATGAGAGGCAGGGAGAAAAAAAATGTAGGGAGGCAGGAGGCCAGGGAGTCAGGGGGCCAAGGGGCCAAGGGGCCAAGGGGCCAAGGGGCCAAGGGGCCAAGGGGCCAAGGGGCCAAGGGGCCAAGGGGCCAAGGGGCCAAGGAACCAGGGATCCAGGAATCCAGGAATCCAGGGAGCAATATTGATTTACAAGGAGAAATAGTGGATACTATGTGTGGATGAAAGTTATCTATTTGATTCCTAAACCTATCATTGACAAATTCCTAGGAATTGGTTTTTGACATCATTTTTTTAAAAGTGTGTGTGATGAAGCAGTACATGTGTGCTCATGTCAGGGGTCTTCTTTAGGTGCTCTCTGCATACCTTTTGCTGGTGGCTCTCTTACTGGCCTGAAGTTTGCCAAATCTGCTCATTTGGCTGAGCAGTGAGCCTCAGGGATCCCGCTGTGCCCGTTTCCCTGAGCACTGGTTTTCCCACAGAGTGTACCACCCTACAGATGTTTTTCCACCTTCACAAAACAAAGCATGAGTTCTGGGACACAAACTCAGTTCCTCAGCGGAACTCCAGGTCCTTGATGTTAGCTTTTCGATTGTTTTCTAGATCACATGATGAGCTCAGCCCACTGATGTGTCAGTCAAGAGAATAAAAGTAACTGTGTCACTTGCTGGTCCATTCAGTAGGTCAAATGAGTTACCTATGCAGAAATGGAGCCCATACCTTAGCCCTGTGTCAGAACTTCAAGCTGAGCACTGACTGCTGCAATTGCCATCTTGCATGGAGTGACGTTGACCTGGCTGCACTGGTTTCTTCTAGAGAACATGCTTCACAGACTGTGCTTAGAAAAGAAAAGGGGTGAGATTTTGTCTTGCCATCCTCCATCTGGATAATTTCTGTCACCAGGAGAGCCACCTCTGAACAAAGGAAAGGTTATGTAACATGTAGAAACATGAAACAAATGATTGATACCTAAAGAGAGTACTGTCAAGAGTTGGTCTCTGAGACATGTGAAATGGGGTCAGCCGTGATTCTGGGTGGGGAGTGATGACCTCACTAGAGTTCATGGGCTAAGTGGGTTCTGCTCTCTCAAGTGGGCATGTGACCCCTGAGGTGCGCTTGGGGAGTTGGTAAGTGCTACTTTCCTGACAAGACTTGTTGTCTTAGCAAAGGACAAGTTTGGCAAGGCAACCTCGATGGATGGCACATTTCTAGGTTGAGATGGAAGTTCTTGATCCCTTTTCTACCCTTGGGCTGGGAGCACACCCAGAAGCTGTTTGGACAGGTGTACTGGCTAGTTTTGTGTCAACTTGACACAGCTGGAGTTATCACAGAGAAAGGAGCTTCAGTTGAGGAAATGCCTCCATAAGATCCAACTGTAAGGCATTTTCTCAATTAGCAATCAAGGGGGAAAGGCCCCTTTGGGTGGGACCATCTCTGGGCTGGTAGTCTTGGTTCTATAAGAGAGCAGGCTGAGCAAGCCAGGGGAAGCAAGCCAGTAAAGAACATCCCTCTATGGCTTCTGCATCAGCTCCTGCTTTCTGACCTGCTTGAGTTCCAGTCCTGACTTCCTTTGGTGATGAACAGCTGTATGGAAGTGTAAGCTGAATAAACCCTTTCCTCCCCAACTTGCTTCTTGGTCATGATGTTTGTCCAGGAATAGAAACCCTGACTAAGACAGCAGGCTATACTGTCACTGATATGATTTCAAGTAAGAGGACACTGAGGTGAGAGGTAACACCCTAGCCCTAGCCCTAACCCTAACCCTAACCCTAACCCTAACCCAGAGTGTGTCGCTTTCCCGAGATTGCTCTCGGGGAAGAATCCAAATCTAAGCCCGCTGAGAAAGGTTATGGGCATCCTTCACTCCATTCTTTGTCTTGACCTCTTCCTAGACCCCCTGCTTCTGGAGGAACACCTACCCAGGATACTGCAGGAAGCATTTTCTTCTTGGATCTCACTTAGCTCCTTACTGGGATGGAAGAAGGTGATGAAAGCATTTAGTTCTCACCTACCCAAAGTAAGATCTTCTAGATTCTGTCAGGTGATGTGGTTAGAAGAGGGAAGTATTGCAAAGCAGTTCTCCAGATGGGACCTTTTCCTTCTAGTCCTGCAATGCCTGGAGCATGCGTAGACAGACTCATTGCACAACCTCTCACCAGGACACCTTGTTCCAATGACAGTGTGGCTGAACACAGGAGAGTGACAATTGACGTGATCCAAAGGTTGTCACATGACTCTAAACACTGAAACAAAACAGAAATGTAAGCTTTCCAGTTCATATAAACCCAGGGGGAATTGAAATACATGGAACTGGGGCTGCCAGTGTCTGTCATGGTTTTACTGTGTGAAACCCCAGCAACCTTTCTGAGCACAGCCCGTGCCCCTTGGGTCACATGCAGGGTTCTTACTGCCTCCAAATCAGTACCCAGGAGGAGCAGGGAAGGAGACTCTCTCACCATAAGAGAAGAAATAGTCACGAGTAAGAGGAATCAGGCAGCGTACACAAGATCGAGTTAGTCAAAATCCCAACATGGTTGGGCCCTAAAGCCCCAGCACTATTGGAGAAGTGATTGACAGCCAATTGCTGCCAAGAGAGAGAGACAGTCCTTTGGGGACATGGCTTTTGGTAGGTTGCTTGGGCCACAGTGGGTGCCCATAGGCCCATGTGCAAATTGGCAGCAACTAACTGGACTTGAGGGGTTAATAGCAACAAACCCAAACAAAATGAAAAGGACATGAAATTAGGAGAGATTTGGGGTGGGATCCTGAGGGGAATTGGAGAGAGAGAATGGGTAGATGAAATCAATATACATCGTGTAAATGTATGGAACTACCAGATTATACAATATTATTAAAGAGAAGAGAAATGTAGATTTAACAAGACCATAACTATTCTGCTTAAGAACAAATATAAAGGATGAGAGGTAGTTAATACAGTCAGAAGACATCAAGCCAGGACTAAACTTTGAGCCTGCAGCTGGGGCCATTGTAAGCACTGCTATTATCATAGGTCACAAATAGAGAGGATGAGCATATGTAGCCTTTTCTGGTGTGCATAAGTCTGCTCAGGCTATGGACTAAATGATATAAATAGTAGACATTTAGTTCTCAGTTTTAGAGACTGGGAAGTCCAAGATCAAGATGCCTGGGAAGGAGAGGTTCTACTATGATTACATGACATCTTCAATGTGGATCTGTGGCTATGTGGACCTGTGGCTACATGGATCTGTGGATCTGTGACTCTGTGGATCTGTGACTACAATTGCACTGAGAGTTAGGGCTTTGATAAAGGAGGTTGCAGGTGTTGAGACATTCGGCCCTCAACCCTGATGTGTGTGAAATAAATTCCTTACTCTGTAACAAATTAAAGGAGGCAAACCCATTTTTAACATGCCACCCTGTATCGAAGGAAACCAGAAAAGAAGAAAGGCACAAAGGGCTGACATAACTTTTAGGCACGAATCAATGGTTTTTAAAGTCCCTCACCATGAGAAACATAGCTTTCTGTTTTCTGTAGGCTGGGACTCTGGAGATGAGATATACTGAGACTTGAGATTGTCCCCTGATCATGGGCTCAATCACATAGGAGACTGCCTATAACGTCTCAACTCTCAGAGTTCTGAGACACACAGATGTCAGACACCAGCTGGGGCAGAGAAGGACCTTGTACCTCCTGCTTATCTCTGACTCTGAAGTAAACGTTGAGTGCACTCCCACCCTGAAAATGGGCCATAATGACTTATTTCTTTCAGAAGTTGTGACCAGTAGCATCACTCTCAGATTACCCAGTAACAGGCATCTTTAGTCATATGCTGATACTTCATCACTTATTTCTAGGAGTCAAGGCCAACGAGGCAGGCATCATTTAAGAAAATTTGTCCTGCTCGGTAGTGGTGGTACATACCTTTCATCTCAGCATTTGGTAGGAAGAGGCAGGGGGATCTCTGAGTTCGAAGCCAGCCTGGTCTACAGAGTGATTTCCAGGACAACCAGAACTATACAGAGAAACCCTGTCTTGAAATAAAAACAAACAAAAAAATAAGTAAAAGAGGAATTTGTTCTATTATATAAAGTCTTAGGCTAGAATGGCATTCTGCAAGGACTACCAATTTAGTCTGATGAAGATGCCAGCTATTTTTGCTAGGGCTATGTTTTTCTTATAGCCACTGTAACTGGGAACTCCCAGAGAAGGCAAGACAGAAACCTAAACATATCTTCAAGTCCTTATGCCTGCCTACTTGAAAAGATCTCCATATTGCCTTTTGGCTCTTTCCATCAAAGTTACCAAGGCTGTGTGTGTGTGTGTGTGTGTGTGTGTGTGCGTATGTGTGTGTGTATGTGTGTGTGCGTATGTGTGTGTGTATGTGTGTGTGTATGTGTATGTGTGTGTGTATGTGTGTGTATGAGTGTATGTGTGTGTATGTGTATGTGTGTGTGTGTGTACAGGTATGTGTGTGTATGAGTGTATGTGTGTGTGTATGTGTGTGTGTACAGGTATGTATGTGTGTATGAGTGTATGTGTGTATGAGTGTATGTGTGTGTGTGTGTGTGTGAGTGTGAGTGTGTGTGTGTGTGTGTGTATGTGTATGCACACACACATGTGGAGGCCAGTAGCTTATAACAGATATCTTCGTCAATTACCTTCCACCTTGCTTTTGGAGATGGAGTCTCTCAGTGAACCTAAAGCTCTGCAACTCCGTTGGCTGGCCCCAGGGGTCCTCTTCTCTCCACCCCCCAGCATTGGGATTGAAGGGGTGTACTACCACATGCAGCTTTTTGCACATGACTGCCCGGACTCCAACTCGCATCTCATCCTAATGTTCACAAGGCACACTTTACCAACTCGGCTATCTCCCCAGCCCCCAAGGTCCTCATAGTTTTAAAAAGCAAATACCTGGAGAGATACAGTGTGTCCCTAACTGTTTTAGTCAGCTAGTTAATACTAATGCCTCTAGGGTTATGTGCACCAAGCCTTGCCCACATGCAACGGTGTGCTAAGTGTGAGAAAGAGAGCCAGCATCTCATTTCTGTCCCAGAGGACCTTTGAGACACAGATGGAGTTCCTGGCAATACAGGAACCTGGAAGAATGTGTCTGGAACATGAACACCTTGCAACAGAAGCTCCTCAGAAGAATGACAATCTAAGGACATTTAGAGTCTCTTGAAGCAGCAATGTGGATGGAAACTGAGAAGGACTTGCTGCTCGCTGGCTTGTACAGGCTCATACTCAGGTAGCTTTCATGCATGGCCCAGGACCAGGCCTAGGGAATGATACTGCCCACATTCAGCTGGCCCTCCTACATCAATGAACAATCAAGACAGTGCTCTACAGGCCAGTTTGATCTAGGAAATTTCTCAGTTGAGGCTCTCTTCATGGGCACTTCCTAGGTTGTGTCAATATATATATATATATATATATATATATATATATATATATATATATATATATATATATATATGTTAAAACTAATCAGGACAACACACACACACACTATAACTCAATTATAATATCTACAGTTAATTAACGTATTGCTTACCATGTTCAGTAAACACTTTATCTGTAGATCTTTGAGGGTGTCTGAACTAGCCTCTTGTTGATTTTCATAGGTCCCTAGCCAATTACCGTGAATACTCCTGATGGATCAGGCTGCTAACAAAAACAGGTCAAACCTAAAATAGAATCTCTGGTAAGTATTCTGGGCAGATAGACCAGTGACCTGGGGGAACTCAGGTTTCAGAGGGGTCAGCTAGCTGACCAAATCCTGACACCTCACCCAGCACAACTCAGCTGCCTGTCCCCTGCGACCCCAGAAAGTGCCACTGTGCTCACCGTCCCATGAGACGTCTTCTCATTCTGAAATCAGACTCAGCAAGAGACACCTGGAACGGAAACTTTCTTGGCCACAAGAAGCACTTCAAACATAACATGTTGGCATAACACTAGGTTCTCTAAACATGAGGCAGTGCCTGCTATTGTGTCAGGGGCTATAGGATCATCTGAACTGTGGATATACACACAGCCAGGGGTCCACTGAGGTCACACAGCAGCATCTGCCATTGCTGTGTGTGAGATGTAGGATGCTCTCAGTTGACTCTTGGCAAAGAAACCTATTTATTCTATTAGCCAGGGGAACTAAACACACTTGACCTTATAGCCTCACATCTTATTTTTCTGAAACTCGAGTTACATCCCCTGCCTCAGAGACATACACTGTGGGACTCGCTGTGTCACATAGTTACAAAATCCTCCAGCTCAGGGCTCTTGGAAGCTGAAATCCAAATCCTAACGCTCACTTAAAGTTCTCACCAAGTAGAAAGTTCTGGCTCCTAAATCTTTCATCTTTCTCTTTTTAATACATTTGGCAGTGTATATGTATAAATGTTTGTGCATGTTTACGTGTGAAGGTGCACATGTCAGGATGTACATTCCCAAGTGTGCATGCACAGGTAGAGGCCAGAGGTCAACCTCAGATGTTGTTCCTTGAAGAACATCTGTGGGAAATGAGACCCTCACTCCCATAAAGAGACTAGTGAAAGTGAAGGAGTTTTTGATATAACATTCCACAGAAAGGAGAACCATTATAGAGCTAAGGCAAAAACTACCTCCTTCCCAGCCCAACTTTAATTTTTATAGGAGAGCACTGAGCAGTTGAAGAGTGACCACACATTTAGAAATTGAAAGGTGCACACACGTTTTTGTTTGCACATGCCACAGCTGAGCAGAGCAAAGGCTCCCTTTAGACAGTGCCTACTTCAGCAGCTGCTCTCTCCCACCAGTAGGCAGGTGGCTAGAATGGCATGCAGCATAGTCTCCTGTCCAGTGCCACCAGGGATCAAGAAGAGCAGCTGTTGTTCATTCCAGTCCCATGCTGATACAGCTCAGAGGCATTTCTGGAGAGTTCTGTGAGTGAGTCACTGGCTTCCCAGAAGCCCAACGTTGGTGACTCCTCTCAGTTCCCTAACAGCCATTCCACCCTCAGTCCATCCAACCCTAGTGTGGAGCGATTCCCTCTGAGTTGAAACAGTCTCTCCAGGAAGAATCTGGGAGGCTCAAGAGACTAAGAAGATAAACAACTCACAAGCCTTAAGGAAGTTCCCAAAACTAACAAGATCCACAAGGCCCTAACCTAAGGTTTTAGAAAACAAAACAATCCGAGGAGACAGAAGACTGAACAACATAGCTGGCTGAAAGGTCACACTGGGATGTCCAGAGATGAAGCTTTTTATGAGCTTTTATACATGCTGAGCTGATTTTTTTTCTTTTTCCTTTTTTTCAATATTTATTTGTTTATTCTATGTCTATGAGTATACTATAGCTGTCTTCAGACGCACCAGAAGAGGTCATCAGGTCCCATTGAGGTGGTTATGAGCCACCATGTGGTTGCTGGGAATTGAACTCAGGACCTTTGGAAGAGCAGTCAGTGCTCTTAACCACTGAGCCATCTCTCCAGCACCCGATTTTGTTTTTCATGATGATACCACCTTTAAGCCATCCATGCTCCTGAAAGTAACTGCAATATACTTACCTCATGGTTGGCCATGCTGGACTTTGGTGGAATAATTACTTCGGTTTGTTTTTGTCAGTGTCTTATCTAGGGTGAGAAGACATTTTTTACATAGCCCCAGGAAAAGTCACATGATAATTTTAACAGTGAAAACCCACTCTTCTCATGGGTCACCACCAGAGAATGGATATGTGGCCTGTTCTAGCCCATTAAAGGAAATCATGCAACTGTGGGTAAAGAGACTCAGGCCACCTCAAGTGTGACAGGCATGGCTGTGCCAGGCCTTGCCCTTCTTCCTGTTTCCCTCCACCCTGCTGGAAAATGTTAGATTATATCCCTAAAGGTCTATTCCCTTCTTTGGCCACTTCTTCCTGAGGCTGACCACCAAGATCTAGCTATCAATGTATTGAAGTCCAGCAATCAAATTCCCCCACCCCTGTGGCTCACGTAATTAACATGCCCAATTAAAGTTAAATACTTCATCTTAACACGGGGTTTCCCTTTATAAACTGCCATCTGCCTATGGTCCACAGTCTCCTCTCTATCCAGAGGCAGTCCTTTGTCTCCTGAAGAGATATCTGCCCCCCCCCCCGTTCTCCTTCCCTTCTTCCTTGTTTTCTATCTTTTCCCTTTGCCCTTTGTCCCTCTGGGGTAAATAAATCTTTGTGCTGAGAACTTGGTCTTGGGTGTCCTGAGCAGATGCCAATCTCTTACAGTAAATATTTTTATCAAAGCCGATGGCTTTCTCCGGACTTGCCATAAAATAGCTCTGAGACAGAGGTTTATAGATTGGTCAACTTATTTAAACAACAACCATACAAGAAGGATGGGAACATAGCTGAAAAAAAAATGAAGAATCTGTGTTGCATTGTGCTCTCTAACAAAGCCCCATCCAAACCAGCCCCAGGTCTGAGGTGGCCTTCAGAAAGAGCTACACATGGAATCATTGTCTTCCTATGTCTCGGGACGTGGCTGTTAATTTGCGAGCAGATGAAGAGCACCCTGATGTAGGCCTTCGCTTGTATATGAACATGGCCTGGGTTCTTGTGACCCTCTCTCTGGACAAACCTCTTCATTGAGCCATCAGCAGCCAGTTCTTGCAGCAGCTTTGGAAAGCAGGAACACTGTCCAGGTAGTTTTGTGGGTACTATGACCCACTGCTCTCTTCCCCTGCCCTGCTCAGTCCCGGTGGCTTAATGAAAGCCCTTTCTGTAGGCATCTCCTCTTATACTTTGGCTAGTCTTTCTGGAAGAACAAGTTAAGAATGAAAGATGGTACCATGGCTGGAATCTCTGCAACTCTTCTCCAGGCCTTACCTGATGCTTCGCCTCTCCCTCCCAACTGTCCTCTCCCAGGTTCTCAGCACTCATATCTCATGCTTCTACTGGCTTAGGTGACTGGTGATACACAGGCTAGTCCTTTGGCATGAGTATCTATTCAGTCATTGCCTTGTCTAGTTACATAAAGGATAACTAGGCAGAAGCTGTAACAATTATCTAGGAGCCAGGCCCTTCTTTCCATGCCCCACCAAAGTTGTCTCTTCTGGGAATAATAGATCAGTTACCTATACAAGGTACTGCCTCCTTTCCGTGTCTCCTGGTCCACTGATGTCAAAGACTCACATTGGTGGGGCATCTGACAACACTTAACTTTAATGGGACCCTTATTATGTATGGTTGTAGTGTTCCCCTCTGTGGAATAGAGACCTCTCTATTCAAAGACCCTAGAAATGCAGAAAGGGAAGTGTAAATGATTCCATAAGAGGGTAATGGCTAGGATATAACATCTACTTCTACTCCCACGTCTACAGTGAGAAACAATAATCCTTACCTCATGATAGATTACTAGACATTCAAGCAGGCAGAACAAGACGGTTTCTTTTATGATTTTGCAGGACCAGGCATCAGCCTAGAGTAGCTGGCACTCTGCTAGAGTTCAGAAAACAGTTTATAAACCCTGATACATGACCCTTCGTCCCTTTCCGCTCACTGCATAAACAGGAGGTACAATCTTACACTTCACCCAAGTCTCCTGTTTCCTTATGTTGCTATGTTTGTCTTATTTTCTTCTTCAACAAAAAATTGTGTGGGCTCATCTCTACGTTTTACATCCTGTTTATTTCAAAGTATATTAGAGCTGGAGAGATGGCTTACAGGTTAAGAGCACTTGCTGTTCTTCCAAAGAACCTGAAGTGTTTTTTGTTTTCCTCAGCACCCATGTCAGACATTTCATAGCTACCTCTAACTCTAGCACCAAGGGGATCCGATGCCCACCTCTGACCTCCATAAACACCCACACTCACATGGCAGACACAGATACAAATAACAATGTAAAGTAAAGCACATTAGAACCACAACTTTGCTGGCAAGCTTGGTTGTTAATGATTTGCTAATCTTCAATTTAGGCAAGGGTGTATTTAGAGGACTTTGGAGGGTGGCTAGACTAAAAGATATTAGAAAGGGTGTAGTGTTTTCTGTTCATTTTTAGCTGGACCTAAGCTAGCTCATAGAACCTGTGAAACAGATTTTATTCCTCAAAGTACCTAGACTTGATCCCCTTGCACTGGGAACCTGGTGCTGTGTGATAAATGGTCATGGGCTTAGGGTATCCACTTCAAACTGAAGAGTGTGCTATGTGACCCATAGTCACTAAGCCATCACCAATGTAGGCCTTTTCAAATCTGTCTAACTCTGCCATTTGGTCATCAGTTCTTTTGTGGTAAGTGAAGGTCAAGGGACTCCAGGTCTGTGTTTCTCGCCCCCTCCTCTGCTCTTGACTGGGTTTCTTAGTCAGAGCAGGGTACACAGTTATTTCTTGAAAGTCATCACATCATCTTGCTGGGCCAGGTCTTATAGTCAGAAATGCAAACCTATTAGTGTATAGACCAATGTCAAACAAGCAATCATCTTTCCTTCTTGCCAATGGATCCAATTCTCTGACCTGACATCAGGCAGCTATCTGGTCTACCTGAGAGATAGTACTATGTTCTAGCATCTGGTTGGTGTTTCACACGGGCCAGAAGCTAAGGCATCTTTAGTTAGAGGGAAGTTCTATTAGGCTCATGTACAGCCTCTGTCTGCTTTTTATTGTGATTTGCTCCAGGCACCACAACATGTCCTTTCTCTACAAAGGTATGGCTAGTACCACCTGTGTGGAGGAGTGTAGGACACATGCATCTTCTAAGTCAACAACATGTCATTCTGCACCTGCTGCGGAGCTCTCTTCTGCTTTGGGTTTTCCTCACAGATGTCAACCTTTTGTGTCATTCGGGATATTGACCAGAGAAGGATGAATCTGGCATATTCTGCATCCAGTAGCTTCTTCCTTGGAGCTGAGACAAAAATGCCAACAGTGAGCCTCCTTTACGGGTCATCTTGACATACTACACATGACTGGGGGCTGAATTTACTCATCCTGTGGATTCTGTGTGTCTTGCAAGATCTCAGGTTTCCTCTGCACATCTCCATCATGACTGTTGAGCCTGGTACTACCACCATAAGCAGACCAGAGTGAGCCCCTGCACACCGCTCAAATGGACCAGGTCCCTCTGGACTCTGTTATGAGAGAGGTGAGAGAGTGCATTCGTATCCAAAAGAGGCAACTGAGGAGAGGAAGGCTCCTTTTGGCTCACAGCTCAACAGGAAATCGGTGCTACAGGAACGTGGCAATACATGGTGTCCACAGTCAAGAAGCAGAACTAGATGGACTCTGGTGTTTATACTGATGTCACCCCTCCTCCCTCTTCTTCAGGCTAGGATCTCTGGGACATCCATGGGATGGTGCAGAGCATTCACCAGGAGGAGCCTTTCTTCCTTAGTTCAACCTCTCTGGAAATGCCCTCCCAGACCCTCACTGAGGTGTGTTTCCAGGGAAATACAAAAATCCAAGCAAGTTAACAATGAAGATTAGCCGTAGCAGAGAGCAGCAGCCAGAGAGCATCATGTGTCATCCCGCTGTCTGTCTTGCAACGGGAGAGTTATTTCTGAACTCCCTTATAGGAATGGAAGGAGAGAGAATTCATCAGTATGGAGGCTGAATACTGTGATTTAATGTGCTTGGTGCTGCTCTGTCTGCTTAGAGATTGACACGTCAATTCTAGTGGCTTCCATTAGGGTATTCTTTGGTGGAATGTGAAGTGTCCCTCCATCATCTATGAGGAACTCTCTAGTGGGTTAAACATTCCCATGAGAGTGCGTCCTTCAGATCTCTCAGTGTGACACTAAGCTGTCATTCTCCCCTAGATTTCTGACAAACACTTCAAATTAGAGATAAATTACAGAAGCACTTGCTTAGCCTTTACATCTCAAACTGTCTTAGTTAGGGTTTCTGTCACTGTGATAAAAAACACCAAGACCGAAAGTAACTTTGGGAGGAAAAGATTTATTCCATTATATGGACTTATAGTCCATCATCCAGAGAGGTCAAGGCACTCACTTGAGGCAGGCACAGAACCAGAGGCCATGGAGGAATGATGTTTACTGGCTTGTTTGCCATGGCTTGCTCAGCCTTATTTCTTATAGCACCTAGGACCACCAGCCCAGGGGTAGCACCACCCACATTGAGCTGAGTCCATTCCACATCAATCATCAATCAAGAAAATAAATCTCGGACTTGCCCATGGGCCAGTCGGGTAGGGTCATTGTTCCTCAGCTGAGTTCCCTCTTCCCAAATGACTCTAGCTTGTGTCAAGTTGACATAAAACTAAGCAGTGTACTGGCCAACGATCCAATGATCCAATGATCCAATGATCCAACGATCCAATGATCCAATGATCCAATGATCCAATGACCCAATGATCCAATGATCCAATGATCCAATGATCTAATGCGAAGATTCTTTCTATCATCTATCTCACATAACCTTCAGGAAAGGAACGGCGTAATGCCTGCAGATAGAGCTACAGCAGCAATGGAAAGGAACGGCGTAATGATTGCAGGTAGAGCTACAGCAGCAATGGTTTAGTTTTCCGACCCAGGGATGGTTGAGGTGAATGACTGTTGTATTGTATTGTAGGGCCCATTTGTGAGGCAATAGTGCCTTCTTTCAGTCACTGGGTGGATGGCCCAGACTCAATCTGTAGAATGAATGAATGGGCAGCTGTCTTCATTCATAACCTTATGCACCTTGATTTCCTTGCTTCAGAAATCAAGACAACTTTTTTGGCTACCATTTAGCTGCTCCAGGGACCTGGGGTACGGGTAAAACTCTCCATAGCTCTCTGCAGGTTCAGCACTGGCTTCTATTCTCAACTGATCATTAGTTCTCATACTGATCATTAGTTCTGCTAATTGCTCACCCCTGACTTTTGGCAGCTAAGGACCATCTCCTGCTCAGTGGATCCTGTCAGTCCCATGGCCACAGGGAGCTCCACTTAGTGACAGCATCTCCCTCATCCAGGCTCTTCAATGGAACGCTGTGAATTGGTGACTTTCCCAGCCTCGCTTAGCTCATCTGCTTCTCCAAGCCTCCCTATGTCTCTCCCATCCTGCTGTGGTGGCTCTGCACTGTCACTTTGGTGTGAACAATCTAGAACCTTCTTCCAGGTTTCCAAGAGACGGCTTATGGAAGGTCAGAGCCATGTGCTAGGGCCCTTTGTCGGTTTACTAAAGAATGAATGGGAGATGGGCTACTTCCCTAGCACTATTAGGCTATTAGGTACCAGGATGCACACACTTATATTTTTAATGGTTCATGTTTGCTAGAACCTCCAGATATTTCTACTCCAGTTTCTTTCCTCCTACGAAACCTTATTCCAGCCACTAAACTGCTAAATGTCCTCCCTACTCTAACATGAGCTACAATACAGAAAAGTATTATCTCTGTGTTTCTACTATGGTGTCCCCGATCAAGTCTTGTTTCTGGAGACAGAACTTGGAATTCTTGATGAATACCCACTGATATTTGCCTCTCTGCCGGTATCAAGGACATAGGGCCTTTATGCCCCACTGTGGGAGCAGGTTCTGATAAAAGATGGCCTACACTTGGATCCCAGGAAAGAAAGCAGGCTCTTATCCAAAACAGTGTGTTTTGAATGAGAGAGTTTTTTGGAGAGGACTGTGCAATGAGCCACCATCAGCCCATGCTCTGGGCAGTGGAGAATGAAGGCTGCCATCCAGAAAGGTGGCACTGGGATGTTTCAATGTCCATAAGAAGGCACAGCAAGCTCTTTTCTTCTTCTGGAGAGCTCTGTGCCTAGGGATGGTGCCAGAACTATACTGACCTCAGCTGACCTTAACAGGAGCCTCTGAGGGCTAAGGAGATGGAACACATATGCCAGGACAATAGACTGGAAATCCTATAGTCCTGTGAATCTACTGAGCTTCTTAATCAACATTGCTGGGCTGCAAGACCCATTTTAAATCAATCTGATCAGGGTTTTCCTCTTTCCTCAAGAGGATGCCATTGTGACTGATATACTACTCAAAAATTGAATTTATGGAACTTTCCAGGGATGGATGAAGAGAACAGAAGAAGAATGGGTTTGACTGATTGGATTTTTTTTTTCTAAGCATGGGCCTGCTATTTCAAAGAGTATATATAGGATGTAATGAAATGCGGAGGGTATTGCAGAAATATATTAGCGTTCATCTTCCATTTTGTTTGTACTGACCTCACCAATCTTCCACGAAAACATTCAATTGCTTCAGTGATATTTAGCTCTACAGCCCTATTGAAAGGAAGAACAGGGCAGCTGGGCCCACAGCAAGGCATTCCTCCTAATATGGCAAGGGACTTTCAGTTCTTATTTTTAGGTTTCCATTAAAAGCCAGGTGCAGACCTTGAAACACTCATGTTTAGCATTAACTAGAACTGAAGAGGAAAAGATATGTCTTAGAGGAAAATCAGTCCTTCATGTAACCAGAGGTGCAGAGGGGGGTATTTTCAGGGTAGCACACACACATGCAGCCAGCTATTCTCCATAAGATGACAAGCCAGCTAGGGGCACAGACTGTTGGCACATTAAGAGGAGGCTGGGAAATTTACAATCACGGAGTATAATTCACTTAGCTGTGCACCCAAGCAGAAATGACATGCTTGGTGCTGTTTGGAAGGGTAAGTGAGCCTCAGTGGTACCCTGCCTCTTTGTCTACCAACTGGTGACCATGAGCTATATATATATATATATATATATATATATATATACCCAAAGCATAACAATAATAAAGTAAAAAAGATTCATAATCATATGCTATAATGAATACTTTTATTTCAGGCCATTATTAAGTAAAATAATGATATCTGAAACATAATCATTGTGACTGTAGTGAAGATGGCTACCGAATGACTTATGAGTGGGTAGTAAACTCAACTTGGGTCCACTGGGCACAAGGGTAAATCATGTTCTAGATAGGGGAAAGGGGCTATGTATGTTATTAAAAATAATATTCTTAGTCAGGGTTTATATTTCTGCACAAAACATCATGACCAAGAAGCAAATTGGAGAGGAAAAGGTTTATTTAACTTACACTTCCACAATGCTGTTCATCACCAAAGGAAGTCAGGACAGGAACTCTCACAGGGCAGGAACCTGGAGGCAGGAGCTGATGCAGAAGCCATGGAGGAATGTTACTTACTGGCTTGCTTCTCCTGGCTTGCTCAGCTTGCTTTCTTATAGAACCCAAGACTACCAGCCCAGGGATGGCACCGCACACAATGGGCTGGACCCTCCCACCCTTGATCACTAAATTGAAAAATGCCTTACAGCTGGATCTCATGGAGGCATTTCCTCAAGGGAGGCTCCTTTCTCTGTGATAACTCCAGCTTGTATCAAGTTGACACACAAAACCAGCCAGTACAAATATGTTAATTGAAAATTTATAATTTTTTCCCTAGATTTTTCCACCTAATATTTTTCAGACCACAGTGGCCCACAAGCATGGACAAGGGCACTACTGTGATCAAATTCCTTCTCTTCCCATTCCCTGAATGTGGATTTGATCCAACTTCCTTGTGCGAAAACTGAGACTCCATTAGCACTTCATAAGCCAGATAATTTAGGGCTACAGGCGGGGACAGAAGTTCCTATTTAGGCTGCAAATATTCCGTCATTGGGAAACTAAGTACAGATCCACTTTGCCTCAGACCAGCTCTACACCCTAGACACAGCTTTCCTCTCCTTGCAGGTTGTAGTCTAAGTAGACCAACTCTTCGTGGGCTTCAAGCTTGATTCTCCATGGTCATGGAAGCTTGTCTTCTCCACCATTCTGTCCTCTAGAAAAGAACCTTTCTCAAGACCTCACAATGGGAAGTGACTTGTAGTTATCAGGTTGATGTTTGTCTCATTATGTATATGTGTGTATAGTTATGAAGGCCAGCAGACTATACGGCTATAGTTTGTTGGAGGATGGTCTTGTGCACGGTTGCATTCAGATGCTGATTTCCATGCCCAGACCTTTTGTAGTGGCCTGGATGAAGGCCTGGTCAAGCCTCTCCAGTCTCAATGCTATGTAAAAATTGTTTGCCATCACTTTAATTTGTTAAAAAAAAAAAGAGCTGGTCAGCCAGTTAGCTGGGCAGAAGAAATGGGGCCTGACTTACGATCCCATCATGGGACCCTAGGAAGTAATGGAAGAGTAAAGATGAAGGAAGAGGAGAGGATGCAGAGAAACTATGGGATGGACCAGGAGGCTTCTCCGTGTGATCGCAATGAGAGAGCAGCCATGAAGACACACATGGACCAGAGCAAGCCAGGGCAAGACTCAGATGTAGGTAAAGGACCATTTGACTACATGGTAGCAGCCTACTTGGGTTAGAGTAGATCAGAATCTGCTCAGCTATTAGTGCTTTCAGCTTGTTAATTAAAACATAGGTCTCAGTGTCTTTATTCGGTAGCTCAAATGGGCTAAGGGGGTGTAGAAATAAATGCGCTGCAGTTATTTGGGAGCAAAAGGGGCATAGAAAGCTCCTCAGAGAATTATATTTACAATAGTTCTTTATCTCTCCTCCTCCTCCTCCTCTTCTTCATCCTCTTCCTCCTCCCCCTCCTCTTCTTCTTCCTCCTCCTCCTCTTCCTCCTCCTCCTCCTCCTCCTCCTCCTCCTCCTTCTTCTTCTTCTTCTTCCTGTATTTTTGAGACAGGGTCTCTCACTGGACCTGGAACTTATCAATCAAGCTAGGTTAGGTGGCCAGTAAGCCCCAGAGATCTGTCTTTGACTTGCCAGTATTGGGGTAACAGGTGTCTGCCATCATGCCCAGCTTGCTTCTCTCTCTCTCTCCCTCTCTCTCTCTTACTCTCCCTCTCTCTGTTTTTGTTTGTACATGGGTTCTGGCAATCAGGTTTTTACAGACTTTTTCAGTTCCTTTGATGTGTTTTAAATGGCACTTCCCCTGACAGTTGATACCATGCCTCCTTAAAAAAATTTCTTTGGCACTTCATGAACAGCTAAATACCACGATGGAAAACACAAGCAAGCAGTACCTGCATCTTGCTCTGAACTATGGTGGCTATGATGATGCCTTGGTGCTGGGTACAAGCTCACAACGAGGATTAGCAAGTAATAAAGCCAGTACTCTACAGGTGGTCCTCAGCTTGCATGGACATCATCCTTATGAACCCATCATAAGCTGAAAGGAATGGATATCCCAACATCATTACTATATCCTGTGGAGTATCATAACCAAACAGCACTATGCACTGGAGAGGGTTAGACTGTCACCCTCAGGGCCCTGTGCTTGGCTGAGATGCCAGCTGGTCCTGCTGCAGCTACTGCTGGACGTCACGAAAAAGGATAGTATTGTGTTGTGCTGCAAAGTTCAGAGAGAGCCCCACTTAGAATTCACAGCACAGTTTCTGCTGGGTGAACCCCACTTTCATACTTGCATTTGAGTGAAACAGCGCAAGTCAAGCCAACTCCTGCAGACAGGTACCATCTGTGTGGCCCAGTGGTGACCGAGGTCTTAGATAAATGGGAATATTCTGAGATTATCTCAGTCTTTCTTTATGCTTGAAAATTCTCCTCACAAAACTTTGGGGTGAAATCCAGGTAATGTCATTCAGTGATGTGCTCTGTCTGATGACACAGAACACCCATCCAGTCTACCAGAAGGGGTGGCCACTTTTAAAGAGCTGGGTCAGGTACTCACAGAGTATGTGGAGCTCACTATCTACACACAGTCCTGTTGAGCTTCCTAGGTTCCTCTCTGAGGAGATTTATAGCCAGCAGAGCCACAATACTTTCAACCAGCTGGCCAACTACACTCCGTGACACCCCCCCCCCAGCTTATTACCCTACTTTGCCAAATGCCACCTGGAGTGTCTACAGCCCCATGGGAAATCTTCCAAATGTGTTTTCCATCTATCTACCACAGTAAGCAGTAAGTTCACATCCTGAGGCAAGGTGCGTCCTATGTTGAATTTGCTTAGGAAAGCAATCACGTCCAGTGTACACCTGGGTTGTGTTGGATGGATAGACCACACCCTTGAGAGTTGCTAAAGCAATCTGGTGTCAACCTTTCTGTGGGAGAATAGTGAAAGGCTCAGGGTGACAAGTTTTGGAGAATGGAACACTGAGGCAGAGAACCAGGAGAGAGGACATCATTTACCCAGAAACATCAGTGATCTATGAAGCGATAGACATGATGTTGTCTGACAAATACAGAAGTGGATGCTCACAATCATCTATAGGGCAGATGTTCTTCTTAAAGAGACCCCCAAAGACTGCAAGAAGTCACTGTAGTCAGGAAAGAGACAGCAACATGACTAAAGAAATGTGCTACCAGGCACAAACATGTGCTTCAAGGGAGGCAAAAGACCCACATGCCCATCCCAGATTTCCCAATTCCAAACAGCTTGGGGATAAAGGAAAAGTAGCCCTGGGAACAGAGGAATGCCAGGCTCGCTGGAATACGTGAGATGATGGGGTATGGCTGGAGCTCTGTGTAACTCTTAGTATCTTATGGGATAACTTGTATTTACTTGACCCCCAATCTGTGGTGCATCGATGGAATCACTTAATATTTCTTGCTTAATATTTTTCAATCATAGAACATCAGCACCACACTTCAGAATCTGAAAGCCAAGAGTTCATAGGTGAGGTGTAAGGCTTACTATTGGTCTCAATTTGACCAGATCACATGGTACCCAGATAGCCGAACAGTATTTCTAGGTGTGCCTGGCAGGCGTCTGATCTTTCTAGATGTTAGCAATGGGCCTGATGGATTGAGTAAACAGAATGACCCCTCCCAGGGTGGTACCCTTCACCCAGTCCTAGAACCTGGGCAGAACAAAAAGCCAATCAGCTTCCAGCCCAGGATGTATGGTTTGTTTGTGTTTTTTTTTTCTTTGACTAGTACTCAGACCATCACCTTCCTTGGTTCTCAGACCTTTGACCCCACCCAGAACTGCATCATCTGCTCTCTCTGATCTCCAACTTGCAGATGGCAGATACTATCCGTATCTTAACCTCCATAGCATGTGAATCCATTCTTCATCACCCTCTCTATGGATTCTCCAGACCGACTGGACTGCTAAATACAATCTGCATGAAATGGTTCCTCTGATCTGGGAATCCTTCGAGTTCGACAAAATGAGGATACAGTCAGAAGAGAATGATCTCTGAGACCATTTCAGTTCAAATCTCATCATACTGGAGGGAAAAACAGCCCTCAGTCAGCATCTGCACCAGCTGCCCACTGGCTAAACTGGAGTGAAGCCAACAGCAGCAGGAAGGTCGAGGCATGCATTAAGCCTTGCTTCGAGGGTAACTGACAAGTCCCAAGAACCCTGTCTCAGATGCAGCAGAATGTGCCCTGATCATTGTTGGCCCCTGCAGAGAATTTCAAGATAGCTTCCAAACATATATTCGAGAAGGAATAAAATAGCTTAAACATACAGTTTCTATTTTCTTTCCTGTTGCTGTGAGAAAATACTCTGGGGAAAACAACTTAGAGGGGAAAGGGCTAGTTCCAGCTCACTGTTGAAGGCACAATCCATCCATTGTGGCAGGGAACTCGGGGCACCAGGGCTTGACTGGGGCAGTTGGTCATAAAACATCCCAGTCAGAAAACACAGAGAGGCAAACACATGCTCCTGTTCAGCCTTCTCCATTTGATAATTTACAGGATTCCCTGTGCAGGGGGATGATCCCACCCACAATTAATCAGGCCTTCCCACGTCAATTATTATAAGATAATACCACACAGTTATGCCCAGAGGCTAGTTTCTGGGTTATTACAGATTCTGTCTACAACTAACACCATCAGGGGTAAGCTTACCACATAGAAAACTGACTCTTCTCTAAAAGTCATCAACTATTAATAGGTTCTTGGTTAGAGCTGGAAGCGCATGAGTCCCTCCGCCTTCTCTGCTAGAACATTGACTAGCTTGGTCCTGTACAGAGAGGCACAGCTGCCGTGAGTTCCTAAATGCAGGGGTCCTGTCTTATTTAATCTGAGCATCCCCGTAATGTGTATTCTCTCCACTCTGACCACTTATAAGTTTCTGCCTTAACCACCATCCAGTGTACTAAGAGTTTTGAGAGCTGCACTTATCCACGGGTAGCAAGATACAAATTTAAAGAGTAGTTTGATACCATGGTTGTCTAGCAGCATAGTAGTGGTATGTTCACCTTGGGGGGGGGGGTGTCTGTGAGCTCCCCATCTATGGGTTCTCTGCCAAAAGTTTTCATTACCGGGAATGCATTTCCTTTGGCAGAGCACGTCTTGAGTCCAATCAGAAAGTGGCTGGATATCCTGGTAATATCTATATCGCCATCATGCCCTAGGGTCTATCTTGAAGTGCTGGTCATTATTGTGGGTTCACAGCTGTGTTATGGATTTCTGCCTCCCGGAAGCTCACCTAGCACTTCCTGGTACTGGGCAAGCAAGCCAGCTGAGAGGAAGCTGCTTGGTGAATACCAACTTGATTTCTCTATGTGCTGTGGCCAACGTGTGTGAGGGTCTTCCCGTCAGGCTCGCTCTCGCTCTCTCTCTCTCTCTCTCCAGTTTCTGATAGGAACAGCTATTCCTGAGCTGTACATGTGCTCTAAGACAGTGAGTAATGCTGGAGAATCAAGAGCAGTGGGAGTAGTCCATATTGTTTGGGCAGTATCTCTGGGACATCCCTGAAAAGCATCTTTGTGGGAAGTGTCAGCCATACCGGCCCTTTTTATTTTGGCAACCAAGATGGTTTGTATATGCTCAGCCCAGGGAGTGGCACGATTAGAAGGTGTGGCCCTGTTAGAGTGGGTGTGGCCTTGTTGGAGTAGGTGTGTCACTGTGGGAGTGGGCTTTAAGATCCTCATCCTAGCTGCCTGTAACTCAGTATTCTGCTAGCAGCCTTCAGATGAGGATGTAGAACTCTCAGCTCTGCTTGAACCATGCCTGCCTGGATGCTGCCATGATCCTACCTTAATGATAATGGACTGAATCTCTGAACCTGTAATCCAGGACCGATTAAATGTTATTCTTATAAGAGTTGCCTTGGTCATGGTGTCTCTTCATAGTAGTAAAACCCTAAGATAGCAACCTGTGGTTTTTAGGAGTGCATCATTCTCCATGTAGAGTAACTCCAATCTCTCTCTCTCTCTCTCTCTCTCTCTCTCTCTCTCTCTCTCTCTCTCTCACACACACACACACACACACACACACACACACACACCAGGTCATACCGCAAACGCTACACAGCATGTGGTGTAGACCATGGACTGAGCGTGCTGTGTGGGGTACCCTGCTTTAATACTGAGTTGGGACTGTCCCGGCTGCCTTCTGTAGATGAGGAAGCAGTCTTGGATTTCCCCCAAAGTCTAGCTTAAGTTCCAGGCAGTCCAGCTTGCAAGCAGCAAGCGTGCCTACCTACCACCCACCCAGCTTGTTTCTTCCCTGCAATAGATTGCTTCCTGGAATGCAAACACCAGGGGCCTGGGCAAGCATCATTGCCCTGTAGTCTGAAGTCAGAAAGAGTCACTACCATGCAAAGACTCTTACCATATTCCACTTTAGCTGTATCTGCACAGCTTTGAATGAGATGTTTCCATTCTGTGATTTTTATGGCAGCTGGCATGTTGTCATCTTGTCTCAACGGCTCACTTCTAGGAATACTTTGTTCCCAGCAGCATCCCTTCAAAGGAGCAGCCAAGAGAGGGATCTGTGCTCAGCCCCAGGGCCTGGGTTTGAGAACGTTTCTAAGCATTGCTGTTCTTTTTCTTATTATTGATACTGTTGACATTCCAACCCAGCGTGCCTGAACTTTTCACAGTATTAAGAAAGGGAATAACTCGCCTCGTCTTATAAAGCAGGTAAAACCCAGAAACAAAATGTTCTCATCAGAAACAGGAGCAGGCCAGCAGGCCTGGCACCTATGTCAAAGCCAGGTGTGGCATCATGTATCTGCTGCTTCTGTGCTGGGAGGCAGAAATGGGGGAACCCTGAGGAGGGGTCAATGGTCATCCAGTTTAGCCTGAATGACAAATTCCAAGTTTATAGAGAGACCCAATCTCAAGAAAACAAGGTAGAGCATGATAGAGGAAGATAAATGATGCCAACTCGTGGCCTCCACACTCACATGCACATGCGATGGTGAGTGTGTGTGCACATGCACCCCACTACTACCACCACACACACAAAGAGGAAGATGAAATAAGACCTTGTTTAGGGAAATATGTATATGTATGTGTGTGTGTGTGTGTGTGTATATATATATATATATATATATATATATATGTGTGTGTGTGTGTGTGTGTGTGTGTGTGTGTGTGTGGCAAAATTCTACAGCTCATTGTAAAACTAACTCCCAAGGATAACTTATCTGTATCACAGAAATATAAGAATTGACCATGCACCAGTAGAATACCCTGTGACAATAAATAAGAAAGCTTTTGATATCTCCATAGACTCTGAGAAGCAATGACAGTTGACATAACTCTTTAGATCCAATCCAACCTGATGGAGAGAATCCCTCTCAGAGGCTATTTTCTCAGGCAAATATAATTTGTCAAGTTGACAGTTCTAATTATCATAAGACCCGTGTTAGCCTTGCCTTTATTACTGCTGATGATTGTTAGACACAAAACAAAGACACCCAGAGGAAACAAGATACTGGCCTTTCAATGAAGAAAGAGGGCCAGGCTGTGTAACCTGCGCCAAGTGGTCTTTTCAATCAGAAAACGGTAGGTCTGCCAAGAGAGACAGTGTAGAGAGAGAAGCCCGTGCCTCCAACATTTCCAAATACAAAGTAGGGAGAAGATAATGATGTTCCTTCTGACATAGCTATTTAGGAGCACTACAGTGAGTGACACACAAGCCATAATCATAACTGCTATCAAGGAAGGCAGAGTGCACAAAGCTGTCAATCAACCTGGGTATCTATCCAGAAACCTTAAGAAACTTAAAAAAAAAATCCATTGGAACTAGTAGAACAAACACATGGTACTCAGTGAAAGAGGCAAATTCAAGAGAAGTGTAAGTGAGACAGTTCGTCCTCACTGCAGCTTGCCTTCGTTTGGAATCACTTAGGGTCTGATCACATGATATGACTAAGGAGGTTTGACCCTGAAGGAGGGTGGCATCATCCCACAAAGGCTGAAGTCCTAGACTGAATGAACAGAAGAAACGAGCTGAGAGAGAGCGTTCATCTCTCTCTGCTTTCTGATTGCAGAGGCAATGTGAGCAGCTGTCTCACACTCCTTCCATGCCTTCCCCACCATGATGGACTGTACCCTTAACTGTGAGCCAATAAACCCTTCTTCTCTTAAGTTAGTCTTGTCAGGTATTTCATCGTAGTAATGCAAAAAGTCACTAATAAACATGTTTAATCAAAATATATGTTCAAAAGAATCCTAGTCATAGGTTTCAAATAAATATTAGCTTCCAAATAAATAAAGTGCCCACAAGTGACACAGGAATCCACACAGAGTGTTACAAAACACTTGAGCGTCCACTAACACTTGGGTGTATGGCTCTTTGCTCTGATGATCATCTGACCCTGTGGTACCCTTAGTTTCCTGTTCTGCTCTGTGCTGTCTGGTTCAGTGACCTGGGTTCTGGTTCATAAGAACTTTTGTGGGTTCTTCTAAAGTATTCCCAAGGTCAGGATGGGCCTGGCACAGAGGGATGGATACCACTGCCTTCAACCTACAAGCTACAACCCACTGCCCACTACCCACTACCCACTACCCACTACCTACTACCTACTACCTACTACCTACAACCTAGTACCTGCAGGTGCCTACAGTCCTAATTGAAGAGTAGCTCTGTCCATTTCACTGAGTCCAGGATCTAGGAGGTCAACACCCTCATGCTATAGGAAAAGAGGTGATACTGCAGACGGACCTCAGTCGGGTCCTTGATCTGCAGGAAAATTCAGGGTTCCAGTTACAGGCAAGCAAGGAGTTGGCACTGATGACAAACAGACACAGACACAGACACAGAGAGAGTGTGTATCTGAATGTAATTTTTCCAAACAAGCAAAGTGTGTATGGGAGTAACTCGGCTATTGTTCTAAGTAATTACTATGTAGACTAGCCCTGAGATTTCTAGCTCTATTCAAGTAAATTGTAATACCTGATTACTTTCACTGTCTCTACTAGAGGTAAATTTGAATGTTACTGAATAGGTAACATTCTTTCTGAATTCCAAGCTCAGGGTGAGCTCAAGGACTTCCTAGGACAATGGAACACTGGTGGAGGCTTAGCCATATGTCAAAATCAATCCTTAAAGGCACTTATAATAAAGCAATACTGAGAGCAGACAGATCCATACACCAGACTAACACGGGGACAGGTCTGGAGCTTACATGCTATGGGAATGCCAAGGTTCCAGGAGGCTAAGTTTCCGTGAAACTCTTTGCCTCGGGACTGCTTCCAGGCTTCTAGGCCTGTCACGCAAGTCACTACTTGAGTGGATGTAGCAAGGTGAGGTTCTAGGAACAGACATGCCTTCACTTGCTTTCTGCCTTGTGAGAGCTGTTTTGTCCAGACTGTTGGCCCATACATAGTATATATAGGAGTACCAGCATGGGGCTGAGTTGTTCATCTGAGCTATATACTGACTCTTGCTCCCTGTGGTTTTCTCCAGGATTTTAGATGGTATCCCAGGTCATACTATGGGGTCCCCTGCCTAGCCTAAGTTTCCTGATGCTGTCTTGAAATTAAATATTCTTTCAAAGAGAACTTGAAATCTTGTCTTTCCATAGCAACACGTTGTGTTCACTTCCTGGGTTACAGGAAGACAGTGTAAAGTCCTAAAGGCTTCTGGAATATTCTGGAATACATCAAAAAATCCAGAGGGAGAAATGAGGTGAGCTGCTGGAGTTGGGTGCATCTGAAAAAGGTAGAGAAAAGGGTTCTTCCAAAACACTTCCTCCCACTGTATGATGGACATTCTTCATTATCAGTTTGACTACATCTGGAAAAGACTACAATCCAGAAACAAAGGGAACACCTGGGAGGTGAATCTACATCTAATCTAGACCTTTGAAGTAGAGAGATACTCACCTTTTATCTGGACCTCGAGGCAGGAAGACACACCTATAATCTGGGCCACACCTGCTGGAAGCCTATATAAATTCATGGAAGAAGAAAGCTTTTGCTCTTTGGCTGCTTGCTCTTGCCTTGCTAGCAAGTCCATTCCTTCATTGGCATTAGAGCTTACTTCTCTGGAACCCTAGCATCTACTGAAGACCAACTGAGACATCCAGCCTTGGGGAACTGAGAAACTATTGGATTCTTGGGGCTCCCATTCATAGTCTGACATTGTTGGATTAGTTGGATAGTAGCCTGTAAGTGATTCCAATAAATCACACACACACATATATACACACATACATACATACACACACATATAAACACATACATACACACATACACACACACACACACACACATACACACACACACACACACACACACACACACACACACACACATACATACATACACACGCGTGCATATCTGTGTCCCATACATAAATTCTGCTATTCTGGAAAACCCTAACTAATACATATAGTGGGTGGTACATGCTTTTAATCCAAGCACTCAGGAGGCAGAGGCAGACTGATCTCTGTAAGCTTGTGGCCCATCTGGTCTACAGTGAGTTCAAAATTATCTAAGGCTACATAGTAAGTTTTTGAATAAAAAAAAAAAACCCAAACAAACAGAACAACAACAAAATAAATCCTTCCAAGAACATGAGTCCTTTCTATATTTATCCAGTGCTGTATCTCTCATGCCTGGAGGAAAGAGCCCGGACCCCAAATTCCATCCAGGCGTCTTTCCTGAGACCAAAGACTACCTTTGCTTTAGGAGTTTAAGCTTCCCCCAAAGACAGAGTCCAGGCTTCTCAGGATCTCCACTGTGGACCTGTAACTAGTGCCCGAGAGGCTTCGCCCCACCACTACCCTAGCAAACATGTGTAGAGATGGACACTCCCTTTCATCTGAGGCTTAGTCTAGATCTGTAATTTCAATTTCCTAAAGAAGCAAAGAGGCCATGAGACCCTTGGCCTACCCTCTTGTGATAGCTAATGTCTACGTCCATCCGATTAGCAGCCCAGGCATGAACTCTTCTGTGTGAGAGAGACCTGTCAGCCAAGGGAGACGGAGCCCAAGAGGCTCTTTCTCCCTGCCTGTTGAACTCCAAGATCCCTGCAGCTGCAGGTCCTGAGACATGAGACCCTCTAGCTCCACACCACAAACCTAGGGATTTTGTGCTCCCCACTGACCCACCTCCCAAGCTCCCTGCATCCTTGTATACATCTCTGCAAGTGTGTGCCTGACACTGAAGGGGGCTGAGTAGTTCTGGCTGGACCTTGTAAGTTGTTTTATTTCGAGTGCCAGGGCTTGAACTCAGGACCTCATGCATGCTAGGCAGGTGCTCTAAGGTCATCCTCAGCCCCCCAAGAGCCACAGATGTAAAGGACAGAGGGAGCCTGGGTAGAGCACACTTCCCAGGTCCTTACTTCCCTCTGGCCTCTCCAGGCTTCTTAGAGAAAGGCAATATAGCTGGATGTTACCTAACCCTAATTCTGTTGCTATGACATCTGGACTTCCAGACCTGACTCTCATCCTCATTAATTAGAGCCCCAGCTTCCCAATATTTCCTCATGTTTCTCTAAGTCTCTCTGCAAGAGGAACGAACACCACAAACCAGTAGGCCCTCAGTAGGCCTCAGGTCAGGAGGTTGTGGGCCAGTTCTGCAAACCGTTTATTGATTTACATTCTTAGGTCTTCCAGGTCTCCTCTGAACACGTGTCACTTTCACTTTGAGAAAGAGAACTGTACACGCCTGCGCCGCTCAAGTTAAACCTTGTCAGGAAACCCCAAGAGCACTCTGTGAGTGTGGGTCTCAAAGTACCAAAGCCGGTGGAAGGACTCAGGCTTCGAGCCAACCAAAATAGTCCACTTGGCTATTTCAAGTCTTTTCCCCATCTTCAGTACAGTGATGAGTGGCACCCAGATGAAGTTTTTGTTTACCAAAAGTTCCTCCCAGAATAGAAACTGCCCACAATATTTTTCTTGCGGAGGACATTTAGTCGGCCATGGACCCATTTGGTGTTCAGAGCTGATGTCTGCTGTACAAAGCAGAGGCCGGTGTCACCTCTGGACTCTGCCAGAGGAATCAAGGACCTGGTTCCTAACCAACTTTGGGACTCTCAGCTCTCTGGAATGTTTCAGTGCTGCCTGGTCTAAGTGGGTGTTTTGTTTGTTTGGTTTTCGTTACTTAAAGCCTGGGCAAGCTGTCCAGCTCCTTCTCTCCATGCTAGCAGAAGCCAGCAAAAAAGAAAATTATGACAGGGTCCCATGGGTAAGGATAGAATTTCCAGCAAGCTAGTCTTTTAGGAGGGTGACCCATGTAGAGATGACAAATGGTCAGTCCCAAAGGCAGCAGCTGGCCTCACTGTAAATCCAGGTTGAGGGTCCTTTAAGATATACACCTGTTGCAAGGGAGTCCCTGTCACAAGCCTGCAGCTGTGGGTGCCGTTTGTAGCCTGCTTATGTCAACACACACCGTGGGGCTGGTCAACGGGTGGCCTGAGGATCTGATGATGGATGTGTTTTATGACAGCGCCTGTTGCCCAGCAGAGAAACACCCCGTAGGATTTAATAGGATCACTGTGAATCCCAACAGCAAAAAAACGTTCATTGGGCGGAGCCCGCAGACTCTTACACAGCTCTTGCCAGGTTTCTATGGTGATGATGTTCATTGTAAGCACAGAACAAGCACTGATTCACAGGGTCCTGCAGAGGCTACAGTCTCCTCCACCCTCCTGCTTGCTTGCTGCAGGCAGCCGTGGCTTCCATGCTAAATGTGCACCCTGAAGTAAAATCAAGTCCCTTTGCACTCTCCAAAACCCCAGAGAGGAGAGGAGTGGAGCATGCAGTTGCAAAGCAAACAGATGCTAGCAGGGTGTTGGGGTGCACCAAATAAATGGTACCACCAATCTGTTCAGCTGCTGCTGAATTATGATCACTGTTTTTAATCCTTGCCCCCTTTATTAACATGGTTGAGGAAGCATCCCACAGCTCATGGGTGGGGATCACAGGACAACCGCTGCTCGTCCTATTAAACCATACAGGGCCTTTTTGTCTGAGACACTCTTACTATGCACACTCCAAGGCTAGCTCACCCTCATGCTTCTGTGGCTCCTGGCCTTAGCCTCCCACCTCACTGTGAGGATGCTGGGCTTACAGATGTGTGTGCTACTGCATCTGGCCCCTCTGAGGCACCGTCCAGACTAAAAATGTTAGCATTTGGGGGTCAGGGTGGGGGTGGGGGCTAGGTTAATTTCCAGATGAAGAGTTGTATTGCGGAATTTGTTCTCTGAGGGAATTTCAGAGCCATCTCTATGTACGCTGTGATCCAATCTGGGACAATCTTGCAAACAGGGACAGCAAATCCCTGCCAAGATCTGGTGTGCGATCATTCAGGTCTCATCTGCTGCTTGCAAAATCCTGGGAAACTGGCCTGTTTGTCTGGAAGAACCAAGTGCTGTGCCAGCAGCAGACCCTGGCTCACAGCTCTGTCCAATACTGTATGACATCCCAGCAAGGTGATGGGTTCTCAGCTCTGCCCGTAGGGCTTCCAGTATGCGACAGCCACTATGGATTCTTCTCTGTCACAGATGTGTCTTGTATAGCTGACAGGTCATTCCTAGCCTCTGAAACATCCCTGTTCTCATCACCAACATGATCTTATTAATAATAATACTAAAAGACCCCCCCACACACACACACACATACACACTTTTCTAAAAAATGAAGTTGCTCTCTGTCCCTTATGTAGCTTTAGNGCAGTCGCCACACTGTGGCAATCTCTGCCCTTCTCTTGCATGTAGAATAAAGTGGAAAGACAGAGGGCAGGTCCTGGCTAATGTGTCTCTCCTCAGCTGCTCTCATGTGGCCCACAACCACAAACCAAGAAAGAAATCATTTGTCAGTATAAAAAAGAAACTTAAGAGTCATCCTTTATCCCTTGTTCCTTTTACAAAAACTCTTTATGTAAAGTGACCAGAGACAATAAAGTAGGTACAATTCCCAGGACAAGAGGGCTGAGGGATCAGGCAGGGAGGGGACGGTCCACAGTCTCCAAAAGCCAGTTATGTCCTCTTGCTTTCCAAAAACCAAACCGGGCAGAACAAATATCAACTGAAATTGTGAAATAGTAGGAACGTAATCACCTCCAGCTCTGTAGACATAGTAAACCAGGCTCCCACCAAAGAATGTTTTAAAAACAAGCTTGTAAGGACTGGGACTTACTAAAACAGCTAAGAGGTAGCTTGCTTCATCCCTCAAAACAAAACAACAATCACAACAACAACAACACAATCCTGCAAACCTCAGAAGAGCCCCCAAGATGTTGGCAGTGCAAACACGGCTCCTTATAATGGAGCCAGCGGGGTGAGGGAGTGTTTGCCTTTTCAAAGTTTACACAGGAATTAAAGAGTTCCACTTTTGTGTTCTGGGCTTAGGGGCTGGTACTCTGTCACTGTCCCCTGACCCCAGTGTGCCAGCCAAAGTTCTCCCTTGGAGACTTGACACCAGGCCATGACCTTTCTGTGACTGCCCACAGTGACACCCAGATCCTTCTCCATCATCCTTGCTGTCCAGTCAGAAAGACAAGTGGGAGGTCCCCTCAGTCACCAAACACAGCTGCCCCCAGCCAGGCCAAAGCAAAAGCTTGTCTCTGGGAACTACTCTCACCTACAGGAAGGAACATGTGGTCTGCATGACCGCGGGCCCCCAAGTTTGCTGCATAACTGAGTGTGTGTGTGTGTGTGTGTGTGTGTGTGTGTGTGTGTGTTTCTGCATCCTGGCTGACCCTGTCCATTTTCTCAAAGACGACAGTGCTGACTCAGCACTATCCTTATTATTGGAAGAACAAGGACTCCATACAGCCTGTGAAGTGCAGGGCAACAGCGCCAATGCTTTCTGTCTGGGTACCTCTCTCTGGAAATCGCCAAGCTTGCAGGGGCTGCTCCTGCATACCTCCCAAGAAGTCAGACCACTTGCGTGAAAGGCAGCCCAAACACTCCATCAGATTTTATAACGCAGACCCTTCGGAACCCTGCCTGCTGAGTCCAGTCCAGTGACTAAGATCACGCTCCCAGGTCCCAGGGGCAGGACTATGCTGATCGTGGGCTAGCTTGGCCTCACTTTCCTTTGAGGCGGGGAGCTTTAGGATCAATTTTAGCACCTGCCACACATCAAAGGGCACAGCTCAGCACAGTCTGGTGAGGTGGCGGAGCTCCTGGACAAACCGGTTTTCTCTACAGCAAAAACTTCAGCCAAGGCAGATCAAAGAGAGATCGCATGTGTTTATGCTGTCTGTGTGCACACACTATACGTGCGCACACGTACACGCAGATGTACGGATGGATGAATGCCTGCTACAGTTTTACTGTTAAAGATGTTCCCAGTACAGGAAGCTCCAGAGAGCAATCAGGCAAGCACGTTTGTTACCGAGGCACCCAGGACAAACCTTCCCACATTCCCATAAGCCCTTTTCTGAAACCAAACCTCTCTTCCTAGGGAATCATGGAACTAAGGTTACTAGTGATCTACTTTACTCTGATTTCCACTTCCCGCACGTGCATTCTTACCCAGTGGCTGTGGTTGTGCGTTCTTCTCATTTGCCTACAATGGTTTCTAATCCACCTCTATCCCACGACAGGTGCATAGATAGGTACACACTGACATATATATATATATATATATATATATATATATATATATATATATATATATGCATGTGTGCACCCCCGTCTTGACATATGTTGAACAACAATAAAACTCCTTCTCGACCACACCTGCACATCCACACACATGAAGTCATATACCCACACGCCCCAGACACACTAACAGTCACAACCCTCCCCATTCGCTTATGCATGCACAACCCACAGCACACTTGTATATACTTATCCAATCACATACCCAATAGATTTGTACATTCTCACTTAATAATATACACCCATGCACTGATTCACACAGACTTCTAAACAGCCACACACCTATGTGCCCACCCTCATCAGCATACGTCTCCATATATGACTACACACACTTCTATATACATGATCGACACCTATTCACACAAGCACTTATGTAAGTATGCCCCCTGATTGAGCGACTCAGACTCTCAAGCATTCATTCACACACCTGTGCTCACACATGTGCTACACACACACCTACTCACAGATTGACCCTTCTGCAGCCCTTGTTTTGCCCAACCCCAGCCAAATGCACCCTCCTCAGCACACAGTTCCAAACAAGAAACCATCAGCTCCAATGACACAGTGGCCTCCAGAATGGGTCATAATCCAAGAGATGTCCTGATTGCTTCCAGGGATCGAGAAAGAGACTACATAAGGCAGAATCCCTTCACCTTCTCTTGGTCTCCAGCAGACAAGAGGAGGCATATGACTGCTTGTGTGAGCCTTCCTCGGAGGACACAGAACAGCATGGCAGCCCACACCCAGTGACCTGCTCTATCAAGTCAACCAAAGAAAGTGTCATATGCTTTCTTTCCAAAGGGAACTACTTTCTTGGATATTCTTCCCATGATGGTAGAGGGGGATCACATCTCACTAATGCACTGAACAGATTCTACTAAACAGTCATGATGCCTTGCTCTGCTCCCTTCCCAGAGACTTTCTGCTTCACAACATTCCATGACCCATGTGGCTAGTTAAGCTTGTGGTGGCATGGCCATTCTTTTTTCCCTCCATTTGGGTCAGTGGCCTCACACTGTCAGCTTGAAATCAGCAATCATGGGCACGTGCAGTGATGGAAGTCAACAACTGTGGCCATTGGCTCTTCAGTGAGCTGCCAAGCTCCGTTGTCACAGCCTAGCCTGAGAACATGCAACTGAGCAGGTCACAAGTTCAGGTCGCTCAGGCAGAGCCTGTATAGTATAAGCCTTAATTAGTCCCTTTTGGGATTTGAGCGAGAATGGCTTCCCATCTGCACAGAGGTTTAAATATTTGGTCCCCAACTGGTGGAACTGTTTGAGAAGGATTAGGAGGCGTGGCCTTGGAGTTACAGAGGCTTAGAGGTTTCAAAAGACTTGTGGCAATCTGAGTTAGTTTCTCTCTGCCTCCTGATTAGAGATTAAGATGTGAGCTCTCAGCTGCTGCTCTAGGCACCTGCCACCATCCATTCACTGTGCCATCATGGACTATCTAATCGTCTGGAACCATAAATCCCAAAATGGATTTTATGAATTGCTTCTGCACTCAAATCTGTTATGGACAGGGCTTGACCTATCCCTAGCCCTCAGACTGTGAATTAGGGACCCATTGGGCAAAAAAGGACTTCTGTTGGTCCCAGCCCTTCTCCTCACATATTCCCCTCATCCTCTCTGCACTCTTTATACAATCTGACAAGGTAACTATGCACTGTCTGAGGACTCACACTCAAGGCGACCGATGTCCCCTGCCCTTTCCTCCATGGCCCAGTAACACTTGCTACCTTTACAATATTCTCACCAAGGAAATCTGTGTCTCTGTCCAAGAGGAGTCCAGCATAAGATGCAGAAGGAATGGGGCAACCTGGGCTTGGAATTATCACAGCATTGCCATATCTCAAAGAATGCCCCAGAAGATGCTCTTCTTTGATGCTGGAGTATTATGTAGTTCATGTACCTCAAACTCTGATGAGTGCAGTCCTGATCCTCCACCCTCTACCTTCCAGTGCTAGGATTACGGGCATGCCCCATCATGCATAGTATATGTAGTGCTAGAGAGCAAACCCAGGGCTTCATGCATGCTGAGCGAGCACCCTACCAATCAAGCCACACTCTCAGTCCTAATGGTATTCTTTTAGGTCAAGGTGAGAGGCAGTTGTGCAGACCCATGAGGGTGGCTCTCCGGCACACCACCATAGTCAGAGACTTGTAGAAAGGAACACATAGTAATGTTGTTGGTGTTGGTTTTCTGTCTGGACTCCACCCCCACAGTTACCCTGCCACAGCCAGGTAGGCCTGGCCCACTATAAAAGGGGCTGCTTGGCCCCTCCTCTCTCTTTTGCCTCTCTTACTCTCATAGCCTCTTGCCCCTTACTCTCCCTCTTTCCCCATTCGCCCCCCCCCCATCCACATGGTCATGGCTGACCTCTATTTCTCTACTCTCTCCTTCTCTCTGCCTTTCTCTGCCTCTACTACTCTTTTAACTCCCCTCCCCATGCCCTAAATAAACTCCATTCCATGCTATACAGTCGTGTGGCTGGTCCCTCAAGGGGAAGGGATGCCTTGGCATGGACCTGCCAAGGCATCCCATTCCCCCACACTCCCATATAACATATTCTTATATTTCTTTTATCTTTTTATGTTCACAACAGTTGGGAAGGGAAAACAGTAGCTGGTCCTGTCTCCGTCACCTGTGAGTGGTCAGGGTTCAAACATACTTCACCTTCAGAGGCCAGGGCTTCTCCCTCAGCACTGCCCTCTCACTGGGAGTACACATTTGAGCTGTGGTAGGGTTCCATAACACTTTACTTAGTAAAGACACTTAGTAGATCAGGGTGGGACGTGAGAGGATGACATGGCTGCCTGGGGACCTCCCGAGGCTTTCTCATTGAGTAGCCACACATAGTGGTGGCACTTTGAGAACATAAGGCCTTAGGGTATTTTTCTGGAACAAGTAAATGATGTTTTGTGTGCTAAGCCTTGGTTCCTGCTCACCAGGTGGGAGAGGGAGCAGATGAACGAGTTCTGCACACGGGAACGCCCGAAGTAGCCTCCAAGTTCAACAACAGCTGCAGCCTGGAGACCATCATTTAGACCTGCAAACCCAAAGAGACCTGAACTCCACAACCCGCTCCCAGAACAGACGAACAAGGCTGGCAGGGAGCTGCAGAGGGCAAGCCTGTCAGGACGTGATCTCTCAGAGTTCATACACACCAAGGGCCCCCAGGCTCAGTCTCTTATTATCTCCACGGCAACAACAAAGGCAGCTTTGCGGGCTCCTCTTCTCCAAGCACCTTGCACATGAAGTGGTTCATGCTAACACGACAAGCCTCTTACCACTCACGTTAACACAGACGGCCTTACACGTTGCGTACAGGAAAACAGAGGTGGAGTTCCTGATTAGAAAATTGCTACCCTCATTACAACAGCTCAAAATTTGGCCAGGCTGGGTGGCATATACTTAGGATGCCAGCACTCCTAAGTCTGAGGCAGGAGGAGGATCATAAATTTCGGGTCAGCCTGGGCTAGATTGTGAATTAATAACTATTAATTGTGGATCTAGTTGATCTTAACCTGTGGATTGTGACCCCTCGCAGGGCTCATTAATGCTAACACGACTAGCCTCTCATGCTAATGCAGGTGGCCTTACATGTTGCAGATGGGGATTAATTAATTTATTAATAATTAATTCTAGTTAGTTCAGGCCCTGTCTCAGAAACAAAACAATAAAGTCTTTAAGGAGTGGAATATCTTTCTCGGCAGGGACTTAAAAGCTAGCACTAGATATCTGCAAGGACTGAGATGAAGAGCCAGCTAAATGAGCGGAAGTGCTTGGTATGCAAACATGGGGGAAGCAGGGCGTGGAGCCCGTCACCTGTGACCCCTGCCCTGGGGAGGCAGAGACAGTCACAGTCACAGTCACAGTCACAGTCACAGTCACAGTCACAGTCACAGTCACTGGCCAGCCAGCCTAGCAAATGTGTGAGCTCCAGGTTGAGTGATAGACCACGTCTTAGAAGCAAAGGTAGAGAGTGACTGAGGAAGACCCGGCATCCATCTCTGGCCTCTCTATGCACCTACACATGTGTGCTTACACACATACATACATGCATGCACACAGGGACGGAGGGAGCACTGATGTACAGTCAACACCCTCCAGACCTGGACGTCAGACTGTAAGAGCTCAGACTTCTGTTTTGGCGACACACGTTAGTTACTGCTTTTTTTTTTCTAACGGGGACACAGTGACCCCTAAGCTGACTTTAACTGTCTGATGTGGAAGGCAAGCCATCCCTGAGCTTTCTTTCAGACCAATACCACAGATGTCAGAAAGCCTGTCTTACATCCCCTTGATTTTCTCCTTCATCCTTTCCTCTGTCTGGCTTAGCTCTCAGGTCTCCAAGCTGCTGATTTCTGTAGGAACAGGGCAGGTCTAGTTGGACATTGAAGTGTCAATCAGTGATATTCTCAAAGAGAGTTGATGATAAGGAGAAGATATATTAACAAGGTTTTAATTTTAAAAACGAATAGGATAACTTATTAACAAGTACTTACTTGGGAAAGCCTAGGTTTAACCTCTTAGGATCTCAACTGAAGGGATGATTCATGTTAATACCGGGTGCCTCAGGTGCATTCCTGCCTTCCTAGCCATGCAGGCCAGGGGTTCTCAACCTTCCCAGTGCTGCCACCCTTCCATATCGTTCCTCATATTGTGGTGACCCCCCAAACCACAAAATTATTCCATTGCCACTTCATAACTGTAATTTTGCTACTGTTATTAATTGTAAATAATTGTAAAATTGCAAATAACTAATATGCGGGGTATCTGATATGGGAGCCTTGTGGGGGGTCACAACCAACAGGTTGAGAACTTCTAGGCCTTTGTAGACCTGTGGACATGTGGATCCATCCCATGCATGCACATGGTGGAAGGGCAGAGTCAGATACTCTGACCAAGGTTGAATGTCCTCTTTTCTGTGCCCATCTGCCCATAGACCATAGGTTGACAGGGTGGATGGGCAGAAGTACAGGGTGTAGAGCAGAAGGACTTCTGGGGCCTTGGCAAGGGGAAGCACTCCTACATTAGGAGAGGTAGAGAAAGGGGCTGGAGTCCAAAGGACCCTGAGTGGGTAGAGTAATGTGTGGGCAAAGATCTCGGTGCCCATGTGAAGCCTGGGCACTCCATTTGGCTCCATTCCTCTGAGTGGGTATCTTTCCTACCATCATTGGCCCAAAGACAGAAGTTTGGACCTTAGAGTTCCCTCTAGGGTCCATATGACAAAAGAGAGCAGAAGTCACCGTGGACAGGTTGCACAGCAGTTCCTCTGAGAGGAAACATTCCAAAAAGGAGCATGGAGGGTCATGAGACCCAATGAGTAAATAAACTTCACATGTCTGGGAAAGCAGAAAGGTGTAAGATTCTCATGCCCCCCTCCCTTTCCCAGCTTTATAGTAACAGTAAACAACTGCGGGCTGGGGTGGGGGGGTGGGCATGGGAGGGGAGCCTGGCCAGCTGAGCTGCAGAGAGAAGTTTCTCAAACATGTGGAACTGCCTGCAAACTGTGCAGAGGCATCCAGGATTGTAAGGCGTGTAAGATGCTGTCTTAGTCAGGGTTTCTATTCCTGCACAAGCATCATGACCAAGAAGCAAGTTGGGGAGGAAAGGGTTTATTCAGCTTACACTTCCACATTGCTGTTCATCACCGAAGGAAGACAGGACTGGAACTCAAACAGGTCAGGAAGCAGGAGCTGATGCAGAAGCCATGGAGGGATGTTTTTTACTGGCTTGCTTCCCCTGGCTTGCTCAGCCTGCTCTCTTATAGAACCAAGACTACCAGCCCAGAGATGGCACCACCCACAAGGGGACCTCCTCACTTGATCAGTAATTGAGAAAATGCCTTGCAGCTGGATCTCGTGGAGGCATTTCCCCAACTGAAGCTCCTTTCTCTGTGATAACTCCAGCCTGTGTCAAGCTGACACAAAACTAGCCAGTGCAGATGCCATGAATGTGGGTTGTCATCATGTCAGGCTGGGATTCCCAGTGACCCAGCTGCCTTCGAGTCTCCCATGCCTCTTTAAGTGACCCCTTACAGATTTCTGTGTCACACCTCCCCAGGAAAAGTCTCACCCAACAGGGCTTTTAGGAGGTGGAACTTGCCAAGAGATCTTGAGTCACCGAGAGCTTGGCCCTGCGGTAGACTGGGGGACCTCCCATCCATCCAGTCTTTCTCTTCTTCTTCTTGCTCTTGGCTTCAGAGCTCTGCCTTGTGCTGTGGACTGGGCCCTCCCAAAATGGGAGCTCAGCTTAACGGTTTTCTTCTTACAGCAATGGAGAGGCACTATGTATCCTCTGCACAGCACAAGATCCAGAAATTATCCTCACTCAGCACCTCCACACATAGATGCGATTGGCTTTCTTACTATTTTGCTGAGACTTAAAACATATCGTTGGTTGGTACGGGGCCAAGAGTGTGGCATTTCTTGTATCTGAGCACAGTGGCGGGAATCAGTTATGATAAGATTCACCCACTTAAAACAGAAGTGCAGAGGCGGCAGGTTAAAGAAGGTAGGGAATATTTTTATCTCACATAAACAAGTCCTAAGAAGGCAGTCCTGGCTCGATTCTAATGCTCTGTTCCAGCATCCTTCGTGAATGGCTTCCAATAAGGCAATCTTATGGTTCAGGATGACTGCTGGTGCTCAGCCGTCATGGACATGCTCCACAGAGACAGCAAAGTCAGAGATCACAGAAAATGAGTGGTGTCTCTCTCTCTCATCTAAGGTGCATTTGAAACTGTTTTTTCTGCTGCTTACATGTCTATGGCAAGCTCTAAGCTCCAACCAGAGCCAGCTGCAACAGAGGCCAAGAAATGTGGACTCAGGGCTCAGTGGTAGAGTGCTCACCTACCGTGCTTAATGCTTAGAGCCTTGGGTTCAATCCCCAGTGAGAGAGAGAGAATTGATTTTATGTGACTGAGTATTAGTGTTATTATTATTATTATTTGCAATAATATAAAACTTTTGTGTCTTAGGAAGGAGGAAAGACATCAGATATTGGCTGGGTAAATACAATCTCTGCTTCATAGCACAGAATCAAATGTTGGCAATGGAGTCCACTTGCAGATGTCTGCCTACTGTTTCAGAAACTCAACAGTCTGTTTAGACTAGAAGAGAAAATCCTGACCTCACAATAGACAGCCCTTCACTGCCTACTTCAAAACTTTATTTCAAAACCGCTTGTCTTAATTAGGGTTTTACTGCTCTGAGCAGAAGCCATGACCAAGGCAACTCTTATAAGGTCAACATTTCATTGGGACTAGCTTACAGGTTCAGAGATTCAGTCCATTATAATCAAGACTGGAACATGGCAGCATCCAGGCAGGCATGGTACAGGAGGAGCTGAGAGTTCTACATCTTCATCTGAAGACTGCTAGCAGAATACTGGCTTCCAGGCAGCTAGGATGAGGGTCTTATAGCCCACAACCACAGTGACCTACTCCAACAGGGACACACCTAATAATGCCACTCCCTGGCCAAGCATACACAAACCATCACATTCTACTTCCTTGCCCCCATAGGCTTGTCCAAACATGAGTCTATGGGGGTCATACCTAAACATAGCATAATGAAAAATACATTTAGTCCAACTTCTAAAGTCCTCATAGTCTAAAACAGTCTCATCAATGTTAAAAGTCCAAAGTTCAAAGTCTCTTCTGAGATTCATCCAATCCCCAAAGCAAGACAGTTTGCCCAAAGCTGGGCAAACTCCAAACTCTGCATCACCATAGCTGACTTCAAAGTGTTCTTCAAATATCCAACTCCTTTTTCATCTTTGTTGACGGTAACAAACTGATTTCTCCTGGGCTAGTTTCACTCCCTGTTAGCAGCTTTCCTCAGCAGGTAGCCCACAGCTCTGGAATCTCAAACATCTTGGAGTCTCCAAGGCAACTTCAGTGTTACAGCTTCCTCCTCCTCCTCCTCCTCCTCCTNTTCTTCATGAGAAAGGGTTTCTCTGTATAGCCCTGGCTGTCCTGGAACTCACTTTGTAGACCAGGCTGACCTCGAACTCAGAAATCTGCCTGCCTCTGCCTCCCAAGTGGTGGGATTAAAGGTGTGTGCCACCACCGCCCAGCTAGTATTACAGCTTCTTGTTTCAACATCCACACATGATCTTCTGGGCTATTCCAAAGGGCTGGCATCACTTCTCCAGCTCTGCCCTCTGTAGCACTCTAAGCTCAGGTTGATCCACTCCACTGCTGCTGCTGTTCTTGGTGATCATCCCATGGTACTGGCATCCCCAGTATACTGGGATCGTCTTCTGCGACTAGACTTCACCAATAGCTCTCATAGGCTCCTTTCATGGTGCCAAGCCTCAACTCCTTTGCATGACCCCTTCAGTCCTGGGTCATCAACTGCAATTGAGGCTTCACCAATGGCCTTTCATGGCCTCTCACAGTGTTGAGCCTCAGCTGTTCTTCATGATGTCTTCATACCTTCAAAACCAGTAACACCTGGGTGGCTCTTCCACATTACCAAGTACAACTGCAGCACGAGGTACAACCTTGGCTATCTCTGGAGCACAGCTTCTTTGTGCTTTCAGAAAACACTTCCCAGAAGATTTCACCTCAGTGATGCTGGTTTCTTCTTAATCACCACTAATTTCTTAACTCCAGCTAGCCATCATCAACTGTCTCAGCAGTCCCTTCTATTCTGGACTCTAAAGCCAGAGCCACACTGTCAAAGCTGCCAAGTTCTGTTGCTTGCTGGGGCTGGAACATGTTACCCTTATTCTATTACATTATCACCACCTTTCTGTTTTCCAACTCCTTCACTGCCTAAGATTGGCTGTCCTGGAACTTGCTCTGTAGATTGACCTTGAACTCAGAGATCTGCATGCCTGTCTCCTAAGGACTGGGATTAAAGGTGTGGTAGACCATGCCTGGATTTAAATTATTCTTCACTTAGAATTTGCTCCAGGCTGGCCTTGAGTTCTGCTTGTCTTTGCCTCCTGGGTTTAAAGGCTTATACTACTATGCCTGTACCTAAACTTGGCTAGGTACGATCTTGCCCCAAGGTCACTACTCCCTTAATTCAATGTAATATCTTTTTTTTTTTTTTTTTTTTGGTTTTTCAAGACAGAGCTTCTCTGTGTAGCCCAGACTGTCCTAAAACTCACTCTGTAGACCAGGCTGGCCTCGAACTTAGAAATCTGCCTGCCTCTGCCCCATAAGTGCTGGGATTAAAGATGTGCACCACCACTGCCCGGCAATTTAATATCCTTGAACACAGGATTCAGTCCCATTTCATCTCCTGATACCCCTTTAATACTCAAACAACATATAAAATATTTTTCCATTCTCAGCTTGCTACACTTGTTTAAAATACTCTTCCTGAGAGTTAACCAGAGAACAGTCTTTGAGGGGTGTTTCTGAGACTTCCTTTGTCAATACAATTAATCTGAGTCTCTTCTCCTTAGCCTCAGGCAGACTCTTCAGATAAGGGCAAAAAGTAGCTACATTCTTCACCAAAGTGTTACAAAATTATTCTCTAGGCCTCATATTGAAATTCTTCACTGATACCTCTTGGACCAGGTCAGCACAATTCAAATCACTCTCAGTAACAAAGTCTTCCATATTCCTACTAGGATGGCCCATTAAGCCCCATTTAAAGCATTCTACTGCTTTCTAAATCCAAAGTCCCAAAATCCACATTCCTCCAAACAAAAGCATGGTCAGGCCTCTCACAGCAATATGTCCCCGTACCTGGTACCAACTTCTGTCTTAGTTAGGGTTTTACTGTGAACAGACACAGTGACCAAGGCAACTCTTAAAAAGACATTTAATTGGGGCTGGCTTACAGGTTCAGAGGTTCAGTCCATTATCATCAAGGTGGGAGTATGGCAGCATCCAGGCAGGCATGGTGCAAGCAGAGCTGAGAGTTCTACATCTTCATCTGAAGGCTGCTAGTGGAAGACTGGCTTCCAGGAAGCTAGGGTGAAGGCCTTATAGCCCACACCCACAGTGACACACCTACTTCAACAGGGCCACACCTTCTCATAGTGCCACTCTCTGGGCTGAGCATATACAAACCATCACACTGCTTAAGTCAAGGTATGCTTATTTAAAATGACAGCAACGTGCACTGCTTCCCTGGCTCTGAGCTGGGTCCATGGTAACTCCACCCACTTGAGGACCATAGAGTCTTGGAGATCCTAAGGAGTCAGTGATGCCATTTCCACCAGAGAGCAGTTCAGTGCACTGAACTTCCACTACTTAAGGGGAGATACTCTTCCTCAATGATCACAGCAGTGGTTTGATCCACAGAGTGTTGGGGTGATGTTTAAAGAGGAAAACTACAGAAGAAAAGCACAGAGATGGATATTTATGCTGAATAAAGTTAACTGGGACATGAATGATGTATCTGAAATCACTTCAGGATGCTGGCATAGGCAAAGCTTTTCTCAGAGGACTCCAGGGAGCTGGGGAGATGCTCTGTGGTAGATAGCACTTGCTATACCCTCAGAGGACCCAGCTTCAGTTCCCAGCACCACGCTGGACAACTTACAACTTCCTGTAATTCCAGCTATGGGAGAGCTGGTGCCACCTTCTGGTCTCTGTAGGTGCCTGCACTCGTGTACACATTACATGTACACACGCACACCGAATAACATAAATCTTTAAATAATAAAAGCACTCTAATAGCTCTAGAAATAATCCTAAGAACTGACAAGTAAAATTGTATGAAAATAAAAACTTCTACACACAAAAGAAGAAATCATCAGAGTGAGGGAGCATCTAAAGAATGGTGGAGGATGTGTGTCAACTACACATCAGTAGAGGAGTGTGCATGTGTGAGTATGTGTGTTATCTGTCTGTCTGTCTGTCTCTCTGTATGTTTATATGTGAGTATGTGTGAGTGTGTGTGTGTGTGTGTGTGTATGTGTCTGTGTGTATCACTCTGTGTATGCCTGTGTGTGTCTGTGTGTGGGTTTGTCTGTCTGTGAGTGTCTGTGTGTTGTCTCTGTGTGTCTCTGTGTCTGTCATCTGTCTGTGTGTTGTCTCTGTGTGTCTCTGTGTCTGTCATCTGTCTGTCTGTCTGTCTGTCTGTGTATGTATGAGTATGTGTGTTATGTGTCTGTCTCTGTGTATGTTTGTGTGTGTAAATATGTGTGTGTATGTGTCTTTGTGTGTGTGTATGTGGGAGTATGTTTGTATTTATTTGTCTGTGTATATGTGTGTCTGAGTATCTGTATGTGTCTGAGTGAGTGTGTATATGAGTGTGTATGTGTCATGTCTGTCTTTCTGTGTATATCTGTGTGTATGTGTGTGTATAAGAGAGATCTAGATTATATAAAGAATTTTTTTAAAAAACTGAACTCTCCACTTTATAGTCATTGCCAATATGAAAAATAAAATTACACTGAGACTGCACATCACCCGCTTAGAGTGGTTGTCACCAAGAACACCTGACGCCCGACGCTGGTGAGGCTATTGAGAGAGAGGAACCCTTACCCACAGCTAGGAGAGTATAGACTAATGCAACCGTGATGGAGATTCATGTGGAAGTACCTCAGAAAGTTAACAGTATCCCCTGACATCACCCAGCTGGACCACTCCTGGGAATAGACTTACAGGACTGCATCTCCTGCTACAGGCATGCCTCCACGCTCAGCTTGATTGGCGATCAATTCACAATAGCCAGGAAATGGAGCCAGGCTAGATGCCCGTCAACTGATTACGGATTGATGACTAATAAGCAGAGAGGATGTTCTCACAGTCCTCAAGGTTGATTGTCTCATCCAAACATGTCCTTGACCTTCCCTGTCACACAGGTGCTCGAAGAAGTGATGTCATTTGTATAAATCAACATCTAGACTCGTGCCGGTAAGTTCAGAGTGTGTCTTTTCACTTGTGTGTGTTCTCACTGCTTTTGCTCTCTCTCTCTCTCTCTCTCTTTCTCTCTCTCTCTCTCTCTCTGTCTTTCACACACACACACACACACACACACACACACGCATGCACACAACTTTTGTATATTGTGCATATGTGTTTGTGTGTGTGCTTGTGCATGCAGAGGCCAGAAGACCACCTCAGGTGTCAGTCCTCAGTCCTCAGCCATCTTGTCTCTTGAGACAGTGTCTCTCACTGGGAACTGAGGACCACCTTTTGGCCTAGGCCATTGTCCAGGGAGCTGCTGGAATCTACACGTCTGTACCTCCCCAGCAGAAATGCACCTGCAGCCTTTAGGTGTGTGCTGGGAATCCAGCCCGGCTCTTTCTTCACAGCTACATGGAAGGCAGCTTGCCTTCTCAACTAGGCTGTCTCCCCAGCCTCGGTTCTCATATTTAACACATCTACCTAGCTCTTCACCTTACTCATGCCTCATTTGGTTTTTACACTTAAAAATAAACGTAGGGCTGAAAAAAATACATCAGTGGTTAAAAGTGCTTGCCTCCCTCATCGAAACGGAACTCAAAAACTCAGCTCTGGGACTTCAAAGCATAATCAAGCTTTTACAAAAAAGAAGTCACATCTTAACTAATCTCTTCAGGTGAACACCACTCCACGCGCAGGAGGAACTCTGAGTTCTTAATCTTTCTCGAAACCCTGAGCATTGGTCTCCAGGGTGTGTGGAGCCCGAGGCATCAGAAGATGGAAGATGAGTGAGTTTTGGTTTCAAGGCAGAAAACAGATGCAGACAGATGCCTGCTGGGAATGCTCCCAGGGATTAGGGGCATCTGAGCTTGTATTGTCAGGAAATCCTAGGCAGTGAGGGAGGGTGATTCAGAAGCAGAGAAAGCTACTTACTGGGTGTGGGGTGGACAGGGGGTGCCTTTGATTGCTGGGAGACATTCTGGAAAGTGTCAGCTATCTTTGCTTTGGGGGGTGGCAGACTACCTCAAAAAGATCAGCTGCTGTGGTGGATGGGTCTCAGGAGAGAACATGATTGGTTGATGGAAGGGGGTACTCTTCAGAAGTACAGCTGTAAAATGACAGAAAAATGAAGTGACTAAGAGAGCCCGCGCTGGGCACGAGTTGGTTTTAGTGGGTGATAGTAGAGTATTTGTTTTACAACTTCAAATGAAACAGGAAAACTTACCTCTCATTAAGGTATTTTTTTTTTTCTCTCTTCTGAGACAGGGTCTCCTGCTATGTAGACTTGGATAATCTTGAGCCTGTAACCCTGCCTCAGGCCTACCATTGCTGGGATGACTGGTGTGTACCAGGGTGCTGTAAGCTATTCAGATATCTTCATCTCCCTCACCATAAAGATTGTGGTCTTGGGGCCAGTGCCTTCTCTCGTGTCTACTTCACTCATTAGATTTGTCTTATGAAAATGCCGGGGCAGGATGTCATCTGTGTAACCTCGCACTCTTCCTGGGACCTGCCTGAGCACCCATCCAAGTCTGGTTTGATGACTCAGTAAGTTTAATTGGGATTACTTACAAGAATATGGGGGAGGGGTTACTTCCAGAACCTTAGATAGCTTACAAGTGGCGGTTTCTCCCAGTAGCGATTATACTTTCTGCTATTCACAGAGAGGGGTGGGGCCTCGTGAACCCCTCTGCTCTGGTGAAACACCGATGGGCCCAGGTCACTTCCAAGGCAGACCACGTCTTATTCAGAGGACAGCATCTCACAACATTCTTGTTCACATGGAGTAACTTTTATTGCTCTGTGCACCAGACCAGAAAGCTCTGAGCCTCTCAGGGTACTGCCTACTGGAGAAGTGTGGCCCACTTCAAACAAAACCACTTAGTCGTGTGGAGTGATGCTTTGTAGTGAAAGGCTACCTGAGGGCCAAAGCTGAGTGAGATCTTACAAAAGGCCATAATGAGGGAGGACCAGGACTTGACCATGATGGGAGTCCTGAGAGGGGGTAAAGGGAACACGGTATGTGTTACCAGGCTCAGGGAGCACAGATGTGCCCCAATAAGCCATATTTGGCCAATCTCCCTTAATAAGCCAATTAAAGGAGCCAAATTAATATAGAAAAGTAGATAGAGGAGATGTATTCAGTAGTGTGGCAACACCAGGAAGAGAGGCAAAGGGATTCAAGTCCCACAAGTCAGCCTTTGATGTCCTGAAACAGGAGAAAGGTAAAAACAGGCAGAAAAAAATGTGGATCAGTGAACAGACCCAGGAGGGTGAGCTCCCACCCACTGTTGTCTGAGTTCTAAGTCTCTCCAGCAAGACATCCCGTATGTTGGAAACAAGGTCCTCTTTTTGCTAAGCTCAGGCCTTCAGCCATTTCTTTTTTCCAGCAGGGAGCTCCTGGAGAAATACTAACCTGGGGGTGAGAGGATGGGGCATCCATTTTTTTCAATAGTCTGATAGCCAAAGAGGGAGCCCAGATGTCTGGTTATATTTCTGCAGTTTCCATCTCTTCCTCCATCTCTGTTTTCATCAACAGTGGATGAAGTTATGGTGCAAATCATGGAAGCGGTAGAGGAACATCTAATACAGAGTCCATGTGCTGAGCAGATTCTGAGGGTCTGGTGGAGCTGGTGTAAGGAACCACAGAAAGGGCTCTGCAGTCAGAGTGCATTCTGCCACTATGGGTACATGTAGTATGAGACGAACTAAGCGCCATGAAATATGCACACATTTGTGTAAGCTATACCCTCCAAAGGCAACGCTGCTGAGAACATCAAACACTAATGAGAACAAAAAGGGGAGCGTTGTACTTCCCTTCCTGCCTCCAGGTAACCCCTCTCCCGCCCACTGGTTTACTCCCAACATCTGCATCAAGTGCAACCCTGTTTGCCGGATCCAGCTGCACTGCCAGATTCAGCACCCTTTATTTCATGCTGGGACCTCTGAAGTGATCACCTGCACAGCCTTCCTGCTTCTCTCCTGTTCTTCAAACTGTTCCTTCCTAGTGGCTCTGCCAAAATACTTTTAGACATAATGACTGTCTTGCCACACCCTGACTTAAAGCCTCCCAAAGTTGCCTTCTCAACTCCCAAGTCACTCCCCCGCTCCTTCCAGCTCCTGATGCTCAGGCCACATTGGCTTTCTCTTCTATTCCAGGGGACTGTCTCTAATGAGAATCTCCTCCCCATTCTAAACACATTCACATATCTGCCTCCCGCCTTAGCGGACCCTGACATTCATTCAATGTCACTGTCTGCGACCTCCTCCCGATACACCTGTCACTGGTCTGGCCTTTCCTCTAGTCGCCTGTCTCAATCTCACACTCCTTCTTTATTTGGCTGAACCATTCAAGGACACACCACAAATGAAAGGCTCACATCATGTCACCTCCTCTTGGATAACTATCTCCAACCGTCAGGCATCTCCAGGCACACAGTAGAGGGATGCACACAGGATAGGCCACCCACTCCCGTGCCACCCTCTCTGGCTGCAGTAATGTTGCACATGTAGGCCTGAATGGATACACAACATGAAGGCACTTTATGTCTAAGAGCTGAGTGGACTGAGCCAAAGTTTTGTCCAGAAACCCATTTAAAACTGTAGGTTCTTCATCCTAAATGAAGAACCTAAAGGTGGAACCAGCTCCCACACCCTGTGACATGTTCAGAGAGAAAAATAGTCCCTCAGGACCACAAAACACTGCTCTTTAAAAAGCAAGAAGACGCTGGCACACAATCCCATTGCATCTCAGGCCAATTCTGAAACAAGATGGCAACAAACCTGCCAGGACTATAGGGTCTCACTTATATGAGGGTCTTGGTGTACAAAGAGGCAGGCGGGGGCAGCGGAGAGGAAAGACATGCTAAATGAGCTCAGTTTCTGTTTTGTTTTGTTTTGTTTTGTTTTGTTTTTTTGCATTTTAAGAAAGTTCTAGAAGGTCTGGAGAGATGGCTTAACACAGTTAAAAGCACTGACTGCTCTTCCAAAAGTCCTGAGTTCAATTCCTAGCAACCATATGGTAGCTCACAACCATCTATAATGGGATCCGATGCCCTCTTTTGGTGTGCCTGAAGTGTACTCGTATCAGTAAAATGAATAAATCTTTTAAAAAAAGAAATTTCTAGAGATGGATGCATGGAATGAGACACTACCTGGTCACATGAGATAGTAAATGTCAAAGCAGATGGATTTTAACACAATGAAAACTGAGTGACTTCCTGAGTGACACAGAAAGATACTCTGCATACAACGTGAAGATCTGTGTCCCATGAGCTGCAGAAGGAAGGTCAGAGGAGGGCCTTGACTTTTGTCTCGATTTCTATGTTGGTTAGATGACTACAAATTTCAACAGTTTTCTTTTATGGAAGGGTCACTCATAGAGCCACAGACCTTACAGGTCAATCCTGGAGATGAAGGGAGTCAGGATGGCAGAGTATGAACTCTTTTCCTTCCTCTGCCTCAGAACAGACCTACTTACTGCAAAGTTGGTCCAACAGAGCATCCCACAGCATGGATAAGATTCCGAGCCTCAAGATGCCTCTATGGTCACATATACTATGTTGTCCTTGAGCAACAACTAAGGGCTTTTTGCTCTTGTAGAGAGAAACTCGTGCTCAAAGCTTGTTAGGTCTAGAACTGAAGGAAGAACACAAGGAAAAGAAGCTCGTGCAAGGTATAGTGGGTGAACTTGAGGGTGCCAGAAACTACCAGAAAAGGGGGAGGGCACAAGTGAAGGGTGGATACAAGCCTGTCCTTCTCCAGTAGGCTCATTGGGGAAACTTTATGATGTCAAATAAGTATTTCTGAGCATAAGATGAGCAGGAAACGTGATGTGGAACCTGGTCTCACAGTGTTAGTGGAGTGGGATTGGTGATACCCTTGTCCATCCTGAAAAACCAAAAGAGAATGGTATGCATGGTTTAAGAAGCAAAACTGAGCACATGGACCTTCCATCATCTTTAGAGAGCATCCATGTGATGGTTTGTATATGCTTGACCCAGCGAATGGCACTGTTAGATGTGGCCTTGTTGGAGTGGGTATGTCACTATGAGTGTGGGCTTCAAGACCCTCATCCTAGCTGCCTGTAACTCAGTATTCTGCTAGCAGTCTTCAGATAAAGATGTAGAACTCTCAGTTCCCTCTGCACCATGCCTGCCTGGATGCTGTCATGCTCCTGCCTTAATGATCATGGACTGAACCTCTGAACTTGTAAGCCAGCCCCAATTAAATGTTGTCCTTTTAAGAGTTGCCTTGGTCATGGTGTCTGTTCACAGCAGTAAAACCCTAACTAAGTCCATCAACAGTGACTGGAGCTATGGGGCCTGTCATGCATCATTCTTCAGGCAGCACTAAGAATTTATAGAATATTTGTCTTAGAGGGTGGCTGTATCCAAGGCCTCTGCCCAAGTTTATATGTCTGACACTTGTAATATTTGGGCTCATTCTAGGGTAGTGCCTCTAGCCAGAGGGCAAGGGCTCAGCCCTTTCCTTCCTAGGCTCCAGTTCCCTCCCTCACCAGCTTAACCATTTGGTCCTATCCCTGAGGTGACACAGGGCCAGGCTTTCCAGAATCAGCTAGCATTCTGGGAAGCTAGGACACCATTGAGGTGACATGTCACTCACATCCACGTGAGTCTCCAACCAGAGGAAGATGAGACCCACAGAGCTCTCCCTGCCCTGTGACCTCCAGAAGCTTCCAGACACCAGGCTGGCTCCCCGGCAGCCCTGCCGGCGACATCAACAGAGTTCCTTCACATCGGAGGTAATTCTTACTTGGTCTCTCTTGAAAGACAACAAGAAAAGGAGAAGTTGAGAACCAGAGGGAAAGGGACAGAGAGGCAGTTGTGTAAGAGAGAAGGATGGAGGAAGGGATTATTGCAAGCTAAAGCTAAATCTCAGCCAATTGTAGGGAAAAGCATTGTAATAGAACAGGGACAGAGAACTTAATTTTTCCTCCCTCCCTCTCTCCCTCTCTAAATAGGTTTATAGTTGACACAGCATGGAACTCATCCTTTTAAAGATCACGGTCCAGTGGTTTTTAGTGTGTTTACAAAGCTGTGTGACTATGGCTTCACTCTAATTTTAGAACCTTTCCACCACCCTCCTGCCCTACCTCACAAGGAAATTTGCTCCTGAATGGTCCCATCTGTCCACCCCCAAGGTCAAGCAATTGTCAGTCATCATCTCTGAATTTACCTACTCAAGATGTTCCTGGAAAAGGATCCTGCATCTGTGGCCCTGTGATACACCAGAGTCTTTCCCATTGGCCGTGATGAATAATGCTTTATTGACCTTCCCTCACAGGCCTCTGTGTGCACAGCTGTTTGGTTCCCACATGAAGCACTTCCTGTAGGGTTACTGAGTTGGAGGCTGACTATGTTTGAGGTTCTGAGGAAGTCCCATCTGTTCTCCAAAGTGGTCCTTGTGGAAAAAAGTGTCTGAGGCAGGTCTGGGATCCTGGTGAGATGCGACTGGTACTCTCCATCTTAGAAAGCACTGAGGTGAGCAGAGTCATCATGTTCAGAGGCTAGGACACATCCTGTAGGTCCCTTGAGAAATAGAAATAACTTCCACAGGGAAACTTGCACACCTAAGTTCCCAGTAGCTTTGATCATGATAAACAAAAAGAAGCAGCAACCCAAACGTCTATGAGCCAAACAACGGATAACCACCCAGTGATATGTCTGCATGAAGAGTAGTTGTATGGCCGTCGAAAGATATGAAGCACCATTATTTAATGTAATGCAAATAATTGAAAAATGGGATAAAGGAAAGAGGACCGTCACCAAAACCCACAAGCTATCCAACTCTACCATGAGATGGTTCTGGAACAGCAAATGTGTGGAAAAAGAGGTGGAGCCATGATCACTCAAGACTGAGGGATGGAGATGATGTAGCATGGAAAATGATGGTGATTTAACAGTTATACTCACCAGCAAGGGGGGGGCAGAGAGGGTACAACATTTGCCCCCTGTGGTAGTTTGAATACGATGGCTCCCACAGGCTCATTGGTTTGAATACATGATCTTCAGTTAGCAGAACTGTTGGCAAAGGATTAGGAGGTGTAGCCTTTTTTGGAGAAGGTGTGTCTCAGTCACATGTTCTATTGCTGTAAAGAGACACTATGATCAGGGCAACTTATAAGATAAATTGTTTAACTTGGGGCTTGCTTATAGTTCCAGAGGTTTAATCCACTGTCATCGTAGCCAGAAGTCCAGATGCAGGGCAGCATGCAGGCAGCCACTGGAGCAGTAGCTGAGAGCTACATCCTCATCCATGAGCAGAGAAAGAGACTCTGGGCTTGGCATGGGCTTTCAGAACCGCAAAACTCACCCTCCAGTGACACACTTCCCGATCCTTTTAATCCTTTCAAATAAAGTACCACTCCCTGGTGACTACGCTTTCAAATATATTAGTTGATCAGGGACATTCTTATTTAAACCAGGACAAGGTAAAACACTGGGGCCTGTCTTTGAGGGTCCAAAAGCCTGTACCAGGCTGGGTCTCTCTCTCTCTCTCTCTCTCTCTCTCTCTCTCTCTCTCTCTCTCTCTCTCTCTCTCTCTCTCTGAAACATTCAGATCAGATGTCAGCTCTCAGCTACACCATGCCTGCCTGTGTGTTACCATGCTCCCTGCGTGATGCTCAGGCACTACCCCTATGAAACTGTAACAAGTCCTCAATTAAATGCTTCCTTTTTAAGCTGCCTTCATCATAGTGTTTCATTACAGCAAAAGAACAGAAACTGAGACAGAGATTGGAACCAGGAGTTGAGTATTGCTGTGATATAGGTCTGACTATGCTGTTGTAAAAATAAGGGAACACTTTGGGACTTTGAACTAGAAAAATGACTGAATGCTTTAATCTGGACTTAATGAGACATCCAAGCAGGAGCTTGTAAGACAATGGTGCTAGGAGCAAGGTGGTCTCTGGAGGCCCAGTTCAAAAATTTCCAAAAGGGATAAATATTGACAACTGGCCTACAGAGCATTCTTGTAATATTTTGGCAAAGAATGTGTCTGCTTCCTGCCCTTGTCCAAATAATCTACCTGAGATTAAATTTAAGAGTGTTGGATTAATGCCATCCAACTGACTCCTGGACTCCTCATGTCCTATGCTTGCACATACAACATGCATACACATAAGTCACAGATACCCTGACCAAAAATAACTCAGGGAAGAGAAGATTTACTTGGCTTACAGTCCCAGATTATAGTTTACCATTGTGAGGAAATCAGGACAGGAACTCAAACCAATAGTAAAGAGCAGAGAGAAAGTAAAGCCAGGGCTCCTTGCTTGCTTGCTTTCAGCTAGTTTACTCCTCTCTTATATTGGTCAAGACCGCGTTACTAGGGAATGGTGCCGCCCATAACAGGCTAGGTCTTCCTTCATCAACTAGCAAGACAACCCCTAAAAGACATACTCAGAAGCCAGCTTAATTTAGATGATTCTTCATTAAGACCCTTTCAAGATGATTCTAGGTTGTATTTACTTGATAGTTAAAACTAACCAGTACACACACACCTACTACTTTACCTATGTCAGACCAAAATAGTGAGTACGCCTATATTTAACTTGGTGAGCCAATGAGGTTTTATTGGGGTTACTAACAGATGTATGGGTGAGAGATTTCTGATAAGGAGCAGGGAACAACTCAAAAAAACAAAACAAAAACAAATAAAAATCCTGAGCTTCATTACTGGAAAGCCTACCTCAGCGTGGGTGATGGCCCAGGACAGAAGCAGCCCTGGCACTCCCTGCAGCAGGGAGCTCTACAGTTGGATATCTATTTTTCCTCACAGTATGATAGAGGCCCTTCTCTCATCAATTGCTTACTGCTTGTATTTCTGTTCAAGGCCTTCAAGAAGAGTCCAAATTTCTATTTTCTCTGTCACCCGATCGTTTATTTACCTCCTGAGGCTCTGGGCCTTCCTTGCCTACCCCATTGGCATGTTTCAATTTGGAGAGGATGTTGGATTTAGGAAGAAAGCACTACCACCTGTCCATCCTCTCCTCTGCACTTCAGTTCTTCCCAAGCCCCTCTTTCACAAAGCTCCCCGAGTCTGGACCCTAAGTCAAGTGGCATAGATGCTCATATATGGCTAAGAACTGGGACCCTAAGCCACAACAAGTACCTTGTTCTCTACAGCTTCACTAGAGGTTATGAGTGTTCTATTCCATCCTGGGGCAGGGGGGGTGTAGGTGGGTACTGGTTTTGTGACAATTTGAAGCTGACAGCAACAATAACATGTTTGCTGTTCTTACTCCTACAGTCTGTGTGCCAGGTATCTACAGGGATGGATGGTGTCCCTTCTAATCTTTTATATGGCTTAGCTGTTGGTTCAATTATTGGAAGAGGCTCAGTGGTTTGAAAGTCCTCAGTTCAGCCTACATAGCAATGGCAGCAGGGCTCACACACCCTACACCACGTTGCTATAAATCTGTGTACAACCTTTGTAAGGTTTGATTCTGTGCCACCCCTAAGAGGATTGGCTAGAAGGTTGTCAGTCTAACCCATGATTGCATAAGCTCTTTTTCTGTGACTGGGGTGGGAGCCAGGGATGATGATTTCTTCCGGCTGTAATGCTTTATCTACAGGTAGCCACGGCTGTTCTAGTACTCTATACCAAGCTTCTGCTCCTTCCCATACCTGAGACCAACATCCTGTTGGAACTGTTTCCTCAGGTTGTTTCTGCTCTAGTCCTTTTGCACTTCTGGTGACTTCTAACTAAGATGCAGGGACAGAAGGAGGTATATAGCTGTCTGCTCAACAGCCTCTTAAGCTTTTGAGCTCCAAACTCCATTTGGACTTTATCAAGCTATACAGAAGATGACCAGCTAAGCAAGGTAGGATGTGAAAATCCTCCCCGAACCCTGGAGCCCCAAGAACACTTGCAGCTCCCTCGAATTTACAGACTCTGGCTGCTGTAGGATTCTTATCAGTGACTTTGTCAGCCACCACCAAGTGTGTCTCTCTGGTGTGTCTATAACTCTCCTAAGAGTTTTACGGCTGCACCTGGCCTTGCATCATGTGGTGGATTCATCTCCTGTCTTTGTTTCCCCCAGGGGCACCATGTGTCCTTTAGCTGCTGTGCTCAGTCTGTAAAACACTCAGAGGACAGCATTACATCATCTACATAATGAATGCTTTTGACAGAGGGATGCTGGATAACAGAGCAAGAGGTCCAGAGCCATCATCCCATGATGAACAGTAGATGGTGTAAAGGAGACCTTGGAGATGTACTATGAAGGTCTACTGATGACCATTCCATGTGAATTCTGATGAGCCTTGGGACTCAGCTAAAGGAATACAAAAAAAAAAAAAAAAAAGCCTAGCAGAGCATAGAAAGACATCAGCGCTTGTATCAGCTGTTCAGACAAATATTTTGTGGAGAGGCATTGTGATTTGAATATGCTTTGCCTAGGGAGTGGCACTATTAGATCCTCTCTAACTCCTCTCAAGTTCTTGTTAAGGTACAAAGTGTCATGTGATGGACCTTTCCCCAAGGAGACACAACACAACACATTTGTTCACCCCAGAAAGGAAGTCTGTGAGAGACCAAAGTAATGACTACATGGCTATACACACGTTTTCTTTGGTGAGGCAATGAAGTTTTATTGGGGTCACTGCCAGGAATATTGACATGGGGTTACATACAAGGTACAGCAATGACTTTAAGGGGAAAAAAGGGCATGTTTACCACCAGAAGGCCTACCCAAACTTGGGTGACAGTCCATGAGAGCTGAAAACCTAGGCCTCTCTGCATGGTTACAGGCATCTTGGCACTCCAAACATCGTCTCTGCATTTCTACTACTCGGAGTCTCCTCCCCTGACTTTTTAGAAGAATATGCCACATAATGCCTTCCTCCAAGGAGACAAGTGTACCAGTCATCCATCTATAAATGTACAAATTCAGAGGTTTTCAGTTTGTGACCACAGAAGAGTAATTTTGCCCCCAGTATTTGGAGGCTTCTAACCTATCCAATCTCTAACCTGTCTAAAACCGAGGTGACCAGCACAGCACACCTGTTGGCACAGGTCAACCTAATGAACCTCTCATTTGCACTTCCAAAGGTACAAGAAAGATTTCCGTGCTCCTTGGGTGACGCTGTAGCCATTCCTCATTGGCTATGGGAAAACAGCATGGGAGGGCACTGTGAGAAGGGTCACTGTGAGCTGTGTGCCTGCAGCAGCAGTTTGGTGTGACCCTGTGGCCCCACAGAGGACCTGAACCCTTTAAGCTGTCTTCATTCTTTAGCACAAAGGGTGTTTTAACCCTGGGAAAGTTTTACTCAGAAAATGGTAAAGGTTTGGCTCTTAAAAGGCTTCCAAGGGCAAAAAGCTTGAAGCCTGATAGAACAAATGCCAACAAGCACAGGGCCTGGGCATCCAGCAACAGCAGAAAAAAGCCTGGAGGAGGGGTGGGGACAGTTAGTGCCACCTGGACACCTCTGTGCTCTGCAAGTGGGAAGGCAGATCCTTGCAGACAAGGGTGAAGCAGTATATGGAAACAGCCATGCATCAGCAGCACCACTGACGTCTCGGAAGCCGCAGGCTCTATTGGGAGGAAGCCTCGGAGCTGCGAGCTGGGCACCATTTCTGATGTCCGTCCCTCTTCTTGGAGGATGAGATGCTCAGGGTAACACCAGCCATCACACACAAAAGGAATTTTCAGAACTGTCTTTATCCCTGCAAGAACAATAGAAAGAAATGGGGAGACAGAGTCTGAAGGTAGAAGGGACAGACACAAACTGAAATTCTGGATACTCTTTTGCCGTATTCTTTTTGACACACCTTTCTCCTGGCTTCAGTGTGTCACACAGACAAAGCTCACTAGTGGTCTTGACTCCCTGTGAGGCTTATGCCCACAGGCGGCTGTATGACACCAAGTACCTACCTACTGTGGTGCTGTTGGCCGACAAGCAAGGTGGGCACTTTTGTCGGAGACTCTCAACATCACTTAAATCGAAACGTTCCATTACCTTAAACTGTGCATGGCCATGAAGGTGCTGCCCTCCTCTGCCAAGCATGCTTATGAATGGCTACTCACCCAGGAATATATTTAAGCTCCCTGAATAAAATCCCCATGCCCTCCTCAGAGGGGCACAGCGGCTTAATTGATTCCTTACCTGCTGAGGGTATTAAATCTTTCTCGTTTCTGTATGTATCATCATCTGCATGATGTATCTTTACATTCATAGACGTGAGAGTCCTTGGAGTTCAATTACAGTGTCTTCTAAGCCATCCAGGTATCCATGAAAGATCATACAGCAAATGTAGAGCAGAGTTCTCTATGTTCGGTTAGAACTTGTAATCTCGGGAGCAGCCTCACTGAGCTGTGGCTCTTTCAGGGCGACCCGGCCCTTTAAGGCCTTTAAGGAGAAGTTGTTCACGTGGACACTCCCAGGTTCCTCATCTTCACATCAGCCGTGACCTGGGACGAGATGGAGAAAGACTGCCCGTCCCCGGGTGACTCCATCCAGGGCCAGGGCCAGTTCTACACTGACCTTGCAGGGATCGGCTGGAGACACATTTTTAAACCCTTTCAAGGTTTTCTGGAGAAGCTGTAGGGAAAAAAGAGACATTGGTTAACCTTTCTGTTCTTGGAGAATGCAAAAGAGCCAAAGGGGAGAGGTTTCAACAGTCAGCCCCCCCCCCCCCAGGCCATGCTGCCCAAGGGGATCCTCTTTCTCCCAGATCTTATTGAGGAGGGGAGAGGCCATAGTAACTGGTATCTGGGATGAAAATTGTCTGGTTCCCCTCCACAGCACATTCTGCCCTCATAGGCCCCTGCCAGACTGGGTCGTGTTCTGGAACCCCCAGGAAACCCATTGTCCAGTCTCTATAGTGGGTGAACTTGGATGGCCCTATGAAACCAGCACTGAGCAGCAATGCAGGCTGCTAGCTCAAGGCACACCTCGCTACAGGTAGCAAGAAAAAAAATGCATTCCAGGCAAATGGATAGTTTGACACAAACTATGTTCCCCAGGACCCAGGCTGCAGCCTCTGTAGCCACTGGTGTGGTCAGAGACTAAAGAGAGGCAAGCACAGAGCCTGTCTCCTTCCTTTGTGACCTCCGCTGGATAGAGACACCAAGCAGGGCCTCTCACTCCCGGGTTGGGCTGACCCCTCTGGCCCTGCAGTTTTCCTAGCACCAGGCTCTGGAAGCAGATGGTCAGAAATGGCTCCCCCACCACTTTCCTCTGCCTCTTACTCTCAATCTCCCTTACATGTGTCCAGCTGAGGCAGAGTGAGTGAAGAGAGTTTCATTATCAAACAGAGCCAGCAGAGCTGAGAACAAAACAAAACAAAACAAAACCAAAAAACCAAAAAAAAAAAAAAAAAAAAAAAAAAAAAAAAAAAAAAAAAAAAAAAAAAAAAAAAAAAAAAAGAGGAGAGCATGGTGGAACTCTGGAGTTGACATGTGAACTCCAAACACAGCCTAGAATCACAAACAACTGCATGGCTGGGGCTACATGCCTGGCTGACCAAACTTGTTCTTTTTCCAGGGACAAGGGATCCGGTGAGGCCCATGATGTCCCCTCCACTCTGAGGTGGGAAAAGGCTTTGGCCACTCCCTCCCTTTGGTATGACTCAGTGCTCCACAGTGGTCTGGAGAGTGAAATTCGTAGTGAAGACCTACTGCGGAGCACAGAGGACCACACCTGTAGACCACACCCACACAGCGGGCTACACTGGAACCAAGAGCGTGGGCAGCCCAATCGATACCCAGAAGCTGCTGGTGACCACATTGGCGTCCAGTGGCAAGGCGAGGAAATCTAAGTGTGCAGGGCTTGGGGAGCCACCCCTCACTGAATTCCCTGCTCCCTGGGAGCAAGCCAAGGGTCTACATGGAGAACGTGTGTAAAGTTTATGCCCCCTGGACACTGCTGTCCTCTGCACACGGGGAGAGAGGATGGTCCTCGCAGAGAATAGGAGAAACAAATGAAGTCAGCCATGTGCCTTTACCCTTGAGAACTGCATTTGGCCCACACCTAAAGAAGGTGGCTCCATCCTGAGCCTTGTGGCCATGGTCTGGGTACCATCCATTGAACAAGGGATCTTCTTGAAGATTAGAACCAAACCACTGAACATAGAGCCATTAACATGAAGCCACTGAAATAGGAGTTTTCAATGACCCGCCAGTGACAATTGAAATCCTCTAAGGATGCTATGGAGGGAGGTTGTGCTCAGCTATCCCTTTCTCTTCACTTGGGCAGATGCTGTGAAGAGACTTCAGAAGCACATCCTCTACCGGGATCAGACCTAGCATGGAAGTAACATTACTTTCAGTGGCGCCATCAGCACAGATTAGGTCCCCTGCTGACTCAGCTGGCACATCCCTACCTTGGGGTGCCCAGAGGAACCAACAGGGGTTCATGCAGCTGATATCTGCAGCCACACAGCGATCAAGACATCCTTCTAAGCCTAGTCCCTAAGGTGGGCACTGAGCACAAAGTAATCCCGTGGCTACTGGCCTTGTTAAAAGCAATACTGAGTCCCAGGCCTGAGAATACCTACTTACCTTGCCTCAGTGTAGCAAAAAACAAACAAACTCAAAAGTGTAGTCAAAATGAAAGTTAAGACACCCCTCCATGGGGCGGGGAAAAATTCCACCAGTTTCTAGAATCCTGGGACAGGGGGCCAGCACCTTTGGTGCCTGCAGGAAGGAGACCTGTAAAAACAGACACAAGCATTACCAGATCATCCCAAGGCTGGGTGAAGCAGAGGCACCAGGGCAGTGTGGGGCTTCTGTTCTTGACAGCCTCACCCTGCCTCAGCACCTCTGGACAGGAGCTGGTTTGCAAGGCAGTAAGCATCCTACTGGCACAAGCTGGAACCCACCAAAAAGAAACCCTCTTTTTCTCATGGGTACCTGTAGAGAGAGGGTAACCATAAAACTTGCAGGGATGCCCACAGGGACCTATGCCTCCCACCCCCAACTCTCCTCACCAGTCCCCACCCAGAATGCTCATCCCTTTCCTCTCAGGTGCACAATGGGAGGGAGTTTCCTCTCAACAGATGCCCCCTTTTCCTCATGCCTTTCCCCTCTTGTCTTCTTCCTTTTCTTTCTGTCTTCCCTGTGTCCCATTTGCCCCTCACCCCCACTCCTCCCTTTATAGCCAGTCACCATCCTGCTAGACTTACACAGTCTCTGCACTGGTCAGTGATAATGTTGGTGGGGGGGGGGGCAAGCTGACGAAGACCCTGAGCCCAGTGGGTCACTCAGTTCTCTCACTGTGGGCGTTCCATCCCACATATCCTGCAGAGGCTGGAGGAATGTAGCTTCATAAAGTGGAAGCCATGTGGACCACGTCCTTCTCCAGAGGACGAGACTGGCCTTGTGTTGAACTAAAGGAAGGAGGAGCTGTTAGCTCAGACCAGCAGCTAGAGGAGGGGCAGGGAAGTTTGTGCCTGCCTCCCAGGATTGTTTGAATGGCAACAGGTTGTGTGAGCAGACAGGCTCCAGGAGTCCTGGCCAGGCTCCTCCCTGTAGCTCTCAGTCCATACAAGGCTGAGCCCAGCCCTGTGGTTTGATGATCACAGAGCTGGGCCTGTTTTCACCCCTTAAAAAAGGACACAAGAAAAGGACTCTGTTAGTGACTTTGACACAGTCAGGTCTTTAGCACTGAGCTAGCCCTGCTGGACCACAGCTCTCTGCCCGATTCCTCACACCTAAGCCTGTGTTCCCTTTCCCTAAGTCCACGTCCCTCCTCCCTCCTCCCTCTTTCTTTCTCCCTCCCACCTCATCCCTCAGCCCCACCACCATGGTCACACCCTCTGCTCTCTTCTCCTGGCTCAACTTCCCCAGAGTTCACGTTAGGGGGAAGCAGAGGAAAAGCTCCCTCTCAGGTCACAGACACATGGGGCCATCCCTTCGGTTGTGCCTTTGCTGTGCTTCCCATGAGACCACATTTCGCTCCCCTCATTGTCTCTCACCTGGGAAATGTGCTGTTTTCCTCTGAGATAGAGAGGCAACAACATAGAGTGTGAAGCAAGTGAAAAATCTGCAGCCCACCTCCTTTCAGCCACTTCGTCTAGTGGTGTGGGAGGCTGTGGGGGCCGCCTGGCTGCGGCCAGTGCTCGCTGATGATAGAACCCAGTGACGGCTCCTCGGGGGACCTCCTCCTGTCACTCTCCTCTTTGGTTCTCCTGTCCTGGGGAGGGTTCACGGGGCCTATATCATCAGGCCATGTTTCACTAGATCCCAAGTCCAGCGGATCTCCTCCGCGACGCTGTAGCTGCTCGCAGCATCTGCAGCTGCACGGTGTGGGGTTGGGTTGGAAGGACAGCAGGCAGCACGGTAGGTCAGGTAAGCTGGGCCTTGAGCAGTCCTTGCTCCTCCCTTCCTGCAGTTGGTCATTCCCAGACCAGATGAAAGCGGGAAAGAGGCAGATGGCAGGAGGACCTGTAGGGCTCATGTTTGAATGGCGCTTCGCAAACTTTCCTGTTGGATGAAAAATGTGCCCATGGCTTAATTAGTATCTCAGTACAGTATATGTTCCGGTGACCTCATCAGGCTTTCTCTTTCCTACAGACTCCATGACTTCTTGGACTTTGTAGCTCATGGTGCCTATGGCTTCTGCAATCTCGGCAATTGCAATTATTGAGGTGATCACTGTGAAGGCTGGTGGCAAAGCTTCATCACAGAGAGGTAGCCCTGGGTACCCCGTGGGGTTATCCTTTCCTCAGGACCTACAACAGGCAGTAGGGTAGAAGGTTTCCAAGTTCTGAGAGGCTTGGTGGTCCTGAGGGCCTGCGATAGGCTGGTGCAGCTCTGAAGGGCTCAGTGTCTTGTATAGTGTGAAACCAGCAGCCATAGTGTAAATCAGGATGCCGGGACTTCTCATGTCCATGGGGAGTCTATGACAGCCTGAGCCTCCAATACCTCTGGTGCTAAGTGAGAATGTGTGTGGCAGACTTCTAACATCTGGCCAGCGGTGACTTTTATGGCCATCCCCAAGTCTCAAAATTCCATCATTTGAACACTGACTCCACCCCACCCCACCCCACCCACCTATGGCTCTAACAATGAGCTCACCTTTCTGGGAGGTCTGCCATGGGCTCCAAGAATCTCAACTGTTCTCGTCAGCATTTGAGGCTAGGATGTCTCTGGCCCCAGGAAGTCACTTTATGGGTCTTCCTCCCCAGCAGACAAGCATGTCAGTTGGCCTACCATCACTCACAAAGGCCCAAACGCAGCTTCTTGGCAGGGGTTTAGTTGGGCTCACAGTTTTGGAAGCTTCAGTGCACATTCCACTCTTTCCATTGCTTGAGGCCTGAAGTGACACGTTATGGCCAGAGTATACAGTAGAACAAAACTCACTTCGCAACCAGGCAGCCAAAGGAAGGGGGGAGGGAGAGAATGAGAATAAGGTGTGAAACACTGGAATTCTACAGCTCTTTCCCAGAGAATCCCTTCAGTGACTCACAAACGCTCTCATTGAGCCTAGCTCCCAAAGGCTCCCCCCTCTCAACTTTCCATGCTTGGGCTGGTTGGGCTGTTCTACAATCAAGCAAGAACAGTGACTCCTGGGAGGATGGCTGAGATGCCCACCCTTGCTTTTTCCCTCCTGCCCTGAGCTGTTACAATACACTTGGAAGGCAGCCTGACAGCAGAGGTGACAGGGTGGTAGGGGAGCTGCCAAGGGCGCAGCGCAACGCCTACTGGCACTATCTCCGAGATGCAGGCAGGCTCTTGGCCTGCTCCTCTCATAATTCTTTATCCACAGAATCCCACACAGCAGCTTTTGTAAAAGCCCGAACACAACCCTCCAGGTCTTTGCCTTTTGTGTGGCAAACTGATTTATTTCCATTTCTTCTTCCCTTCAGAGTGCGTGACTTCCCCCAAATGTGGAACTGGAGGTCAACTCTGCTTTAGACCAATGGAAAATCAGTTCCATGTGTATGCTACCTATGATTGAAGGAGCCGCAACCAAAGAGTAGAGACTAAAACATCCGTCAGCTGTGAAGCCGGTCAGCTGAGGATTCTCCTGGCTCACACACAGTGCTGATTTCTACTTGATACAGCTTTCCCTTGGGGAGCAGGAGCTGTCGAGTCAGAGGACAATAGTCTGTGTGTGGCTCCCGACGCCTGGGTGTGGAGAAAAATGCCTGTTTCTTAAACTCTCTATTCCCAGGACGCACATTGCTTCAGGCCCCACTGAGTTCGATAGGACAGCTGGCGCCATAGCATTGGGCCACTCCACTGGGCCAGGAAGCATGAATTAAGGAAACAGCACACTTCCATTGGCCTGGGAACAATCCCAGGGAGCCAGCCCAGTTTTATTTCATCCCCTGCACGGACTGGAGATACTTTACAGCACCCTCAGCTCCTCTAAAGACAAGTGTAAGGAAGAGACAGGCAGGGAGTCAAAACCTTGCACAATGGGGTTGAAATATCCACATACACAAGTAGCTGGGTTTAATTACATTCATGATAAAGAGAGCTAATTGGGTGAGCCCACTTGAGAAGAGACCTGGTATGGAACATGAGTTCAAAGCTAACCCAGCAAGTGGGCTGAAGAAGAGCTGCCCACCCCCCCATCCCGGTCTAGTCTAGCCTGGTTCCTCTGACCCCAGGCTAACCAAGGGTGCCCTCCCAGCCCCGAGTCTTCCCAATATTTGGTCTTCCTGGACAAGTGATTATCAATTCCCCTGAAGTGAGCTCTCTGCTGCTCAAGGCTTTGACACTCGAGTTCTAAGCTGTCCCTCATTCCCCAGTGACAGAGCCCACAAGCGGTGCTCATCAGACACCCTTGCAGAGCACACCAAGAAAGGACAAGACAGGAAGTGGAGGCCCCACCCTCACAGTTTTGGGGATGGAAACTGCTCCTTTGCATTAGGAGGTGACTTGTACCATGGAACCTCTCCCTGGCCAGGCTTCCCACTGGTGTATATATCACCCAAAATCCCTTGTCTCTAATTGTTTGCTATCTTGAGCAGCTGCCAACCCCCAGAAAACATGGCTTTTCACCAGGCAGGATCCCACGTGAACCAGATTTATGTCAGTAAGTGATCTCGAAGTTGTTGAGCTGCCCCACCTGGATTCTGACCAGTGTAAAGAGCACTTCAGGAGAATGAAGGCCACACTGCCCAGTGAGATAATGTGCTCAGAAGGGCAACCGAGGCCACAGTGAGTAGAGGCTTCTCGAGCAGGAGCTCCTCTTTCATGGGGAAGAAATATTTAGCCAGGGTTCAGATTCGTAGGCAACAGAAGGGTGCCCATAAATGATGTGCTAATATAACTTTGACTGGAGTTTGGAAAACTGCATTGCCAAGATCCCTCTCTCAGTCACCCATTTCTTCCTGACGTGACAAATCCCTGAGGCGAGAAGGCTTATTCTGGCTCACAGTCTGAAGGGACACAGGCCTTTGTTGTGGGGAAGTTACCGCAGAAGGCATGGAAGGTATGGGTAATAGGGACAGGAAGTCAGCCGGTCACAACTGGCTGAGCCTGAACAGGAAGTGGTGCTGGGTTATAAACCTCAAAAGCGCGCCTCTGGTGACTCATTTTCTCTAGCCAGGATCCACTTCCTAAGGTTCCACAACATTCCCAAATAACGTCCTCTCACGAGGAACAAATATTCAAACACGTGAGCCTGGGGGACAGTTCACATCCAATCACAACAGTGTCCCTCTCCCTAGCTCTGCTTCTCCATTTTATATCCAGCATATTTTTCTCAACTCAGGGGTTCAAGGCTCCCCTACAACACAGTTGGGCCGTTAGAGCAGAAAACCAAAGAGTAGATTTCAAGTTGGAACAGTCCATGGTAGCACACTGTAACATTTGTCAAGTAGAACTGAGGAGCCTCCAGGGAGGGAACACCCTTACCCGAGTGCCTCTCGCTGGAACCAAGTTCTATGGAGGAGAACACTTTGTGCGGGGCTCCGCCTGCAGGCAACTCACATCCTCCTGGCTTCTCACGTTTCCACCCAACAGCCTTTCCCTAAGAATGACTCATCCTGTACTTTGTCCAAAGGGGAAAAAAAAAAAACCACCAACAACAACCAGACACAAGAGCACAGAAGGGGCCCTGTGGACCCACTGTTACAAAGGGGTCCTTCACCTGCACACGGGGGGCAGGCTGCATCCTGGGAACCTCTGCTAAGCAGCAGAAATAGATTCCCTCCCTAGTTTTACAGGAGCAGCAGAAGAGACAGTTCCCACTTGGGAGCCAGCACCGCAGGCAGGCATGCCTCCTACCTGCTGCAGAGGAGCAGGCTGCATGAGGACCATGCAATTTCTCTTCTGGCACTAAAGGGAGGGGAGGAGCAGCCTAAGTGCCCTTAAGGCAGCACAAGCATGCGGCATGTGGTCAATGGCCCATGCTGTTAGCGCCTGGAGAGACCAGCCTGTGCTCAGAATGGCTCGGCCCACTCCTGATCTGAGGACAATCTGGTCAGAGCACAAAGCCTTGGGATCTGTCAGTACCACTTCACTGGGAGTAGGCCGGCCCATCTTCCTCACAAATGGGGTTACTGCGCTCGCTCATCAAAGCCTGAGAGGAAAAGGAATGTTCTAGCCTGGGCTCCAGCTTCCTTTCCTCTCCCCAAAGCCCTGCCATCCCCCCTTCTTCCCCCTCTCTCCTCTCTGTGCATGCATCTGTATACGTATGTGTGTGTGTGTGTGTGTGTGTGTGTGTGTATGTACATATGTATGTATGTATGTATGTATGTGTTTATGTGCCTGTGTACATGAGTTAATGATTACATGAATGTGTGCCCTTGTGTATGCATGCACGGTCATGTGTGCGAGTGTAGGTGTGCAAGTGCCACGAGGCATATGGATGCCAGAGGACAAACTCTACTGTTAGCTCTCATCTTCCCCTTTGCCTGAGGCGGGGTCTCTTGGTATTCAGCACCATGGTAGCTGGCCTGAGAGAGAGAGAGAGAGAGAGAGAGAGAGAGAGAGAGAGAGCGCTTCAGGGATACTCCTGTCTAGCTCATCGTAGACGTTCTGCTCTTATAGATAGATACCTGCTACCACTTCAAACATTTACATGGGTTCTAAGGATCCAAACTTAAGTCCTTACACTCCAGCTGTGTCCCCAGATCAAAGCCCTAATGGTACCTGTTTGGGAGAATGCACTCGAGTACACACACGCACACACTGCCTTGACCTAGGGCCCTTTCCCCTTGTGAGCTTAGCACCTTCCTCTTTCACTGCGGCACCTGAGGGCCCTTCCCTGTGCCTGCCTCTGCTCTCCTGCTCTCCTGCTCTGCCTGCCTCTGCTCTCCTGCTCTGCCTGCCTCTGCTCTCCTGCTCTGCCTGCCTCTGCTCTCCTGCCTCTTACCTCACATCTGGATGGGAGGCTGGAGGCTTCTGGATGCTCTGGGGCTCTTCCAGATGGGCAGTCTCCCAAATCCTTCATGTCCCCTGAATCTTTCTGATGTCATTCTTGTTCTTTGCTGTCCCTCTGTCTGAGAGCAGGGTCTCTCTCCTCCCATCTCCTGGCTCCCTGCCTAAGTGAGGAGTCATCTGTCACCTAAGTCCCTAAAAACTATAGTATCAACCTCAGAGTCTGTCTCCTGCATGCAGGGTAAACTTGGTGTGTGTCTTTCTCTAATGACCATTTTCTCTCCACGCAGTGGCTTGCTGTCACAAGAGCACTTTGGGATTCCTCAGACTATTCTGTGACCCACCTGCTCATACCCTCTGTCCCACCTCCATCTTACTACATCCCCCACAGCTGCGTGTTGATGTAGCCAAAGTAGCTTTGCACAGATGTGGGACCACTTAGCTCACATTATGGGGAAAAGACTAGGTGTGTGTGTGTATGTGTATCCTCACACAGCATGCATATATGTGTATACACATGAATAAGTATATGGGAAAAGACACATAGAAACTCCCTTCATCTCTACCCTTTGTCGATCTCGAACTACTCCAGTGAAGGGAAGGAGATCAGGGCGGAAAGGGTTCCATTCGTTCGTTCGAAAATGAGAAGGAGGTTCGAAGATTTAAGTCTGACTATATTTTGGGATTTGTCGGAATCCGTATCTTTTTTCAGGGTCGTGACTTGTTTGTGTAGGGGTGTCCGAGCGAGTCGAGGAAAGCTAGCAGTGCGCATCAGAACTGGGTCTGGCCTTGTGGTGGCCTTGGATATTCACTCTCACAGTCTACCTGCAATGCATGCTGGGAGGAAGAAAAGAGAGGCAGGAGGGAACTTGTCAGAAAAGCAAGTGTGACCTCAAAGGTGCTTATTAGCCACCTCTACCTTCCATCCCTCCCCTGGATAACTGCCCCGAGTCACAAGAGGTCCCTGGCTGAAGCAAGGAAGGGAAGAGTCAGGTCCACGATGGTGAAAAGACCATTCTCTATTTGACTTATACCCTGAGAGTATATCATGTCCCCTCGGAAGAGAGTCCCCACAGAGCATCCTCCTGCTGATCCTGGCACCCTACAGTCTTGATTCCACTGTGCTAGACACAGACTCTTTACCCATCTAGGACGCTACTCAGCCGGATGCTGAGAATATATAGGTCTTCTTTTCTTTCCATGCGCTCAGAGTGCTTGGTGCCCAGGGAAAACTCAACAAGTCAGTCATTATACAAGGTGATAACTGCACAAAGAAATCAGTCTTCAGGAAGGAGCTTCAACAGTGTTGGGAAGAGGTTCTGTGGGTAGCTTTGAGGGGGCTGGGGCAATGCTCAGGGGGTAAGGTCCTTACAGTGCATATATGACCATCTGGATCCCCCAAACCCACATAAAGAGCCACATCTGGTTGGCGCATTCCTGGAACCCCAGTACTGGGGAGGGGGTCAGAGATAAGTGATCCTTGGCAGCTCACTGCTCAGTCCAGTCTACCAGAAATCAGCATGAGAGGTTCAGCAAGAGATCCTGTCTCAATAAATAATGTGGGCGGTTACTGAGGAATGACACCTGACATTTACCTCTGGCCTCTACATATACACCTACCTCAACATGTAGCATGTATAGCACATAAAGACACAGACTTAAACACGAACAATGGATTTTTAAAAACAGGGAGCTTTCAAAAGTGAACTATGCCCCTGTAGAATTTTCTAGATTTCTCCTCCAGGAGAAACAATCGGAAAGACAGCGAGTTGGCCCCTCCCTGAGACCTACAGATGGCTGCATTCCAGGCCATGAAGCGGAGGGCTGCTCCATCCTTCCGGGAACACTTCAGATAACACAGAACTCAGCTCGAGGTCTGAGCCTCAGCTGCAGGAAAACAAGTTCATTGTTTGCTCAAGGACTGGTGTGCTTCGCTTTCTGATGGGGTTGTGTCCCCATAACTAGAGAGCATCGTCGCAGCAGGCACAGAGCAGCAGAGCATCAGTTCACTGCCCCCAAGGGGGGGAAGGGCTATTGGAACAAACAAGAAGCTACAGCCTCTGACCAGCATCTTACATAAAAAGTGGTCATATAGGATATCACTATCCCTGAAAATACAAAAATTTAAAACCAGAGGTATGGTTTCTTCTGATTGCCTATAGTTTTTTTTTTTTTAAACACCATCATGAATTCAAATGAAAAAAAAAATGATAACTTTCGAAAACCACCTTATGCCAGGAACCACGTGCATTAACTGGTCCCTTGGCAGTATCGGGCTGTAGAGTATGGAACTATCCAGAATGAGGAGCAGAGCTCAGAAAAGCCACTCAGCAGAGGAGGTTGGATCCCATTGCAGGGATGCTCCCATCCAACTGGCACGTACCTACTGGGCCTGGATCCCAAGTCACATGAGAGGATGGACCAACCTGGAACCTTGACAAGAAATAAGGAAGTGGCTGTAGGAGGAAATTGAGGCATTCTAGGTGAAAATTCGGAGGTTTGAGAGAGAGAGAGAGAGAGAGAGAGAGAGAGAGAGAAGGAAGGGCCCAGTTTAACAGCGGTTTTACAGGGTGAACTTGCCGGAGATCTAGGTGCGGCCAAAGAGTGGGAGGAAACCCAGGACGGAAGGCAAATCAGGCTTCACCGGCTGTTCTCATTTGTCTAGAACTCCGCAGAGCGTTCATGCAGCGCACAGAGGCTGTTAGTCACCCGAACCCCGGGTGTTTTGGTGGCGCAGTGCCAGCAGAAGCTAGATTACAGCGATGGCAAAGTGACAGGGAAGAGAAAACTGGAGACAGTTGTAGGCAGCCCCTGTGGGAAGCCCCACCCCCGCGGGAAGCCCCACCCCCGCAGAGTGTAGGGCAGGCTTAGTGTTTCTGCTGGGCTTTAATTTATGGAAGAGGCTTACTGTATTTCTCAAATCACTGCAGGAACCCAGGAGAGGGAAAGAGAGGACTAAACAGGGAGGAAAAGAGACGGTGAACTGGAAGAGAGAGTCCTGCAAAGATAAGAAACAAGATCGCAATGTTTTTGGAGAGAGTGGCAGGGACTGGCCTGAGGTAGGAGGAAGCAGCTTTTCCTTCACCAGGCAGGACAGGCAGGCCCTGCAAGGCTGTGATGGTTAATACTGTCGACCTGACAGGAAGGATCCAGAGTCTCCTAGGAGACAAGCCTCTGGGCATGCCCAGAGGGAGCGTCAAGACCAAGAGGGAAGGTTTGCCCCAAATGAGGTTAGAGCCATTCAATGGCTGGGGTCACAGACTGCATGAAAAGGACCAGAATTCATTATTCATTCATTCATTCTCTCCCTCCCCCGACCCCCTTCATCCTCCCCCTCCTCCTTCCCCCTCTCGCTCTTGAAACCATGCTCCCTCACTATAATGGACTATGTCCTCAGACTGGGAGCAATAATCCTTTCCTTCCTCAAACTGCTTTTTTTAGAGGGGAGGGGGAATTTTGCCACAGTGAGAGAAGAGTAATTCCGACAACAGGTGTGTGACAGTGACAGGTCTTAAGGGGATGAGTGATGCCCGTGTGGCTGCTCCTGTTTTCAGCACAAAGGCTGTTGTGCACTCTGTCCACGTCTCTGTGAGCCTGGGGCCAGAGCAGTCAGCTGAAACTCAAAACTCCCTGGTTACTTTCAGGAGTTCTCGACAGCCATCACTCACCCTGCATCCTGCATCCCTGCATCCTAGGCCACCCGAGGAAGAAGGATTCAGAATCGCCATTGGGGAGGAAGCAGAAAGATCATATTTATTACTGACTTGACTTAGAGAATATGATGTACCTCTGTAGGGAGTATTCACTGACATCCATCAGTGAGTATGACTGGACCAGAGGTAGCACAGTTCTGACCCCACAGAGCCCAGCAGGAGAGACAATAGGTTAAAGACACTTTTAGCCCCCAGGATGGACAGAACTTCGTCAAGAAATGACAGAAGCAGGGAAATCTTGACACCCCATTCCCCTCCACACACCAATCTCTTAAATGATCCCAGATAGACCAATTTAATTCCAAGACCACTCATTCTGTGACCAAGATGGAGCCTGCCCTCTTTATACCATGCCAACCTTTGTCCTTCAGTTCCACACTCCAGGTCTCCATTAAGTCCATAAGAAGAAGACACATTAATGTGCCTTGTGCAAAACACCGGGGTGGGGGTGGAGGGCTGAGGCTCAAAGGACATGGTCTGCGCTGATGAGTTCCCAGGCAAAGACGCTGTATCTCATGGCAGCTTCCAATTTCTGAAGCCTATGCAGGTACCTGAGAAGGTTCAAAGACCCTTTGAAGGACACAAATTCCCTTAGAGAGAAGTGGATACCACAAGTGACCCCTCACCTAGAATATTAAGTCATATTCCATATTCAATAGTTCCCTGGATAACAAGTGAAAACACTAAAAATAAGACCCACCCAGCTCAGGTATTTCTACCAGTAAACTCCAAGAAACATCTAAAGAAGACAGGATACTGATTTTTCATACTCTCTTCCAGAAAACAAGAGGGCAGATCTGTGGTTAGGGCATGAAGGCGGAACTCTCATGACTGGGATCAGTAGATCTCAGAGCCTTAGGCTGCTTAGGTGCAGGATTGAAATCCCAGCATTAGGGAGGCTGACATAGGAAGATCAGACGTTCAAAGAAAGCCCAGGCTATACAACCAGACTCTATCTCAAAAGTGCAAGAGCCTTCCTACTCTTGTAGCACGAGAGCGAGAAGGCCCTAGCTACTAAACCCACCATGGCCTTGGTCTTTCACTTTCAGCTTCCTGGACTATGAGAAACACAAGCTAGGGGACAAGTCACTTAGGAAATGCCAGTCATGCAAGCATGAGGGGCCTGCATGCTCTCCAGAACCCACATCAAAAGTCAGGCAGGGTGGCACCGACTCGTAGCCCCATGCTGAGAAGGCAGAGTCAGATGGGAGCTGGTGCTGGCTGGCCACATTAGCCTACTCAGTAAACTCCAAGTTCAGTGAGTGACCTGACTCAAGAAACAAAACAGCATGGAAAAACAAAGGTGGGCAGCTCCCAAGAAAGATGCCTGGGGTTTCCCTTGGCTTACACACACACACACACACACACACACACACACACACACGTTCGTACATCTGTGTGCACAGGATGCTCACACACAGTCACGATAGATAGATAGATAGATAGATAGATAGATAGATAGATAGATAGATAGATGATAGATAGACAGACAGACAGATAGAATAGTTAGAAACAATTTTGTTGTCTAAAAGCCAGCATGTGTTAGTTTGTAACAGCAGTATACGTGAATTAAGACAGTTGTCCCAGCACAAGCTGGTATGGGAACAAGTCTGTGAGAGAGCCGCAGAGTCTGAGCTCTCCGCCGAGAGGCATGGCAGACTAGCCCACCCTGCCTGGAACCTAGGGTTCCTACCTGCTTATTCCCTGCAGTCTTAGCCCTCCCATCCCCCCAAGCAGACCGAGCGTTACCGTTCCTAAGCAGCTCTAATCAGTAGCTGATTAGACTGGAGACATTAAGCTACAGAAAAATGCTTGGTTTCTGCTTACTTCTGAGTGCTCGGTCTCAGAAAGCGCAGCAGAATAGCACTTCAGCAGGGAGCTGTTCCCCAGAGGTGTCCCATAAGTAATGGGTGTGGGAGCTGTGGTGCTAAGGCAAGCCAGACCACAAACATCAATTATTCAGGCAACCAGCTGGGAGAGAGAGACAACACCCTGGATTCTCTGAGGCCCTTGTCTCCCTTATATAGAAGGAGGAGGGTCATTGACCTTATCTGTTGTCACTGATAATTAAATGAAGCTAATCGAGGTAGCAGGCAGCATGTACCCACGGTCTCTGACAGCACAGAGTCCAAGGATCCCCCTTCCACTCTCTCTCTCCTCCACGCCCAGATGTATGCCTCCTATGGCTCTGAGCTGCTTGGACCTACAATCACACAGAGACGCTCAGTACTTCCCCCTCCCCGCGCCCTCAGAGATCTCAGCCCTCACAAAGCAATCCCAACAAGGGCTGGTATACTGAAAGTCTCTCTGTAGGCTACCGTAGCCACTCTTTGCAAAGATGGGCAGAGAGAGGTAGGTGGAACATGTTTGATCCTTTGTGCATGTTCAGGGAGGACACAATGAATGATATTTGTAACTTGGGGAGGTAAGGATGAGAGAGATTGATGTAAAGATGGTGGGTATCAAAGCAGAGCCAAAGCAGGGGGCATGGAAGACACACACATGTGTCTGATGCTAAGAATTGTCACAAAAAGTCTCTGCCAGAGCCATAACCTGGCCTAAAAGCCACCACGGCCTACACAGAAAACATGTCTGCAAGGATGTCTGTCTACCAGCTGTCTATCCAAACCTGAGTCTGCCACGCCTGTTAAGTGAGTCTTAGGGTGAAGGATATTGTTTCAGAAGCATCCCTCACGCTGCCCTTGAACACTTGCCCTTGTCTCGGACTCCCTGCCTGGGCAGTCAGTGGCTTCCCACGAACTCCTTGTGGGTCTTTCTCACAATTCCTTTCAATGGGTGGCCCTTTCCTATGAGTGTATTGGTTTGAGGAATGTCCTAGTTCCCTTTCTGTTGCTATAATAAAACATCCTGACTCAAAACAACTTAGGGAAGGAAAGGTATGTCATTGGAGTTGTACTTCCTCGTTACAAAGTATCACTGAGGGTATCTAAGGCAGGAGCTCCAGCAGCCAGCAACATCACTTCTCCAGATGCAGAAAGCAATGAATGGGCATCTGCACTGGCTGGCTTTGTGTTGTCAACTTGACAAAAGCTGGAGTTGTCACAAAGAAGCCTCCCTTGAGGAAATGCCTCCATGAGATCCAACTGTGAGGCACTTCTCAATTAGTGATCAAGGGTGGGAGGGCCCATTGTGGGTGGTGCCATCTCTGGGCTGGTAGTCTTGGGTTCTATAAGAAAGCAAGCTGAAGCCGGGCGTGGTGGCACAAGCCTTTAATCCCAGCACTCAGGAGGCAGAGGCAGGCGGATTTCTGAGTTAGAGGCCAGCCTGGTCTACAAAGTGAGTTCCAGGACAGCCAGGACTACATATAGAAACCCTGTCTCGAAAAACCTAAATAAATAAATAAATAAGAAAGCAAGCTGAGCAAGCCAGGGGAAGCAAACCAGTAAAGAACATCCCTCCATGGCCTCTGCATCAGCTCCTGCTTCCTGACCTGCTTGAGTCCCAGTCCTGACTTCCTTTAGTGATGAACAGCAATGTGGAAGTGTAAGCTGAATAAACCCTTTCCTCCCCAACACGTTTCTTGGACATGATGTTGTATAGGAATACAAACCCTGATTAAGACTGCATCCTTGCTTTTCAGCTAGTTGCCTCCATTCACAGACAATTCAGGGCCCCTGCCTAGGGAATGGTGCTGCCTATACTGGGCTAGGTCCTCCTACATCAGCTAATAATCACAGCATTGTTCCCACAGATGTGTCTGCAGGCCGACTTGATCTAGTTGATTCCTTAATTAAGACTCTTGTCCCGGGTGGGTCTGAGTTAAGAATACAAGAGCATACTCGCCCTCCTCCTTTCAGAGAAATTCATCTTTGCAGAATGTCTCTTTACTACTTAGGTGTAGAGCACCAAGCAGGGTTAGTGTGATAAGAAAGGAAGGCTTCTGAGATCTGCCATTTGAGAGAAGCTTCCAGAAAGCTGGTGGAGGAATATTCTTCCTCAAGCCTCCAGGCTTGAGGCTCCAGGGTACCATGAATACACGCCTAAAGAAGAGTGGGGAGAAGGAAGGCTCTAAACGTGACTGGGCAGAGTAGATGGTAATGGGGGAACAAGCCAGGACCCTGCAGAAGTAGAAATGCTGCTGTATCCTGCCTGCTAGCTCTGGGGGTAGGAATGGGCAGCCTGAGATCCTCAGGGGAGGTGGTAGGGAAGAGGCATGCCTCAGGATGGACACCTTGAGCTCTCTGGAAGAGCCAGTGAAGGCTATCTCCCTGAGGTGAAGTCCTGGCTTCCACATGCTTTGACAGCTGAGAATTCCAGTCTCATGCAAATCCAGCTATGGTGTGGGTATCCCCATCTCAGTAAAATGCAAGTGTTCTCAGTGGATCCAAACTCACTCATGGCCTCAGCCATGTGGGCAGGGAAGGTCACCAGCATGGCTGAAAACTCGTGGCTCCACAGTCCCCCAGCTGCCCCAGGCTGCCCACTTGTTTTCCACTAAAACCTGGTGTGTTAACTGTCATTAAATGGAGTCAGGAATGTTTCTGCTAGAGGTTGTCTGAGCACTCCACTCTCAACCTCACTGGGTTTGCTGAGAGAAAAGGAGGAAGAATGTACCCAGAGCCCCGCTGATTTGGAAACACTGTAAGTTCTGTCTCCTTGGGCAGCATTCTTGTTTTTTAAAAAAATTTTTATGAGGTTTGAATCTGTGGCTTCTGGGTCCTGAAGTCAACCAAGCCTGCCCCTGCAAGCATCCTGGAGATGAGAGAGAGAGAGAGAGAGAGAGAGAGAGAGAGAGAGAGAGAGAGAGAGAGAGAGAGAGAGAGAGAAAGCCTGTCCCCAGCTCAACAGCTAGCCAGCCCTTCTGGAGGCTCCAGCCCATGGCCTCTCTCAACTCTGATATGTACAGAGAGGTACAAGAGATAGGCCAGCTTTCTCTCTCAAGACTGATCTTCAGGCTGTGAACAAAAAAGTAGTAAGCTGGGTATCCTAGGATAACTACTATCTACTAGATAAGAGACAGACAGACAGACGATGATAGATAGATAGATAGATAGATAGATAGATAGATAGATAGATAGATAGATAGAAAGAAGAGTGGGAGATAGCTTAGCTTAGCCAGTACAGTGCTTGCTGAACAAGCACAAGGACCTGAGTCAGACTGTAAGTGCCCAGTTAAACTCTGAGTGTGGCATCTCACATCTGAAATTCCAAGGTGACGGCAAATGGAGACTAGAGGATCCCTGGGATCACAAACCAGATGATCTAGACAATCTATGAACTTCAACTTTGGTGAGAGATATTCTCTAAGAAGATGGCTGAATAAATTAATGAATGTATGGCTGAATGAATTAATGAATGAATGATAATGATGATGAAAGGTAATACAGATAGTTGAGGAAGTTACTGGGAATTGCTCTCTGGCCTCTATAGGCATTCATTCTCTCTCTCTCTCTCTCTCTCTCTCTCTCTCTCTCTCTCTCTCTCTCTCTCTCTCTCACACACACACACACACACGCTGTATGAAATAAAAATAACTGTGGGGTGGGGTGGGGTGGGGATGTGGCTCAGTTGGTAGAGTACCTGCTCAGCATGCATGAGGCCCTGGGTTAGAGCCCCAGTATCACATAAACCAGGCATGGTGGTGCATGCTGTAATCTCAACACTTGGGAAGTAAAGGCAAGAGGATCAGAGGTTCAAGGTTGTACAGGGATGCATTAGCAAGTTCAAGGTCAGCCCAGCCTGTATTATAAGAAGATTTTTCGGGAGGGAGGGAGGGANAGGCACTGCTGCTGGCCACCCCTACTCTTTCCTGTACCACACTGAAGCAATCCGTAGTGGGGAAGCACACCTACCATGGTCCTGTGCCACCAGTGGGGCATCCTCAGTAGTCCCCAGAGAAAGAAGGGGAAAAGACACATGGCATGGTATAGTTGTGACCAACTCTATGCCTCTGAGCTAACCTCCTCCTGCCGTCCTACAGGTTCTCTGTTCCAGAAAGTAGGACTTGTGGTCTCAGGTGGCTGGACTCAGAAAAATAAAATGTCCCATCTAGCCATGACATAAAAGCAGTTTACTGTGTCACCCAGCCGATTGCATCATCATGAACGGTGCAGGTTTGCCAGCACATACTTAAATTCAGAGCATAGTAGCTTTGTGGCACTGGACAGAGGAAAGGCTAAGGTGGAGGTGGCCCAGCCTTTCCTTTGCTACCTCACTCTGTGTCATCTTTGTGGCACTGGACACCTGGTGGTGATAAATCAACGGTTCTTTTAGGCCCCAACCTGGGAGCCTTTGCTTATGATTAAAGCAGGAGCAAGATGGTTGACCTCACACATATAACAAATAACCTGACAGCCCCAAAGGCCAGAGGGGAGAGCAAATCCTGCCCCCTTAATCACAGGACAGTCTGTAAGCAAGAGCAAGACCACAGCCCTGCCTGCCCTTGCAAGCAAGACACATGGAGGCAGACCTGTCCCCATGAGTCAGTGAGGGTGCTGAATGTTCTGGATGGTTGAGTCCCTGGATCGTCCTGTGTAGCCCAGGCTAATCTTGAACTTCCTGAAATAGCTAAGAATGACCTTAAACTCTTGATTTTCTTGCCTTTACTTTCCAAGTGCTGGGACTTTACTAGCACGAGCATTCTCCAGCAAACATACCTATCACCCCAGCCCAGATCCGTATTTTGAGGATCACTGCTGGTCCCTCTGGTGTGCTGGCCACTTCTACCTCGACCTCTCCAGACATGCCTGCATTATCCAGACGGTCTCCCAGCTTGGAATCTCTTTGAGAAGAGAAAGTTTCCTCCCCCAGAAGTACTATAAAGGTGTAATTGGGATCATAGGCTTTGCCACATAGCAGTCAGTGTCCTAGCTGCACGGGACTTGCCCAGTTCTCTATCACCCTGACTCTCCAACATTCCAGTGCAACCAAACAACAGAGCCATCCATTCCCTGGTCATGTTTCCCCTCCCCAAGCCACCTTTGTTTCATGTCACTGGTCAGTATTAGTCCTACTTCCCAAAGAGTGCTCAGGGGGCAGGTTGGCTATCCTACAACCCAACAGTCCCACAGAAAGCCTCCATTGTCTCTGCCCTTGGTCAGGATACATCACGATCGAGCATACCACACAGGGATCTGGAGAGCCAGTCCAGGAAGACTGGCAGAGACAAAGAGGGTTGAACAGAAGTGGACTGAGCAAACAAGTTGTGACATTCTCCTGGGAGTGGCCAGGCTGCAGACTGTCCCAAGACCTCATGGCTGCTCTTGAGTAGCAGAGCTATCCCCTGCCTGCAGGAACAAGGAGGGTGAGGTGTTAATGTGGGAAGCATCATGTCACAAAAGCTCTTTCAAAGGGACAAGTGATGGATGGAGTGGCCTGGCTCCAGGAGCCAGAGAATTCTTTGCAGCATTGACAGCAATACACAGAAAGCCTCCAAGGCGGGCTCGCCACACGAAAGTCAACACACTCCCTGCCAGGAAGCCCGGTGCTATGTGTATGCATTCCCCAGCTCGCGCTTCTGCTATGAAATTACGCTTCTAATTTTAGCCTAAGTACAACCACACAGTGAAATCAAAGATCTTTAAGTAGCTTATGTTAAAACACATGGGCCTGATGCTCAACCCTTCCCTACATCATAGAGGAAGTCATTGTCTGCTTTGAAACATTTCTTTATGGTACTTATTTCTGTACGTCTACGTAATCTACTATTCTAACACTTCCTGATTGGAGGCATTTTGGTGTAGTTTCTGCTATGGTAGGCAAGTTCTTCCTCTCACATCCCCCGAGCTCCCTGCCTCCTCTTCACACAGAGTCCAAATTGGTACCATGAGGCTCAGACTGCTCATGCTGAGTCCCAGGCCCTGCTACCAGCATGCCCCCTTTCTCACACAACTTCCATGTTCATCTGTTTTTCTAGGAGTTTAGCATTGCGTTATGTTTTTATCTGTTCAGTTTTCCAGACATTCACTACAAACATTTCAACAAGTTAAAATGGCAGCTACATGCCTCAAAAATGTTTCTAAGTATTCAAATATCTTTATTTTTTTCAATTGGACATCTGTGATCCTTCCCTGTCTCACACATTCATTTAAAAGGAAAAGTTCAGGGCAAAAGAGAAGAAATATGAACATAGTCTGGTTGATGGACAAATGATAAATAGACGGTAGATAAATTAGTATTGATAGATGACTTATAGAGTGTAGATAGATAACAGATTATGGAAGAGAGAAAATCAATAGCTAAATAGATGGTAGATGATTGATAGATGGTAGTTAGTTGGTAAATAATAGTATGGCTTTCATGCTTAAAAATATACATTCCCCTTCCTTCTTGACCAATATCTGGCACCTCTCCTTCACCCTCATACTGTTCTTTCCCTGTGTGTATACTGCTATCTGACTTCTAAAACCGTGTTCTCTAGGTCTCTGGCCCCTGCTCAGTTCTCTTCTACTACATACCTGTTTTGCTTTCTGATTTTGTCTTTCTGAGGCTTAGCCTTCCAAAAGATGCTTCACAGCCTCTAGTGGTACTCAACTCTTGATCCCTGGTTCAAAGAGAGGCATTAAACAGTTTGGAACCTGAGCAGGTAGAAGTCAGGTCAGGGTTTTCTAGGCTATAGAGAGAGACCTATCTTATGGCTGCCCTTGGTAGTTCCATCCCTGGGACCGTTATCTCTCCAGTATAGTCCCAGGTAAAGGCCTGGCTACTGTCTGGAGGAAATGGAAGCCAGCCTCTTTTGCTTGGTCTTCACAGGCTGTCATCCCCAAGGCTTTCTCTGTCCTCTGTGAGATCCACTGTCCCCAATCTAAGGGGAATACGATATCTCACCAGCAGGTGAATATCCCACCTACATAGAGGTTGGATTGTGCCCTCCACCCCAAATTTCAAATGTTAAAGTTGTAACCAACATGTCAGAAGGGGTCATGACTATAGTCAGAGATGGGGTCATTGCCAATGTAGTCAGTGAGGAAAGGGTTACCTGGCTGAGCCCAAATTCAATGTCCTTACAGAAGTGGAAGCTTGAACATGTGCACACCCATGAGAAGACACTGTAGAGAGATCAAAGACGCACTACTGCAAGCACAGTAGGTGATGTCCCCTAGTCCTTCAGGAGTTCCTCTTGACCTTGGACTTCTGGCTTCTCCAAGTGGCAGATCCTGAATCCCTCCCTAGTCATCCAGTATGGTTCTTTATGCCAGGCCATCTCAGGTTGACATGTTGCAGGAGCCAAGAACTGAAGACCACAGGTACAAGCCCCTGGTGATGGATGGCCACCTCCTAAGGAGACAGCAGGACCTCCATTAGTGTGTGCATAGGCACCTCACACAATGTGTTAAGATGCCCTTCCCATAGTGTCTGCAGACCTCCCCACTGTCCTGTCACTTTAGTGGGACTCTTTTGGATTCTAGAGGTTTCATCCATAGTCACTTGGTCCTGGGGCTTAGGGTGTCCAGTGGCACAGGGCATCATGGGGGTGATCTTACCTCATGGTGTCTCATAAGCCAAAAGAAAGAGGGAGAGGCCAGAGTCCCACCATGCCCTCAAAAGGCACATGGCTAAGTGACAAACTTCCTTCCAATAGGACCTATCGTATCACCCAAAGGTAAAGCCCTTAGGCTGGGACCAACCCCTTTTAAATACACTGGCCTTAGGGGCCATGCAAACTAAAAGGGACTTGGAGAGAGAGGGGCTGTTTATCTGTCTCTCCCTAACTGGGAGTCCCCTGGGTCTGTGCAAAACCTTCCATTCTTTGGTTAGAAGCCTCCTCTGAGACTATATAGCTATTTCCCAGACTGTCAAAGGTATTGCCATTCAAAATGGCCACCTTCCTACAGGTAGAAAAGGCAGCCAGGATAAATTTTACAATAACCAAACATGCAATGTAAGCAACATTTCTTAATGATTCAGGTGGATGGCACGGCATACCACCACCAGAGCTCCTCAGTTTCCCACCCAGGAAGTAGAATTTGTCTCCACCCTTCAGGGTGGGCAGGAATTACTGCTCCCTTCTGACCAATCTGTGGAATAGGAAAAATTCTCACCTGCCAGCAGAGACAGTGGACTAAGAGATGGAGGCAAAGCCCACCAGAACCTCAGTTGGGTGTTCCACGTGCTCTGGGCGGGAAATAGGGGGAGGGCTCGTGTCTGCGTTCCTCTCCCCAAACCCGACACCGAAACTCAATCTGAGAAACTGCCAAGCATGCTCAGCTGGCAGCTGGGATGGAATCCCATAGGAAACCCCCCTCCCACCCGGGGCCAGAAATTCCTCTAAAGTGTTCAGGGTACGGAAGGGAAAATAGGACCCGGGCAGATCTACTGCAGACTGGAGGAGACCACAGTATGGAAGCCTGAAAGGAGAGAAGAGAGAAACTTAGCGAAGCCTACAATTCTGTCCACAGGACTTCCCAATGAGAAGACACTCAGAATTTTGTCGTGTTTTGTTTTAGGGGTGTATGTATGTGTTTGGGGGGGGGTGTTGGGGGAAGGGTACACATGTGTGGAAGGCAGAGGACAACGTTGGGTGACATCCACAGAGATGCTAGCCATCTCCTTTGAGAAGGGATCTCTCACTAGCCTGAAGTTCACCAGGTCAGACGGGCTGGCCAGTGTGCCCCAGGGTCCTCCTCCTTAGCGTTGGAGTCACTCTGCACACGGCTTTTCTTGTGTGGCATGAGAGACCTAAATCAGACCCTCATCCTCTCCAGGCAAACACTTAACTGAGTCGCTCCTGAAGCCTCTTTTCTGATGTTTATATTAGCATGTATTAACTATGTGTACTAATGGGTTTCGTTATGAGGTTTTCATAACATACTTCATCATATTTACCCCATTAACTCTGCTTCCCCTCTCTCACTGATCCCCTTTTCCCAGAGAGTACCCCTTTCTACTTTCATGGATATTTGTTTGTTTTTGGTGAACCAAAGGGTTTTGTTAGGGGTACTCACAGGAACGCAGGGGAGGGATGGTGCTCAGGAGCAAGGGCAGTTAACTCAGGGGCTACAGCACTGAAGAAAATGTCTCTCTCCCTCCCAACGTTCAGTAACTGCCGTTAGATCGTTAGGGAGGGGTTAGGCCTTGGGTGCCCCTCCCCCCTCCAGGACGGAATGTCAGAGGGCCCAATCTTGTGCAGGTCTTGTACAAGGCACAGCTCCTGAGAAAGCTAATCACCTAGTTTCCTGACTCTGGCTGTGAGGTGGCTTGACGTGTGTGTGTGTGTGTGTGTGTGTGTGTGTGTGTGTGTGTGTGTGTGTGTGTGCGCACACACACACATACACACGTACACACGTACACATACGCACCTATAAGGTCAATCCTTCAACATTTCCACATGTTAGAAAGTATCTCATCATTTAATGGGAGAAATGACTGAGACTCTGGCCATCCCTCCCTCTCCAGACAGTTGAGCTGCCCCTCCCTCATAACCCAGCCATATCTTCCACCTTCACACTCCACCTGCCTCAGGGCTTCTTGCCCCTGCTATGAGCTGTATGGGCACATGTCGGCTTGCAGGCACAGAGTTTCTGGTGCCCCCCCCCCCAAATCCTTTTGTGACCATCTTCACAGGGGAAGATACGCATGATAGGCAAGACCTTCAGGGTCCCCCACCTGCCTCCTCCTGCCTGGGGCTGGCTCCACTCTGCATCCTGGCCTCTGTCTCTCTCCCGGAAGCCTCTCTGGCTATCAGCTGTCAGCTTCACTCTTCCTGGGCTGTTTCCTGCCTGTCAACTGCTTGGTGTTGACTGCCATGCCCAGACCCCTAAGCTTCATGAGATCACGGGTATTCCCTCTGCCCTCCCGGAACCCCTCACTCCACATGGAACCCCTCACTCCACATGGATGCTGCGAGACATGTTGGATGAAAAGGTGGCTGGACACAGCTCAGTCTGGATTTTTCTCAGGAACCCCTCGAGTGCTCAAGTCTGTAGTCAAGGAACCCGTGACAAAGCACAGGGATCTGAATTCAGACTGCATGCGTGCATGTGGGGTTGTGCTCATGTGTGTGAGCGTGGCATGTGATGTGTATGAGGAGTCCTGGGTGTGTGTGGAAATGGTCTGAGATACGTGTGTTTTGAATGTTTCATTTATAGTGTGTGAAAGTGCATGTATGTGAAAACTGACGTACTTATGATATTGTATGTTGTTTGATCCGTGTTGGGCTGCTAATTGTGTGTCACGCATGTGGCATATGTGGGGATGTATTGATGAGTACAACATGTGGATGTTGTAGTGTGCAGTTGGGGTATCTTTGCGGCATGTAATTTGTGTGGTAAGGATGCACATACATGTGTCTCTGGTCTTTGGTATATGTGGCTGCAACTCCGTGGTCACACTTAAGTATATACTACACACACACACACACACACACACACACACAGGTTTTTGACCTGGACTTAGTCAAGAAGAGTTAAAGAATGGAATTCCAGGTGGTGGTAGCTGCTGTCTTCCTGGAAGCCTCTGTAGAAAAGATCAAGGTGGGCTCCAGGAGAGCAGACAGGACAAGCTTCAAAATGGTGAACAGTCCTGTCCTCACTTCCAACTATGGTTGAGACCATGCACCCATTATGAAACTCCAAGACATAGCCGGAAACTTGGAGCCCAAGAGGCCAGACGGGCCAGTGAGCTGCGTGCTGCTTTGCACAGGCTCAAGCCCACACTGTCGGGCCAGGCGTGGTGGCGCATACCTTTAATCCCAGCACTTGGGAGGCAGAGGCAGGTGGATTTCTGAGTTCGAGGCCAGCCTGGTCTACAAAGTGAGTTCCAGGACAGCCAAGGCTACACAGAGAAACCCTGTCTCAAAAACAAACAAACAAAACAAAACAACCCTGCAGATCTGATGGCTTCTCTCAGGCATGCTCACACACTGCTCACACACTGCTCTCTTGGCCTGTTCACACACTGCCCCTGCCTGGTGGCATGTTCCAGACAGCTGCTCCCAGAGGTTAGAAAATGACACAGCTAGCAAATGTGCTGGCTGTGTTCCCAAATGGTCAGTAAAACAGGATGGTACTTCGATCCAGCCATGGCTGCGTGCTAGCTCATCCTCTCATCACTCAGAAGTATCTTGTGCTTTGTACTATCAAAGGGGCACTTTGATGACGCATAGACAGCGGCCAGCAACAGACACACCGCCGCTGGTTGCTTCAACATTATATGCTCTGAAAAGTATGGCATTTCAAGGCCACCAAAGACAGGGTCACTTAGACCTGCAAATAAGAAGACAAATCTGGACATTGCCCTAGATACAGAAAGCCCAAGACCATGGAAAATATGTGTTTGTCATTATAAAAAAATAATAAAACAACATCTAAAATGTAGAGATATTGTGTTTCCACTAAAAACCCCTTGCATCCAATTGAATATAAGTTTTCCCAGAATTTTCCATTCTCCTTCCTTCTTTCCTTTCTTTCTCCTTTCTTTCTTCCTTTTTCCTTCCTTCCTTCTTCCTTTCTTCTTCCTTTCTTCTGTAGTCCCAGGGATTAAATCAGGTCTCAATGCTAGGCAAGTGCTCAAATACTGAGCGACATCCTTAGCTCTCTTTTTAATTAAAAAAAAAAAGTGTGTGTGTGAGACTGCACTTTCAAGTGTTTGAACTACATGTGTATTTTTGTATGTTTACATGTGCATTTTCATGTGTGTGTGTGTGTGTGTGTGTGTGTGTGTCTTTGTGTGTGTCTGTGTGTGTGCATATGTATGTGCATAGCACAAATGTACCATTTCAACAGCCTCAGTTGAAATAAGATCTCTCTGTTGGTCTTCTCCTGGGTACACCGGGCTATCTGTCCTAAGAGTTTCCAGGGCATCTCCTGTCTCTACATCCTCTGTCACCATAGCAGGACACTGGGACTACAGACTCTCACACTATCTGCCTGCTTTTGCATGGGTTCCAGCGATTAGGACTGCAGCCCTCACACTTGTATGACAACCTCACACTTGTATGACAACCTCACTCTTGTATGAACTCACTTTTTCTCACTGATGCATAGCCTCAGCTGTAGGCATAAATTTTTCTCAACCTGCTTTAATAAGGGGTCAACCTCCCCTCTAGCCCACCACCCACCATAGGTAGTAGAAAAGAAAGGTTATTAGGATACAAGGGAAGTGGATCTGTTTAGAAATAGTCCTTTGGGGTGATTCCAATCTTCGTTGTTCTCAGTCTGGTCCCCTAGCAAACACCAAACATGAACCAAGCTGCAGTCCAGTCTACTTGGCAAACACCACACATGAATTAGCAACTGTAGTTCAATCCAGAAGAAACCACAAGGCTCGCCACTCAGCCTGGATCCTCAGAGGCAGCAAGAAACCGCAGGAGCCTCAGGAGAGGTTCTTTGGCCAGTTTCTCTCTATGATCTCACCACAATCGAAGCTCAGCAATACAGTGTAAGGTGCACCAATACATGCGTGCTGTCTGTGAAGAACAGTGAGGTGGAGCAGCACAAACGAAAGCTCCAGCTCCCACTATCTGTGGGGTCACATTGATATTCTTTCTAAACATTGCATGTCCTTTCATGTGTCTGCTTTAGCAATATATCCTTTTACCTGTGTGTCCCGGCAAAACATCATTTGACATAACGGACTCTCCAAAGAAGCCAGAAGTTTCCACTTCACTCAGAATTGGTTTTTACTTTGGTGATTTGATACAATTGCCAAGGCTGGCCATGAGTTTGGCATCCTCCTGCCTCGGCCTCCAGAGTATCTGAGGTTACAAGCCTACACTTGTTTTTATTCTAAGGACAAGGAATAGGAAAGAGAAAAGAAACTCCCAACAGTCTCCCTGGGAAGCCATGAGCTGCTGTCTCCACCATGTCCACTCTCCTGCCTGGCCCATAGTCCTGATGATCCCTGGACTATATGTGATTAGGCTTGAGTTTTTAAGAAAAAAAAATTTTTTTGAATGGTTTTTTTATCAAGCCTGAACTCAGCTATTATGTCAGAGGAAGAATTCAGACATGTCACACCGCATGGCCCCTCACACCGTGCTTCCTTATAAAATGTCATCCTCACGCAGCACTCATGAGAGTTGACCAGAGTCAACCGCTGTGGAGGCCATGCTGCCCCGTGGTTTCTCCTTGGCTCTGAATTTCTAAAGTCCTAGCTCCGGGATCATCACAGTTATCCTGAAAAGTAGGGCAGCACTCTGCTGGGAAGACTGTTTCTGGGGCATTGTCCCCAGGGTGTCTGTGAATGTGGCTGCCATATGCAGATAGCTGTGGCTGCCAGCAGGGACAACGGCAGTGGATACAGCCTGGGTGTCAAAGGCAGCGACATGCTCTATTCATGCTACCTGCTGTCCCCATTCACAATGGTATTTCATAAATGGATACTGGATTTGTGGAGCTTAGAATATAAGGTTTGGTGCCCTGTGGCCCCCAGACTCTGTCCCTACTCGGGGAATGAGGCTGTGTTTGTCACCCTTAACTATCACAGCTGAATATCACACAGGCTAGAGCTTAAGTAGCAAACATTTGCTTTCTCTCTGTTCTGGAGACTGTAATCCAGGGTCAAGGGACTGGCATGGCTATGGCCAGGTGAGGACCCACTTTCTGAGCAGCAGATGGTGGCTTCTGGTTATTCCTTTGTGTGACAGGCTGGGAGACAGAGGGAGACAGACACCAAGGAAGTGCCCTCTAGTATCTTCTTTGTTTCAAAGGCTTTTTAGGTGGCTGGTGAGATGGTTCAGTGGGAAAAGGTGCTTGCCACACAAACCCGGTGACCTAAATTTGATCCTCGAATCTATGTGAATTTTGTCCTGTGGCCTTCACAACTGCACTGTGGCAGCCCGTTGTCCCCAATCTCTCTCTCTCTCTCTCTCTCTCTCTCTCTCTCTCTTTCTCTCTCTCTCTCACACACACACACACACACACACACACACAGAGAGAGAGAGAGAGAAGAGAAGAGAAGAGAAGAGAAGAGAAGAGAAGAGAAGAGAAGAGAAGAGAAGAGAAGGAGTAACGATAAATAAATTTCATTAACATCCTATTAATTTCTATAACAGTTGGTTTCATTGTGACATCTCATAATATGATTTGATCACATTCAACTCCCCCTCTACATGAGTCTCCACCTCACTATATATACTAATGAGAACATGCATTTATTTTCAAACAGAAAAATATAACTTCTCATTATAAAAGAAGCCAAGAGGGAGAGGAAGGAGATGATAGATTGTCTGGCACACCTTGTCTGTGACAAAGTTGCTTATCAGAAAGTGGAACAGGCAGATAGGAATAAGATGGCGAACCCAAAAGGAGGGCAGGGCCTTCCTCTTAGAAATCTCTTTAAAGGGCTGGCAAGACCACTCGGCAGGCCAAGGCCCTTCCTGCTGAGCCTGATGACCTGAGTTTCATCCCCAGAACACAAGAGGAAGGAGGAGAATGTGCGCTGCGCATATGTGCACACACATATAATAATAAGTAAATAAGCCTTTAAAGGGAATGAAAACATAGCTCTGGAGGCCAAACAAAGTCTGGATGTGAGATGTCCAAGCCTTTCCCTCCTCTACCACCACACAACTGAACGTATAGGACTTGCTATGTGCCAGGGATCTTTTGCCTGGCATTCTACACAGACACTGCTAGCTTGGCCCTGAAATCCTGCATGACTCTGCTTCTCCCCATGCATTTATCCCTAAGGCTGTGCTGCCCACCACCCCTGGATCAGGCCTTGATGTGGACTGGGAAAAGGCAACATGAGACAGGCTGTGCAGAGGACCTTGTTGGGAGTGGGGCTTCAGGAAAGGGATCCCTGAAGCAGCCATGGGAGAAGTGAGACCTTAGGAAGAGATAGGACAAGACATCAGTGGTACCCTAGGAAGGCATGCAGCAGGTGTCCTACACTGGAGGGGATGGTCTCATGGATGTTACTGCTAACAGGCACAAGGAAGCCAGAGGCAGGAGTAGTAGAAAGGCCAGCAGGGTTTTACAGGTTGGTGTTATTCTCCACATGACAGGACAGCATCATGAGGCATAAACAATGGGGGAGCAGAAGTGAAATAAGTTGGTGGTGGGTGGGCTAGCTGGTGGTCCAGACAGAACGCAGTTCTGTTACCAAACTAAGGGTCACAGCCTGTGTCCTAAGCAGACGAGTTGGACCCTTCCCCGAAAATCCAATAAAGCATCCAAATGAACATGACAGATGGGGGGGGGGGGGATTTGTGTTCAGTGAGGCCACATTGAGAAGAACAAAGATCCAGTCACCCTGCCTCGTGTCCATCCCTGAGGTTCTGAAGTGAGATTCAATTTTAAATAAAGGGCCAAGACTATATACATCTGAGCAGGTCTGGTTAAGACATGGTCCTGCCCATCATTAACTGACCATTGTCTGGACTTCAGTCTCATCCTGGAAGGCAGTCTAACAATACAGTTAGAACTGTATGGAACTGCCAAGATGAAAGCTACCCACTAGTTGGCACCCTTTCCCTCTCACCGAATGAGATTCTGAGGGAAATTCCCATCTCTTTGGGAATCTATTGTTTCAACAGCGTGATAATCAGACTGAAAGATACAAGTGTCTTTCTACAGAGCTTCCTGATTTTCCACACAGTTTACAGTAACTGGTGAAGCTTGGATGGTGATGCTGAAGGAAGGAAAACATGGCAAACACAGCTAGAAAACGGTGTGGCATTACAGCAACAGAGCCAGGGAGGATCAGAAGGCAGAGGATGCCGTGTGCAACAAGTCATGACCAGTGTCAAGAAGGTTAATAGAATCCTTGGAGCTCTGGGTTTTAATGACAGGTTCCCTGAGCCCACAACACAGCATGCCGGTCACAGAAGTGACCAGTTCTCACAGAAGAGACAGATCATCTCCTCATAAGACCAACATGGTTTCAAATGCTGAGGACGGGGTCGGGGTTATTATGGGATAAAGACATAGAGGCCTGAGGTAAGGGTGAGGAGAATCACTGTGGATCAGGGGTCAGCACACTCCAGGTCAAGGCTTATGGCTTTTCACTGGGTTCGGGCAGCATCTATGGCTTGGAGGGTGTAGTTTGGGGTTACCCATTAGACATCTGCACAAGCCTACAGGGATGGTCAGAGTCTTGAGATCCCTGAGTTCCTGAAGAACAATTAGGCAGCCCTAACTGTCATGTCCCGATTGGCTAGACATAGCAGTTACCTATGGCAAAGCTAACAGAAGGCTATTGCATAACAGTATGACCTCTAGAAGTCCATGTTAGGGACCACTGAAGCCAGACATTGTTTACTTCCCTGGGCTTCAGGGTGATCTTAGAGCCAGGGCAGCAGGATAAGGCTGAACCTCACTGGGAAAATGCCAGCTCCACCCTCTATGACCATACAACCACCCAGTGTGACCACAGACACAGTGTGACCACAGATGATCTCACAATGAAGCGACTGGAAAGAGCAAGGTTGGGGTAGAAGGAGGCTCCAAAGGCATCATGAGGGACACATGAAAGCCACCAATGCTAAGAGAGACTAGAAACCCTTCCAGCCTTGGGCTACACCCAGAGCAGAGGATGCTCTTTGCAAGAGGCCCTGTGATCTCCAGATACCACAGGGTGTGCACTATGCAAACCATCCACACAGGAGAAAGCAGGCACCGTACGGATGGCCTGTAAAGGATCAGGCCTCTCTGAGCCCAGGGCCTTTGAGCTTCTCGTCTTTGCCAGCCCTCTGGCTCGCTTCCATTCTCGGGAGTGAATTCTTCTCTCTTAATAAACTCTCTCTATTTTTATCACTCTCCATGGATTCCAGGTCTGACTGTTTGTTCCAGGACACAATCACCTGGAAATGGCAGCAGGGGCTCCCTGGACTCAGACGCATGCCAATAAAAACAAGATATCTTGATGTTTTGAATCCAAAAAAAAAAAGAAGAAAAAACTCCAAACCCCAAATGGGAGAGGAGATGTTAGGCTAGGTTAACACATTTGGGACGTTACCTTATAAACTATGGCAAAATCCTTGCCTTCCTCGACAACCACTTCCTCATACAGGAGCATGGCTAATGCCATAGCCTCAGGGATTCAGTCCTAGTACTACCCAGAGGATACTAGTCAGGACACAGAGGGACCACACGCACGACATTCAATCCATGTGACCTTGTTTAGCAGGTGACAGATTCAGAGAGATTCAGTCCTGAGTTCATACCATTGGCAAGGACATGCTACTACCAAATTAAAAAAAAAAAAATGGAAAGAATTCTTTTCATGGATTGTATGAGATCTTCCCTGGATTAATCATTCTCAATTTTTATTTCCTTATTTAGAAAAAAAAAACTAGAATGTTTTTTCAAAAAAAAAAAAATCCATATATTTTCCAAACAGCCCTAGTTCAGGAACTTCCTTCACGAATTACTATTATTATTATTTTTTTTATGCAAAGCCTGGAAAAACTCAACAGAGGAAAAGAGCAACCACACCCAGGGCTCCCGTGGAAGGTCTGAGGTCATACTCTGAGAGATGCTGCAGAGGAGGGGGAGGGGAAGGGGAGGGAACACTAATCTACCTCCACCAGGAGTCCTAGATCAAGTGCAGAAGCTCAGAGATGCCGCTGAGGCGCAAGGGAGCCTGGCCTCTATCTGCAGTGTACAGTCTATAGATGGCTCAGCTTGAATTCTAAAATCCCACGAGGCCGGGGAGATGTCTCAGTCATCACTGCTCCCAGATCCAGGCCTGAGGACCTGGATTCAATTTCAATGCTTAGGACTTGAGAAGCTTAGGGGGGGGGGGGGATATGCATGCCTGACATCCCAGAGCTGCTGGGTCCCGAGCTCGTTCTGGCAGCCAATCTAGCTAGATTGGTGACCTGCAAAGATAAGGTGTAAAGGGTCTGAGGAAGACACTTGACATCAATCTCTGACCTCCACATATGCATACATGCAAACACTCATAAATGCTCACACAAGCCCCAGGAGTCAAAGAATGCACGGTGGGCAGGATGATGTCAGAGGAAGCAAGTGTGCACACTCCTGGTCCCCGGTCCCTGGCACACAGCTCTTGAAACCCTTCGAGTCTCCCGAGTGTCTTGCGTGTTGGTTGGGTATTGGTAGCTTCAGAACTGGGGCTGGTCTCAGGAAAGCACAAGGCGGTACTAGAAGCCTCCATGTCCTGCCTCCAGGTAGAGAAGAGACACTGAAGGCTGTTTACATCGCCAGCGCCCACCTCACCCATGTGCTGGAGCTTCCTTGGAATCACAGAGGGATATGTAAAAAATATCTAGCAGCCAGGTAACCAGCCAGAGAAGCCACAGGAGTCTCTAACACTGTCCTGCTCATCTCTTTATCTATTATTTATATTATATATTACATACTTATATATATTTAATAAACACACTAATATATTTATTAACATATTAATATTAAGAAAGCATCAATATATTTATTACATTAATGTGTTTAGTGTTGATATATTGGTATTAATATAGTAATATTAAATAATAGAGTAACAACATACTTATTAAATACATTGATGTATTTACTATTGATATTAATTAATATTAATATATTTATTATATATATGCCTGTTTGTCTGACTTCTCAGAGATGATGTAACAAGTATGTGGCCCCATTATATCACGAGAGCTCAGGCTGGTCAGAAGCTGAAGTCAAAGGACATGAGGGTGTGGTGGGCACAGGAAGGGTCAGGGCTGGAGAGCGAGCCTCAGCCTTCGGGATGAGACTATCTCTATTAGAAAATGTCAAAACAAGATCCAGTTAGAAGACACCCAGTTGGTGTCTTCGCTGCAGAACTGATGGTGTGGTGTGAGGGAGGGCCACTTAGCCGGTGTCTGTGAGTGGGTGCTGAGCGTGAGTGGGTGCTGAGCGGCAATTCAGAATAGAGAAAAACAGTCCATGACTTGTCATCTGAGCATTGGAGAGGGAAGTGCAGGAGGGTCATGAGTTCAAGGCCAGCCTGGACTACACTGAGAGAAAGGAAGGAAAGGAAGGGAGGAGGGGGAAGAGGGGGAGGGAGAAAGAGAGGGAGGAAGAAAAGAAGTAAAGGGAAGGAGGGAGGGGAAGAGGAGGGGAGGGGAAGGGAAGGGAGGGGAATGGAAATGTGTGCAGGTGAGGCATGATGGGTAGCTGCGGCCCCTCAGAAAGAGCCTGACCCCAGTGAAGGGTGTGGTCACAGTGGTCACCCTTTCTTCAGTTGACTTGTGCCAAGGATGCAGGATGGATAACTAAGATCGGTGCCCCACACTCCTGGGCTCGGCCCCTTCTGTGGCCCTTGCGGACTGTGTGCATGCATGTGACAGCCATGCCTCCGAGGGTCGTACATCTTCCTACCCAGCATCTTCCTGCCCTAACTGATCATATGTCCTCAAAGGCGGGGGGTGGGGAGGTTAAAGATGGCAGCCAAAACTTCACTTGAGCGGTACAATATAAAACATCAGGGACATCTGGGGAGCAAGTGGCAGTGAGCCCTTCTTTCTATCTTGTTTTGTTGCGGACACAGGGGCTTCTCGTGTAATCCAGGCTGGCCTCAAACTTGCCATCCTCCTGCCTCCACCTCTCAGGTATTGGGAGGTATTGACTGACGGCTTGATTGACAGCCAGCCTCTCGGAGTTTCTTCCGATGGTGTGGTCTTTCTCACACACAGCATCTTATTTGGGTGATTGTAACTGTTGGCACCATTTGCTTGACTCAGACATCAACTGCCTTCCTCACTCACCGCAGGTCCCATAGACACGGACTTGCGAGTTGAACAACCCTAGAGGCAGAAAGTTGTATCTAGTGCGGTGGTACACATTTCTAACCCGAGTACTCAGAAGGCTGAGGCAGGCAGATCTCTGGGAGTTTGTAGTTAGCCTGGTTTAAATAGCCCATTTCTCACCAGCCAGGGCTTCGCAGAGAGACTTTGTCTCAGGAAGAGAGAGAAGGAAGAGGAGAAAGACACACACAGAGAAAGAGAGAGTCTATTGTACACACAATTTCCTTGCTGTTGCTCCGCTGAATGGTATAACACAACCATTCACATAGTCTTTGCTTTGTATTAGCTCCTAGAAGCAGCCCAGGCGTGGCCTGAAGCACACAATGGGATGTGTAATATCTGAGGATTCTGGGATCCACATGGGTCCTGGGGAATCTTACTCAAGTACCAACAATGGCTGACCGCATCCTTCTACCTAATCCGTTCTGGCCTTGCAGGTGAGGGAGGTAGAAAAAAAAAAAAAAAAACAAAACTCAAGAGTATTTATAGAAGCACCTGGGACCCTTTGGGAGAGGAGGCTGGCGGTCATTTCAGGTGAGGTGTGGTCAGTCTCCAAGGCAGGGACAAGCACATTGCTGCCAACCAAGCAGTTTAAAGTCTACAGAGGAGAAGGATAGAGCATGTAGAACAGGATGAAACAAACCCAGGAAATAATACAGAGGAGAAAAACGCAGGGCAGTGAAACAGGGGGAAAAAAACACTTTGAACAGTAAGAAAGTAGATGTCTCCACACAAGAGATGAGGAAACAGGCCGGCAATCCATCTGCCTCTGCTGATCCACCCTGCACTGCAGTCATTTGGAAATGATGGATTAGGGGAGGGTGGCCCTGTCTTCCCTCTCAACAAAGTCCTCTGGCTCCCAGTGGGACTCTTTTTATCTCCGCAACACACACACACACACACACACACACACACACACACACACACACTCTTACTTCCTGGCAGAATGTAAAAGGATAGCCAGCCAGCTGAGCAAAGTCCTTACTCTAGACCTGATAAGCAAAGATAAAATGTACAAGCAGGAACTAATTAAAGTGCTCTAACAGGAAGAGATACAGGGCACACAGGAAAGGGAAGTGCCAGTGACATAGGACCAGGCCTTAAATTGCAGGAGGAGGACAGGACCAGGCCTTAAATTGCAGGAGGAGGACAGGACTCCGTCTCCTCAGTGAGATCTGCTCATGGGTGCCCCACTCACCAGGTGTCAGAATGACTTCCTGACACAGTTCAAAGCGCATGGATGTGGGAAATTCTCCCAACTCCACCTGGAAGCCTTCGCCCCCAAGCAAAATCTGTCTGTTCTCATGAGCTCACAGTAGCAACCACCCAGCAGCTGTCAGTTGGAGAGTTGGTGTGTGGCAGCAGCCCATGAAAGAGACTGAAGAAGCTGAAGTTTGTTAGCATAAACGTAAGCCCTCTAGGACCTAAAGACAGGGTCCTCCTTCCAGATGTCATCCAGCCAAGCTCCCCTAACACAAATACAAAGAAAGGCTTTCTCACACTGAGCTACCATGGCTTCCAAGGCTCTTACATTGGCTGGAGAAATGAGGGACAAATGTGGGGAGATGCAAAGAGGATGTTTCCCTGGAGCCTCTTGGCTGATGACTAGGCAGAGATAGTGACTCAGACTCCAGTGTGGCCCAGACCTCCCTTCCACATCTTCACAGGGACACACACACACACACACACACACACACACACACACGTGGACACACACACACACGTGCACACACACATACAAGTGCACATACACCCAGGCAGAGTATGGTGCCAGCACCTAGCAAGCTCTACTTTGGGAAATGATGGACAAGCCACCATCCTGCTATAGTTTTGGCATAGAATGTCCTAGAAAGGCTCACAGTGAAACGTATGGTGTTAGTCTGTGGGACAACTGAAAGATGGTTGAAGCTTTAGAAGGGAGGGAGGAATGGAAGGAAGCTAGATCATTGGGATGCATCCTTGAAAGAGATAAAAGGATAGAAGGACTTTGGTTTGTCTCTGTCTTTTGTCTGTGTCTCTCTCTCTCTGACTCTGTCTCTCCTGTCTCTCTCTTCTTCCCTTCCTCCATCATAAGGTGAGAGAGAGGCTTGGGTCTGCCACATACTCCTCTTTAGTTCACTCTTGCTCAGCCCAGGTCCTAAAGCAAGAGAACCAAGCAGCCACGGACTGAAGCTTCTGAAATAAAATGGTGATCCAAAGATAACCCTTCCCCTTAAACAGAGCCAAAGATAACCCTTCCTCCTTAAACAGAGCAAACCGCAGTATCTGTCACAGTGGATGGACAATACCACATCTTACAACTTCTTGGGTCTGTTTTTTTCTCAAGGGTCCCAGAATTCCCCTTGCTAGGTGTTAGCTTGCCCTGCCCTGAACTTTGTGCGTACCTAGCAGTCAGCCAACCAACCGGAACAGGGGAAACACAGAACATAGGTTCTTCCCCATCACCCTTGCATAATGTTTTGAAGTTCCAACCGAAGTCTTTCAGACTGTTATCCACCCACGCCCGGTTCCCCTCACAATCATTCAAGCCCCCATTTCTTTTACTTCTTATCCCTCTGAGGGGCAGATCTATTTTCCTGCTCAGAAAACTTAACAAAGATCACACATTATTAATGATAAAATGCATCCCATTCATGGCTGAAGCACAGTCTGTCTTCCCCCTCCGGTGTTCATAATGTGTGTGACAAAGGACTACCTCATTTACAAAGGCTGCAGAAAAGCCCATTTCCTTTGGAATGGAAACATGGTGATTTCCATCACGGGGAGCTCATCCACGCACCCCACAGACACAAGGACCCCAGAGAGAGGATGAGTCAGCCCAGAGCCCTTCATCCTTCCTGCCCCACAGTCCTCCCACTGCCACTCAGGGCCTCCTCTTCTCTCACCAACACCCTAGACAAGACAAGTGCTCTCACCCACAGGTGGGCAGGAAGCCCCTGCTGATTCCACCCTGGCCCCAGGTGCTGATGGGACAGCCTGTTCTTTGTAACTAAGCAACAGCTTGCTCTTCTTCCAGTTTATATTGAAGACTAAACAACGTTTGTCAGGAAATGAAGCGGGAGGACCAAAGGGGATGAGCAGGAGAAGCCCGAGGTGCCTGGAAGCTGACAGAAGAGCATCCATGAATCTCAGGTCTGAAGTCATAGACAAGGACAACGTGGCCTACCTAGAAAGATCAGCCCAAAGCATGTAAGGGGTTGGGGAGCATGAAGCAGCCCCAGAAGTGAGACCCTATTCTGGGTGCTGGCCACTAAATTCAGGTTCACTGCAAGAATAGTAAATGCCCTTAACCACTGAAACAGTTCTCTAGCCCCCAATTCTAGAAATTTCCATGTAATCTTTTCAGCCCTCAGCAGACCTGGGGTAACTGAAATCACAAAGGAGAGCCACTGTCCTTAGAAAGGAAGAAAAGGAAAGAACACGAAGCATACGTGACCTATTACTGTGTGTAATGAGACAAGTGAACACTGCGCGGGGGGCGGGGGGGGCCTTACACACTCAAGGCACAGACAGCAGAACATGTGTCACATTATAGCAAGGTTGAAATATGAGAGGGGAATTTGAAAGAGATGGAGGGGGTGTGTTCTACAATTTGATGAAAAGAATATCTTATTTGCACACGGGTGTTCTGGGGATCAAACTTGGGTCTTCGTGTTTGCATTGCAAACACTTTAACCAACTGGGCCATCTCACTCCAGCCTAAGAACGAGTGTCTTCAAATACAAAGAAAGAGAAGATGGCCTATCAGTGTCATGAAGAGGTGAGGTCATGGGAGGTCAGCAGAGGAGTCCTTCTGAGACATTGTCTCTGGGTGGGCCTGGGGACGGGGTAGGGCAGGGAGGGAGACCCTTCTGTGTTCAGTCCTTGCTTTCCTTCTGCATGCTTCAAGTCTGTGCATCTAGGAGCTTCATTGAGATAGGAAAGGAAGACAGGATAATGGCTCTGATACCTGGTATCCTGAGAGTGGGTTGCTGTTATGGGCCTAGACCAGCCCCAAGTCCTTCAGGGCTGCCCAGATCCCTTGCCCAGAGGGTCCCTGTTGAAGCAGAACCATGAGCATGCTCCCGAGAATCAGAGGGACCCAGGCTGGAAAACTGGTTCTCATTTCCTTGGTGTGGAAGAGTGAGCAAACCTATGCTTGTAGAAGCTCCATGCTCACCCCATGGAACGAACAGCCACAGCCAAGGAAACGCAAGTACAGTTCTAGCTCACAGGACCCTCTGAATACTGAGCAGATGTGAGCCTAGGAACGGGGGTGAGAGAGGACCAGGATCCTGCAGAGTACAGGAAGGGAGGGCAAGCACATTTTATAAATGTTCCATCAAATCCCATCGATTTTTCCAAAAGTTCCAGCTGGGTGAGATGGAAGAAAACAATGGTTAAGTTATGTCTCTCTGTCTCTCTCTCTCTGTATCTCTGTCTCTCTCTCTCTCATTCACACACACACACATGCACACACACACACACCCCTCTGTAGATTTGTGCAGATGGACTACCCTTCTGATATTTACCTGATGCAGCTGATGCCCTTCTTGAGATGTCTTCAACTCTGCTCGGAAGATTGTTTGGGGTACATATCTAAAGAAGAGGAGCCTGAGAAGTATTTTTCTAGCTTGACCATTAAAATTCATCCCACCAAGGTAAAGAGAGCCACGCCATCTCCTTAGTTTAACCCTGCCTTGGGCCCTGCCATGGTGGGAACAAGCTCTGGTTCCGCCCACAGTGTTCTGGGGCTCCTGAGTACATTCCCTGGATGCTTCTGCTCCAGCTCCTTCCAGGTGGACAAGCTCATCTTCCAGGAGCAAGCTGTGAGAACAGCAGCTAAGTTTAGCCGCCAGCTCTCTGGATGTGCAAGGCTTCTATTATTAAACCAGCATAGGATAAATATTTCCCCCGTGACACACAACTGCTCCTGGCATGCAGGAACTCCTGTCCCCAGATCTATCCCAAATAGGGAAGCTCGCAGAGATCTAAAACTGGGCTGCGGGAATCCCAAAGAATGCAAGGATTGGAGAGTATCCAGCTCATGTTTGAAATGCTTCTCCCATGAGGCACAGAAAAGGAACCTGGGACTCTGAAACGCAGGATCCTGTGACCACAAAGACACATGGGGGGCTGCAGCCTGCACAGTTCTCTTTTGGCTCACTGGGCCCTGCATGGTTGCAGGCTGCATTCCCAGCTCAACTCCACACAGCTGTACTCAGAGAAACATACTTGCAGTTTCAGCTGGCCAAAGCGCCAGAATCCCCACCTCAGAAACTCCAGCTCGCTTTGAAACACAAGATAGATTTCTCTGTGTGGGGAAGACGACCTAGATACTTTAGGAAGTAAAGAATACCCTGCAAACCCAGGAGTGTGAAGCGGCATGGGAGCTGATAATTGTCAGTCTGACCCAAGCACTCTGACATCAGGTCGTGACGTCACAACTCAGTGACTTGAGTGAGGATGGTCGCTGATTTTACTTCCCCCTTGTCTCTTTGCTGATGACAAATATGCTTTGCCTGCTGCATGTCAATCACAGTTCTAGATGACAGACACTTAACCAGATGAAGGAGGTGAGAAGTGGGGGAAACAGTCTAAAGGAGGTAAAGAACCCTAACCAAGCTCAGCATAAGGGTAGTTAGTGCTCTGTCCAGGAGCAGTGAATGCCTCAGAGGACAGCAGAGCAGGCTGGGTGGAGAGAGACTTCTAAGAGGATATCTGGGCATGGACCACAGAGCAAGAGATACAGGCAGTCTACAAGCTCAGGAGTGATAGAGAATTAGCCTTGTGGTATGAGAAGCAGAAGGCTTTAGGTGAGGGCTGGAATCGGAGGTGAGATGTGGTGTAGCAGGGAGAGGCTGGGCTGTCCCAGCCTAACCATCTAGGCCTGGTAGGGATGCGTGATATCCTGGGGCTTGGTTTAAATGCAATGGCCAAGCAACACAGGAGTTACTGTGGTCCCCCATTTCTACCTCACTGCTGTGATCAAATCCCTGATAAAACATAACTCAAGAGAGGAAGGCTCTATTTCAGCTGCTGGTTTGAGGAGTTTTTCGATCGCTGTGCTGGGGGGGGAGAAGAGTTTGTCAGGAAAGGCAGGGGGTGTTTGCTCCTATCTTGACAGACCAGGAAACAGAGACAGGGCAGGAAGTGGAAGTGGTCTGTAAAACCCCACGGCCCACCCAGAGCGGCTCACTTCCTTGAACGAGGCTCCACCTTCAAAAGGTCCCATAACCTCCCCCAAAGAGAACCACCAGCTGGGGACCACGTGTCCAAACACATGTGCCCGTGGGAACCATTTCATATTCCAACCACAGCACCATCCTGCACCACTATTTTATTAAAGGCTGATCAGATGTCACAAACCAACTTAATAATGCATTGATACAGTTATGGGCATAGGGTTTGAAGGCAGAGACTCCTGGAGAAGCCTTCCTTCTGAATTGCTGTCACCAATCTGTAGACATTAGGACTGGACAGATGGCTTAGAGCACTTGATGCCCAGTCATGGGAACCAGAGGGACCCCAGTCCCCAGGTAACAAGGTTGGCAAACACTTGTAATTCCAGTTCTGAGGGATGCAATGCCTTCTTTCCTCTGCACATGTATATGTCACACACACACACACACACACACACACACACACACACACACACTCACACTCAAACAGATACAGACACCACACAGAGAAATAAATAAATTCTTTTAAAATTGTAGTCATTAAGAAAGAGCCAGGAAAATTGACTGTGCTCTCTGCACAGGCACAGAATTGACAGAAGAAAAAAACCTGGGGAAGAACCAGAGAGTCAAGCAACACGTTTCTGCTTTCCCCTTTCTTATAATGTAGGCTATGTCAGTGGTCAAAACACCTATGCATAGCAACCGCATGGACTTTCGGGTGTGCCAAGAAGCCAAGTGTTATCAGACACCCCAGCCCCATGGCCGGAAGACAGCTGACCATGGAGTAGAAGCCACCTCCAAACTGGCCTCTATGTCCACTTGTGATTGTATGATCAGAATCCGGGGTATTTGTTGGCACACACAAGGGGATGGAAGAGTCTGCATTTGCAGATGCTCTTACAAGGAAATCGGCTCCCTCACACGTTACACAGATACTGCAGGCTCCTCTTGTCTCAAGTTGGCATTCCTCAAAGTGTAGAAAGTCACACCCTGGAAGCCTGCACCGCTGCAGAGTCACACCAAAATCCCTGAATAGGCACAGCCTCCCTCCAGACAGGCTCTCAGAGGATCCAGTAACACCAGCTCACACCACCTTCTTCCTGGAAATCTAGTTCTGCAAACCCTGCCCTCCAGATTCATTTCTGTTGTTGAAAAGCAGCCGCCTGCCAACTAATACCTTTACCGTCTCAAATACCAGGGTCCCTAGAGTTCCTCTCCAGTAACCTAGAGGACTGGGTTCACGCACAGAAAATCAGTGGATAAGCCAAATCTCACTTATCTCAGAGGTGACCTGGGCTGGAGAATCTGCTCCAAGCTGTCACCCAGCAGCCACCTGCCCCTGTGGTATGCCAGGGCTCTGTTGGCCAGATGAATTCTACATCAGATGCTTTGCCACAGCTACAGGAGAGCAAGACCTGTCTGTAGATACTTTATCTACACCAGAGCTTTGAGATATAGCTTCCCTTGGTTATGTAAATGCAGAGACCAGTCTATGTTAAGCCTGTGGACCTCTTCTTCAAACTACCATCTCAACCTCGTTCAGACTCCCTCTGTCTTAATATCTCACATAGCATAGAAGGACCTGTGTGCCACTAAGTGGGTGCTAAGAGACTCCTGCACCACTTAGGGCCCCAGAGCTGTGAATTACTTAAGAGAGTTGCTAAGGCATTCAGGGGCTGCTGTTTCGGCAGATCTCTTCCCTAAGAGCCCAGGAGTAAGGGAGCAACTTCCACACCTTGTTATCGCCTAAGGCCCTGGGAAAATAGCTTCATTTTCCCTGTGAGAGCAGGGGAGGCCTTGGGGGTTAGGAGAATCCTCCTGCCTGCTCTTGGGAGCTGATACCACAGAGAGCAGCACCTGGAACATTCCAGACATGCGCTCTTCTCTGCCTGTCTTGCTCTGAGGATGGTGTTCAGGTCCTGCAAGGTCCTTTCTAGAGACATCCTCTCCTTTACTTACTTCTTTAGGAAGCTGGCTCTCTGAGGCTTCTAAGCCATAGCTCAGTCAGGTGCTGAAGGGAGGTCACGTGGAGGTTATAAACGGACTCTCCTGTGCACGCGTGCGCGCGCACACACACACACACACACACACACACAATGTAGAGGAGTGTGTGTGCTCTCTGCCCTCCCTCATATGCTAAGGAAAGCATCCTGAGAGCTTGTGGGAAAGGCATGGATGATGGTGGTCCTGGGGGGGGGGGTGTATGTGTTCACAGCTATGCTGTCCCATCCTTCCAAGCAGGCACCCCACAGAACTCTTAATGAATGCATCTGACCTAATCAGATCTTTCCCAGTCCATTGTCACAGTGGGCGCATGCAACATTGGCTCATTGGGTGGCTAAGAAATGCCAAAGTATGAACAGAACATGGATGTGCTCATGAGGTCCCTCATGACAGGGAAGAGGGATGGAGCAAAGGTAGAAGATGTCAGATTGGAAGCCAGACTATAGAGGTTCTCCAGGACTTGGTCCATCATGGGTCTAACAAGCCGTCAAGTTCTCTAAGGAACATGAGTGCAACCTAACTTTCAGGTTTGATTGTCTCATTGTATATTTATACTGTGATCTGACTGCTTGGCTCCACCAGTCCTCCTCTCCCTCCTCCCCTCCCTTCCCTCCTCCCCTCCCTCTTTCTGTATGTCCCTTCCTCCTTCATTCCATCAGTCCCTCCCTCTACCTTGTTAAATCCCTGCCATTGAATCCATGCGGCTTCAGGTGTCTGGTAATGGCAGCCCTTACTCAAGACTAACGTAGTGACCAAGGCAAGAAGACAGAACATAGCGCACTGTGTTATTAGATCTATTACATAGTTACTTTCGGGCCATCAACCCTGTGAGTGCTCAGGGCAGGGCCGTGTGTGCACAAGGTCTTCACCCTTTGAGTCCCTGGAAAGGAGCTCCAATGCTTTCTCCAAGGTCCTTTCAGTCCCCTTCTCAGAAGTCTCAAGATGCCTGTGCGGGTGGGGGTAGGGGATGGGGATGGGGTTGGGAAAGCTGTTGTGTGAGGCACACACTGCTCTATGCAGTGCAGTCCTGGTCTGTATCCCTAGGCAACCAGAGAGGTTGGCATGGAACCAGGCTCCATCTCAGGGAGGTATGATGGTTGCTGAATCTCCAGGGGAAGTAGAGAAACCAAGCTCCTCTCAGTCTCCCAGCCACGAGCGGTGGTGGACTGTCCAATCTGCCCAGTTTCCCCGGGAGGCTTCAAGCTGTATATGGGCTGAGTCGTGCATATATGGAAGACCACAGCTTCCTCGGAGACTGGTCTGAGTTGGAGTGCTGCAACCCTGCGGGTGCCCAGCCTTCAGCCTCCTGGCCCATACAACTAGAAGAGAACAGGATGCATTGCTGTTGCCTTTCAAGCTATCCAGTGTGTGGTCTTTGGTTATAGCATCGAGACAGGAGTGAGGACCGACCGAGGCCACCCACAAAATACCCATAATGCTACCCTCGTGGATGGGCCCTGCTCTGAGCTCTGGGTGGTGTCAAAATGGCAACCCTGACCACACCATCAATAATGCCTGGAATCCTATGGAGAGAGAGCAACCTCTGGCCCCACCCAGAGCCACTGGGCCCAGCAACTGAGTCATGAAGAGCTTCTAAGAGGTTCAGATCCAGACCCAGACAACTGATGCTCACAGCTGCACCCCACCTCACCCCAGACTGCCCTGATTGGACACGGCAGAATTCAAGACTGGTCAAGCAGTACAGCCATGCAGCAGGTAGGAGGATATGTGTCTGTTGTATCTTCTGCTTGTTCTCTGTGGCTGTGCACATGTGCGCATGCATGTATGGAGACCAGAGATCAACTTTCTGCTATCATTGCTCAGAAGCCAGCCACTTTATCTTTTGGGACAGGGTCTTTCACTAGAATGCAAAGCTTGCCTGGCTGGTCAGGGGCCCCCGAGGGTTCTGTCTCTACTACCCTACCCGACCACTCCATCCTGCAACTCCGAGATCACAGTTGATGACTAGCTTTTTACATGGATGCTAAGGAATGGACTTGGGCCCATGCTTACATGGCTAGCCCTTCACCAACTTCCTAACTCCCCCGGGCACTTCTTTTCTCTTTAATTGGTCTTTTGAGGGTAAGAGGCCAAGCCTAGTTTGTCAAGGATTGTCCTAACAGCCCTTGCAACAGAGATAGGGCTTGAGTATGGTGTGCTTGGTATCATAGGATCCTGAAGCCTGAAGGCACCGACATTTGTACCTTGCACATGTACATAGAGCCTGTTGTTCTGCCCAAGGAGCTCTCAAGCTTGGCGTCATGGATATCTCCAAATAATCACACCCATGTGAAGCCAGATGGGTGTGTCATAGCCAAGGGCAGTGCTGACCTTCCAGTTACCTCCTCTAGCATAAATCACAGACCTACCCAACCCCAGGACAGTATGGCGGCCACCCTGTTAGCTGGCTTCTGGTGCATACCACTCCCCATGGCTCCATGCCTCTTTTCTTTCCCTTCTGGCCAGTCCCTTAGACCTGACTGTTCCTCTTCACGCTTTGCCCCGTAACAGCATTTGGAACCAGACCCAATGGATCCATCGACACGTTCACCTCTTCCCCTAGAACAGGACACACCCTGCTTCCCAACTCTGTGCTGACTGTAACTCTGGTCCCTCCGAATCATAGCACCTGCCCGGTTTGCCACACAGTCATTGGATTGCAGCATGACACTCTGGGCGCATGCACAGCACGGGGTCCTCACTTGGGCTCCTGGCTCACCTAGCTGATCCTCATTGTCTTTTCTCTACTCTTTCCTTGGAATCCATTTTTGTTCTAATTTTATTTTTTGCTACGATGCAACACTCTGATGAAAAAGTGTTTGTTGGAGGGAAGGGTTTGTTTGGCTTACATTTCCAGGTCATTGTCTATCACTGAGAAAAGTCAGGGCAGGAACTCAAACAGGGATATCCTTTCTGGCTTTTTCACTGACCCCTATTTAGCTAGCCTTCTTATACAGCCCAGGGACATCTGCATAGGGATGGTGCTGCCCATAGTGGACTGGACCCTCCTGCATCAATGAACAATCAATATGATTCCCCTATAGACACAGCCACAGGCCCATCTGATCTAAGTAATTCCATCTTAAGGTGTTCCTCTCAGATGGCTCTAGGCTGAGCCAAGTTGACAGTTAAAGCTAACCAGGACCACCCTCTACCAGACCTCTTCTAGAGCCTATGTCCCTATATGCTGCAGAGCCCCCAACCTTGTTGGTACCATTCTCCTCTTTCTGACAGTCTCCTCACTTTCTTCTTAGCACAGCATAGAAACAGAAGGCAAAATGTCTCATCTGGGCTATGGGTTTTGAAACCTGGGACTCCAAGTTCCTCCTCCCTGAATCTTCTTGAAGCTGGGCAGAAAATAGATGTCAACTTTTGTCTTCAACTCTTAGAGGTTTACAAACCCAACCCCATCACCAGACTGAACCGAGTGCTATAAGGAGATCACCCCAAAAGTACTGAAGTGTTCTCTACAAAACATACAGTATGCCCCTGTAGCAGCAAGGCCAGAAGGCTGAATTTTTCATGCACACTCCTCTGACACTATCTTTGGTCCTTCCAAAGCAACCGATTTTTAAAGAAGCAATACCCAGATAGCAAGCTAGGCTGTTAAGGAAAATCTGTGAATGACTGTTAAACCGGGCTGTGAGGTAGAGGATTAGGATTCCACAGAGGGCTCTCTGCCTTGAGGGATCCTGATAGCAAGTGTAATAAAGCCAGCTCCAAGTGGGGATGAACAGAGAAGGGAGCCCAGCTCCCCCACAGAAAAGACCACTGCAAGTTTGGGTCTCAGGAGGGAGCTCCCTGCTCCTGCCCACTTATGGAGAAGGGGTAGCAGACAGAGAGCATCACCAAAGCCCTCTGGGTGAGTCAGCTCAGGCCACTGTACCAAGACAGCTGGAAATCCCTGCAGATGTGAGCTGGAAGTCTGGTGTCAAGACATCAGCATGTCCTCATAGGACTGTCCCTCTGAAAGCCGGTGTTAATCTCCTCTCTTTCAGGACAGTCTTGATATATCTGGCCAGCCCTCCAGCCCTCCCTTTGACATAACCTCCTCACAAAAGTTCCTATCCCTAAACACATTCTAAGCTCTTGAGGGCCAAGATTTCGGCGTAAAATATTAGGTGTGTGTACCTTGGCCCATAGTACCACCCCGATGTGTCAGCTGAGGGGAAATGTGTACCCCATCAACAAGGTCACCCTGTCTCCCTAGGTGAGGAATACAGGCTAGGGGTGGGGGGCTCTATCCTGGAACTGCAGTAGACAGGCTGTCTTGAGCCTAGGTCAGGCCTGCCTTTTACTTCAGAGCCAAGTGCTGAGAACTCTGCTCTGCACACCATGTTCCTGGCTGCTGGACAGAGGGGGAAAGGGACAGATGGATGGAGAGATACACCAGAGGCTCTTTCAAATAGGAGACTTGGACAACGGGAGGACAGGAGGGGCCCCTCCCCTGAAGCACTGTACCTATCTTCAACCTGTGGGGCTTCCTCCCTAAAATTAAATCCAACACAGGTGACCTACCAAACAGGCCCTGTTGGAGAGAAAGGACTGAGCTCTCTTCTGTGAACTCCCGACTAACCAGAACATGCACCAGTGTGTGTTTTATCCACTTCAGGCTGAGAGTACTGAGAGCTGAGGCAGGAGCCTTCCTTTTTCTCTCTCATGTCCATGGATCTGAAAGCAGTCCTTAGGGAGGAAGAAGCCGACCTTAAAAGGGAGGGCTACTAAGGGGAAGGAAAGAGATGGGGGAGGGGGAGAAGGAGAGGGACAAAGGAATGGACAAATGGAGGGAAGAGGAGGAGAGAGAAGGAGAGAAGAAACATCTGGAGAAATGGACAAGATTAACAGCAGTGGAGATGTTGGAGTGAGGAGGGTAGAGGCAAGAGGCTCCTACACAAAAGATGGAGATCCTGGAGTTGTGGAGTTAACATCCAGGTGAGGAGGGAGGCCTGTCTTGGATCTCTGTCCTAGTTCAAGAGAGGAAGGGGCTTGGGCTCATAACAGGGAGAGACAGTCGGGACCCCTCACTGGAAGGCATGTGGGTTTGCCTCTTTCCCACCTCATGCTCCTGATGATGGATTTATATTTTCTATGTTTTTTTTTCTTCTCTCTTTACCACTAGCTGCTCTTCTTGAATACTTTGGGGGTTGCCACATATTCCATGGTAAACTGATCCACAAGCCCTTTGTCCCCTTCCTTGGGCCCAACCAAGGCTGTCACCTAAACCATGCTGTCTTATCCACTAGTCCCACTGTCCTATCTTAGCAGAACAGAAGCCCGTTGGCCTAAATGTCCCAGACACACTGGTCACTTCCTGTCCCTGGGTGACCCTGAAGTCATTGTCTCTTCGATACTTCGACCCTGCGATGGTTCTTCTTTGATTTAGTTACCTTTCTGTTCCTGCCGTGACCGGAAGCAACTTAAGGAAGGAGGCTTTATCTTAGTTTATGGTTCCAGGGGTTCCGGTAGATTGCAGTTTGGTGGGGAAAGCACTGCATGGCGGCAGAAGCTAGGGGCTAACAGCAGGAGGGGACAGGAAGTGGGCCTACACTATAAATCTTCAAAGTCTGCCCACAGTGGTCTACTTTCTCCAGCAAGGCTGCCCCTCCTAAAGTTCCATACTTCCCCCAAACAATGCCACCAATTGTGGATCAAGTTTACAAATGCATGAGCCCATGAGGATTTATTTCTCTTTCAAAGCATAACCATTTTGTTGGACACCTTGATTGGATCTGGAATCAACTACACTGGGAAGGCGTTCCCAGCAAAGATTGGCTAAAGGGAGAAGCTCCCCTCCCAGTGGGCCATACCTTCAGGCAGTCCAGAGAGAGAGGTCTGAGGACCAAGGGTGGGTGCCTGCCTATGTGCCTACCACCATCAGAACCCAATTTTTCAGAACTTCTGCTGTAGGCTGAAGACCAGCAACTCTCCAGAAACCCGCTAGTCTAGTGGTTCTCAACCTGTAGATCATGACCCCTTTGGGTGCTACATATTCGATGTCCTGCACATCTGAGATTTACTAACAGTACTACATCTATGAAGTAGCAAAGAAATCATGTCATGATTGTGGTCACCACAACATGAGGAACTGTATCAAAGGCTCACACCCTGCAGCACTAGGAAGGTTGAGAACCACTGCTCCAACCTTCAGTCCCAGACTAAGACTGTGGAGGCATGGTCCATGGATTAAACAGCTGCCTGGTTCCCCAGCTCTCCAAGCATACAGCAGCCATTGTTGGCCTATCTAGCCTCTACCCTGTAAGTCAATCTAGTAAACTTTCTTTTTCTTCTTCTTTTTCGTTTTTTTTTTCTTCTTTTTCTCTTTCTCTTTCTTTTTCTTTCTTTTCTTTTTCTTTTTCCTTTTCTTTCTTTTCTTTTCCTTTTCCTTTTTTTTTTTTTTTTTGAGACAGGGTTTCTCTATATAGCCTCGGCTGTCCTGGAATTCACTCTGTAGACCAGGCTGGCCTCAAACTCAGAAATCTGCCTGCCTCTGCTTCCCAAGTGCTGGGATTAAAGGCGTGTGCCACCAGTGAGTGCCCCGTGTAAACTCTCTTTTAATATGCATCTGTTGTGTCCATTCTGTTGCAGAGTTGGAAAAAAAAAAGTCAATCATCAAATCCCACAGCCGTCCCCTGAAGCCTCCGGATGCTAGGATTCCCTCCCTCTGGAGACACAGGGTTTGCTAGTTACTCATAGCATGTGCTTGACACTTAGAGGACAGACAGTTTATGTTGGTATTTAGTCTAGGCTCTGCCCCACAGTTACCTGGCAACAGCCAAGTGTGCCTGACTCACTATAAAAGGGGCTGCTTGCCTCCTCCTCTCTCTCTTGCTTCTGTTCCCCCTTTCTCCCCATTCCCCTCCCCCCTCTCCATGTGCTCATGGCAAACCTCTCCTCCTCCTTTCCCCTCCCCCTCTCTCCTCTCTCTCTCTGCCTTTCTCTCAACTCCCCTCCCCATGCCCTGAGCAAACTCTATTCTATACTATACTGATCACGTGACTGGTACCTCAGAAGCACCCCCTTCCACCATCCCCACACTATATCAGACCTCCACAAAACAGGTTCCTTCCTTCTAATTTTTTTTTATAAAACACAACACCTTGGGTCTCCAGTGGCCCCTCTGTGTCTCTACAAATAGCAGTCGATTGATCTAGGGCGTGCAGGGAAGAAACCAATTCTGGTGAGAAATGAGACTGCTAGTCAGGGAAGAACTCCCTGGCTGCTATGGCCTCAAATGCCAGCTAGCTTCTCAGATCGATAAGGGCTTCAACCACAGTGTAAATCCAAACAGACCAGAGGTGAGGGAGGTCATGTTCACGTCCTCACAGACGCTTAGCAGTCCGAGGCCAGGAAACTGGGTCATGTGCGCCCAAACTTGGGGACCAGCACAAACAGGATGTGAAACAGGACATGCTCAAATATAGATGTCTGGCTCCTGGCTGGTTCTTTCATTTAGTTATCACCCAGGCCTTCTACTGGGAGGCACCAGCAAGTGTTTAGCCTGGGCCGACTCACTGTGTGGTGGCAGCTGGTCAACTTCGAGGGTCAGTTGTTCAGGACGCTGCCACCTTGTTTTTGGAAACAGCCTCTCTGAGCAGCCTGCTTTCACACTCTTCTACTCTCTATTGTGTCGGAGGATTCAAGATGGTACTTCCATCCAGAATGTTCCTGAGAGATGTGGCCCCAGCGTACAGTGACAGTGAGGAGCTTCGTGTCCCTGTATGGAGACGGACTGGCGGCATCTCTCCCTCATGCATTCTGCTAATGAATAACTGTTTGCTAAGTAAAGTGGCTTTCAAAGGGTGCCTCTGAGGGAGATAGCGGGTGTTTGTCATGCAAGTTGGAAAGGAGGGCACGGGGTAGGCAGGTTCTGCCTTAACAGCTGTGTTCTAGAGAAATCGGGGGGGGTGACAACCAGCTCTGGGGATTCTAGGGAAAGATAAAACAGAACCAAGTGTTACCACTTGCCAAGGCAAACACTTGATTCTCTGGAAATGCACGCCTCGGGTCAGCACCCAGACAGAGCTGGAATTTACTCTCAGTGGCCTGTGTACTCACTTCACTAGCTTAGGACAGAATCTCTTCATGTTCACCATAGCCATGTCCTCATTCCTGAAGCTTCCACGAGATGGAGGATTGTTTGGTCCTCAGGGAAGCCTAGTGGCACTGGCTTTAAAGATGAGGATACTGAGGTCCAGAGCTGTGCAGGCATGGCTGGGGGTGGAAGGGGGAGGGTCGGGAGGTGGCAGGAAAACAGGAAACAGGAAGATACAGGACCTAGGACTCTACCAGTATCACTTGCTCAGCTCCATGTTGTTCTGAGAAGCCAGCACCTAGTCCAAGGGCACACCAGCTGGGCTTCTTGTCTAACTATACCACACCTATGGCACTGGGACCCTCTCTGAGGTAATATAGAAGCTACCTTGTTCAGGCATAGCATAGGTCATGCCTGATACTGCAGAAGGCCTGGTTTCTCTTGTGTGTTCTAATAGCCTTGGGTTCAGCCCTTGGACCCACAGGAGCAGACTAGACATGTGTGTCCTCTGATTCTTACACTCTGAGAGGTGGCTCCAGCCATCCATATAGTCATAGCCCTCTGGTGTTGACAGAGACAGACCAGCCCAGACCTGGGGGACTAGACACAAAACACCCATGAGAAGGTCCTGCCAGCAAGGCATACCCTACACAGTCTCCTCTGCTCCGACTCCCAGCTATACAGAGCCTGATTGTCTGGGACCCTTCCAGGGGTTGCATGCCACAGAGTATGTGGAGCAAGTGGAGTACAGGTGCCGGAGCTGAGAACAGTGTCACCTGGAAACCGGCTGCTGGTAACATTCCCTGGCCCTGAAGAATAACGCCACCAGGCCCCTGGTCCAGCTGGGAACACTGGAACCCCTCAGCTCCATCCACTTACACACCATGGAATGTATGAGGGATCACTCCAGCAAAGTGTCCTTTCTTGTAAGCCACTATGAACTCCAAACTTCAAAAACAAGATCCTAAAAATAGCCCCGAGGGAAGTTGGAAAGAAAACTGTGGGCTTTGCACAGGAAAGCCTAGAGCCAGGGTAGCAGGGTTCCCATGTGTCCTCCATGTTAGATAGGAGCCTCTGTTGGCACCTTGAAAGCCCAGGAGGCAGGATGTTTAGAGACTCCGGGTACCAGCTGTATGTTTATTAGTTGAGGCTTCCCAGTAGCTCATTGTGTAAAGGCTCATTAACCCCTACCTTGGGGATGCAGGTATTTTTCTGTGTTTGAGAGTCGTTGTGTGTGACACACATCTGGCATGTGACAACTTGTCAAGACTTCTAAACCCACTGCTTCTCAAAGGGAACCTTAAACTAGAGTGACACACCAGGACCCACCCAAGACCCTCAGAGACAGAACGTGCATATCAACAGGGCCCAGAAAAGCAGAAGACTGCGTCAGGCTTCTAGAGGTACAGCCCTCCTGTCTCAAAGCAATCCAAGAAAGAGACTGCTATGGACTGGTCCAAAGGTCATCAACCAGGACCCTACCTGCTTTAGACAGTCTCAATATGTACAGCCCAGAACATCCTCTGTGGGATGCAGTTTATCTCCTCGGTCATTGCATCAAAGCTCCGCCCACATGGCTGGCACCTTACCCACCAGGGTCCAAAGCTTCTCTACAGAGACTCTTTCCCCTGGGGAAGCCACATCTCCCCTATGGAACATGGTTTCCTGACTTCTTAGCTCAGATAGTGTCTTTACACTTATGTCTCCATATGCAGGTATGCACAGGTGTGTGGTGGCCCCGGTGATGTGTTGAATTATTAGTACTGCATAGAGTTATCGTTGCCTCATGCCATGCTTGTCGGACTGCATGGGGCTGTGTTGTGTTGTGGTGTTACGCCACTTAGTGCAATGTTAGCCTGTGTTATAATGCTTTGCTTCGTGCCGTATTACATTGCCTCGTGCTGAATTCTTAGCAAGAAGAGAACAGAATCCAAATGAACACATGCGCTCACCACCATGCCTTCTTCCCCTTGGGGACTTTTAGTGGTCAAGTAAAACTCAACCCTCCTGTCTCAAAGCAATCCAAGAAAGAGACTGCTATGGACTGGTCCAAAGGTCATCAACCAGGACCCTACCTGTTTTAGACAATCTCAATATGTATCCAAGCTGGCCTAGATCCTCTCCCTACTCCTCCCCAGGCTGGAATGCCAGCAGCCAGCAGACTCTTCTGTGACACATGCCTGTCCTCGAAGCCAGTGCTTTTATCTGTCAAGTCTGAAGACACTTGCAAATCACTTAGGGAAAGTGACATCAGGACCTCAGCTCGGAGGGATGAATCATTTTGTGTTCGAGGCTCAGAGTCACAGAGTTGGCATCTCCATGCAGCTGCCATCTCTGGTGATCACACACAGCTTTTGACTGTCACAGGCATGTCCTAATAGGCAGAACTAATGTATATAGTCCCTCTGCCTTGCACATAGAACAGAGTAACCATCAAAATATCTCCCTTCTTGAAGTCTGGAGGGGTCCCTTCTGAATACTCCCCATGATCCCACAACTGTCCTCCCACAGGAGCAGATTGTGGGGGTTAGGGGGTACTCAGAGTTAGGGTGCCAAAAGGCAGCCCAGCTTTGACCCCCTGGGCAGGTTCTTCTTTCCTGAGGATTTTCTTAGTGGAACAGAGTTCTATGGAGATGGTCTGAGCTTAGCAGTGGAGAACAACATAGGCCAGCTAATAGCACAGTCCAGTAGTACAAGTGTGTTCAGGTCAACGAGACTAAGGTCACTCCCAACCAAATCCTGTCCCATCAGGAAGGCTCCACATCCTGGGGGGGGGGGGTGTCGGTGATCTACGCAGAGCTACTGCTCACTCTCCAGCTCTCCCCTAAGCGTCTGGCTGGGTCTCCTCTTTGAGCACAACAGACAGACGCTAAACACATGGTGATCGTGTGCCTAGAGAGGGATTCCGCACACCTTGCCTTTGAAGACCTTGAGTAAAGGGCACAGCTCTTGTGTGGGTTCTACTACAGGAGAAAACAGCTGGACACATACAGCACCTGACACCAGCACATGACTCAGAAAAGGAGTAGGGGTGGCCATGGACGAGGTCACCTGCCAAGCCACGGTCACTGCCACCCAAGAAGGCTGCAGATCTTCAGAAGGAGAGGGGCCGTGTCTGCACACGCCTCAAGCTCTCAGGCTCACTGTCACTGGCAGAGAAGCCCCGGGGGGGGGGTGGGGTGGGGTGGGGTGGGAGGACTCAGAGGAATGAGGAAGAGAACAGAGCTGGAGAGCCAAGGTCGATCCGCTCTAGTGTGCTCCTCGGACTGAGAGGCTGAGTCCACAGGTAAAGAGCAAGAGGGGTCAAGGATGATCTCTCTCATCTGTGTGGCCTGCCACTGAATCATGGTTAGTGTATCAGGGTCTACACTCTTAAAGGAAACCAGCTTTCCGTGTCCCAGAAGTTATCCATTTTCAGTGGCTTCTTGCCTAGGGATGGGACTTTACATCTTCCACTTCCCTCCACGCTGGGATTTGGTCTGGCTGGAGCTTTCCAAGGTCTTGTGCATGTTGTCATGTCAACAATGAATTTGTAAGTGCAGTTGCCCTGTTGTGTCTGGAACACACTGTTTCCCTGCCCACTGCCTTCTATATTCTCCCCTACCCCGCTTTCCTGATGATCCCAGGGCCTTGGGAGGACAGGGTATGATACAGATGTCTTACTTACGGCTGAGCATTCCACAGTCTCTGCACCTTGATCTTGGTGGATCTCTGCATTAACCACCATCTACTGCCTTAGAAGCTTCGCTGGTGAGGGTTGAGAGACCCACCAACCTATGGGTATAATAAGACATTAGAATTAATCAGTTTAATACTGTGTCCATCAGCAGAAGAACAGTAGTCAGTTTTCCCCAGAGCTTATGGCACACCTGATCACAGGTTCTTGGCCCCACAATGTTGCCAGATATGGGTTTCATCTTGCAGAGCGGGACTTAAATCTAATCAGAAAATAGTTGATTATTCCCATGATGCTCATGCTCCTACCACACCAGTGGGCATATCCTTCTAGGCAAATAATTACTGAAGTTTGCAGGATTCATAGCTGGAAATGACTGATAATTAGTTTTCTTCTCTGGTAGTGTACAAAGCAGCTTCTAGCACCATGAAAGCCCCTAGGTGGGAGGGGCGAAGCTTCCAGGTCTACCAGCTTGATAGCTTCACGTTCTGTGAGTCAAATATGTGGCATCTTCAGTAATAACGTCTTACCATCAAGTTCTGGAGCACAATGAAGAGCTTTGGCAGTAGCCCATTATATTTGGGAGACTACGGGACCTCACTAGTCAACGTGGTAACCCATTCCTGACCCTGGCCTTTTAACGTGTCAGCCTGTAGCGCTTAGTGGGGCTATTGCCACTTTGTTATAGAAACACACACACACTATCTCTGTGTGTGTGTGTGTGTGTGTGTGTGTGTGCGCGCACTCGTGCACTCGTGCACTCGTATGTTTAAATAAGCATCTACAGTAATGGGTAGGCTTCCATATGACTTTTTTCTAAATGTCTTTAGTGATACTTATTTCTCCCTATACTTCCATCTGTATCCTGCTTTCCCAACCCCACCTCAACTTAACCCTTCCTGTCCCACTATTCCCCAATCCTTCCTTTCCCACTATTCCCCTTAATCTTTATACCACTTTGTCCTGTCTCTCCTCCCTTGAACCGCACTCATCCCTATGTCCCTTTAGTAACTCCCTGGTCACTATGGGCATTCCAAATGAAACACCCATATCTGAATATCCAAAGCTAACATCCACAAATGAGAGAAAACTTGTGTCAGTTGACTTTCTGAGTCCAGGTTACCTCACTCAGAATGAGTGTTTCAAGCCCCCGCCATTTATCTGAGAATTATCATAATTTTATATGTCTCAACAGCCGAGTAGTATTCTGCTGTGTGAATATACCACATGTTCACTCATCAGTATACAGGAAAGTAATTATCATCCCAGTGAAGATAGAACCTAGTGCTTCACTTTCAATCTCTGCGGCCCTTGCACCAGACACCTGCCCTTCCTTGCACTCTGGAGTAAAGAAGAAAGAGACCAGGCAGAGAGTGGGTGTGAGGCTATGCCTTGAAGCGAATATTCTCAGTTCCTTACTGTGAACATTCTTCCCACCCCTGGAGATGGCCCTGCCCTCCCTGAGTCCTAACATCTATGTGCAGAGGGGAGTTCACTGCATAGACACTTCAGAGGAGAATCCCATGAGCAGTCGACCATTCCAGTACCCAAGGGCACACACGCTCTGCAAGCAGCCATTCCTCCTTCTCCCCATGGAAGCTTGCATGTTTGAGAAGACACTTCGGAATTTAACATGCTCTTATAGTCTTCCAGGACTCTGTCCTCCAGTCTTGATTTCTGGAAACAAGAAAGTTTCTAGGGCCATGGGACCTTCGTCTTATTGGACCTGAATATCATCATATAGAGTCATCTTCTTCATGCACCCCTGGATGCCTCTCCCCAAGGGCTCACTCCATTCTGTGGCTCCTGGGGATATTACCTGGAATCATTAGTGAAGGTCTTAAGGGGCATCCCCGCCCCCATTTACTTTTCTTCAGTTTATATCTGTGGTGGTTTGAATAAGAATGGTCCCCATAGAGTCATCTATTTGAATGCTTAGTCACCAGGGCAGGGCACTATTTGAAAGAATTAGGGGGTGTGGCCTTGTTGGAGGAAGTGTGTCACTAGGGATGGGCTTTGAGGTTTCAAAAAGTCCATGCCAAGCCCAGAGTCTCCCTATCTGACTGGCAGATCAGAACGTAGCTCTCAACTCCTTCTCCGGTCCCGTGCCTGCTTCTACGGTGCCATGCTTGCTGGCATGCTGATAACAGACTAAACATCTGCAGCTGTAAGCAAGCCCCCAATTAAATGCCTCATTTTATAAGAGTTGCCTTGGTCATGGTCTCCTCTAAAGATCTCTCAGCCTCTCCTTGTCCTCACAGGTCCCAGAGACAGCTGTCCCTTAGCCTCAAATAAAAAGACTCCAGGCACTGACAGTGGGAACTGATACTGCCCAATTATAACCATCAGCCAAGGCCTCAGCCCCTTGCTGCAGGAACACCATAGGAGGACAGTGACACCCCAGCACTTCCTGTAGTCAAGCCCTGCAAACCTTGCTGCCTCACTCAGCTCCAAGTGTCATCCCTGCAGCTCAAGGAGGGCCATATGGAGGTTTATCCTACAGGCCAGCAAGAACAGGAACCGAGAGTCAGAGGCCATAAAGAGCCAGGGCAGAGGTGGTGAACAAGAATGCACTAAGGATAGGAGCTCCAGGCTGAGCCCATAGCAATTCAAACTTCTTCTGGCCAGAGTCAAGAGACCAGAGGACTTCCATTAGGATGTCTACAAGGCGTTCATCAATTAGACGATCTGGTGAATGGGGAGTGTGATGGTTTGTATGTGCTTGGCCCAGGGAATGGCACTATTAAAAGGTGTGGCCCTATTGGAGTAGGTGTGTCACTGTGAGTGTGGGCTATAAGGCCTTCATCCTAGCTGCCTGGAAGCCAGTCTTCTGCTAGCAGTCTTCAGATGAAGATGTAGAACTCTCAGTTCCCCCTGCACCATGCCTGCCTGGATGCCTCCATGTTCCTGCCTTGATGATACTGGAATGAACCTCTGAACCTGTAAGCCAGCCCCAATTAAATGTTGTCCTTATAAGAGTTGCCTTGGTCTTGGTGTCTATACACTGCAGTAAAAGCCTAACTAAGACAGGGAGCTACTGTGTGTGCATGAGCTTCCAGTATGAATGGCCCAAATGCAAAGACTGCTACCAAGATATTCATGAACACCCACCCCACCCCACCCCCTGCCTGAGCACAGAAGTCCAGTACTTCTAAGGGGGGTCAGATTCCCAAAAGAGTGGGAATCTAGCCCCAGCATTCCAATATCCAGTCTTGACTATTTCCTGCAGGCAGATGATACCAGGAAGCCTCTGCTGTCTTCCCAGAAGCTGCACAGGCCCTTGCCATGGTAACACTATTCCAGGAAAGACAGAAGCAGAGCACACGGAAACCCAGCCAAGGTTCAGATGCTCCCAGAGGCTCTATGCCCCATTTCAGGGGTTGTCTAACCCGAAGTCAACCCTCCTGGGGATGCAGAGCCTGGCTTCCTTCCACCCTGGAGAATTATTAACGTCGGGTTTTTAGAGGCAGCCGCGCTCACATTCTATCCTAATTGTCATCAAAGGCAGGAAGGTCCAGAGTACAGACTACTGGCGGAGCAGGTCACGTGAGGGAAAGCAGTTTCAGCTCCGAGGATGGAGCTGCTGTGACCAGATCCATAAAAGTGGGTCATAAAGCAGGAGGAAGCCTCTGGGAGCAGCCAGGTGGCTGCACTGTTGCTGAACCTGGAGCGGGCAGGGAGGGGATGTCCAGGAAATAGACGCTCTGCCGTTTATGCCATCAAGTTCTTCCGGTGCGTGGGGGCCAAGTGCACCCCACATGGCTACTTGTAAACCTTGAAGCTCACAAGTATAAACAGTCCAGACCCAGGTGCTCTGCAGCCACAAAAGGTCACAGGCATCCCCCACTCACCACGGGAGGGCCTCACGCCATGTGACCCCCATCCTTTTCCTTAGTACAGTCATCCTCAAAGTGGGGAGTCTGCACCAGGAGTGGCACCATTACCGTAAGTTGTGAGGGATGTGTGTTCTCAGGGCTGAAGATACAGCTCCGTGGATAAAATTCTTGCCTCTTGTGGTGGAAGAGTCGCCCTAAATGTGGGTGGCACCATTTCCTGGGGTGGGGTCCCAGGCTGAATTTAGAGGAGAACAGAACAGAAGCTAAGTCTCAGGAGCATGCTCGCTCTGTAACTTCCTGATTGTTGATGCAACGTGAGCTGTTTTGCAGGGCACGCGCACGCACGCACGCACGCACGCACGCACGCACGCACGCACGCACGCAGGCGCACATCATAAGCCAACATAGATGCTTTTCTTCCTTAAGTAGCTCCCGTTAAGAATTTTGTCACAGCAGTGAGGACAACAATAGACCACAAAGACATGAGAATCTCAGTTTAGATCTTCACCATCCACATAAAAAACTGGGCACAGGACATGCATACCTGTAATCCTAGGACTTGGAGAGGTAAGGATGGAGTCTTCTGCTAGCAGTCTTCAGATGAAGATGTAGAACTCTCAGTTCCCCCTGCACCATACCTGCCTGGATGCTGGCCAGCCATCCCAGCCTAACTGATGAGTTAGAGGTTCAGAACAATTACAGGAGACACTTGCTATCTACTTCCAGCCTACGTGTGTGTGTGTGTGTGTGTGTGTGTGTGTGTGTGCGCACATCCACATGAACACATATATGTCCATATACACATACCAAAAAGATCTAGAGAGAAGATCGGGGGTCTCACTTTGCAGCCCTGACCGCCCTGGAACTCGTTATGGAGACCAGACTGGCCTTGCGCCTCAGAGATCTGCCTGAGTGCTGGGGTCAAAGGTGTGTACTCTTGCACTGGCTCAGATCTTTTGACTCACACAATGGGAGTCCTGGGAGACAGAGGGCTCCCCACATGTGTCACAGACATTCTGCTGTGCTCAGAAATGTAAGAGTCATCGCCCTAACCCCTGCCTGGCATCCCAGTTCTCAAAGCTCTTTTGTGTGTGTGTGGGGGGGGGGGTTAGAACTCTGAACGTTGGTATGAGGTGCACCAAGCTTATCAAGTGTTCTATGTGTGTTAACAATCCTTGGACACGAGTTCAGATTCACAGCCGACATGGTCTAGGCCCATGGGAAAGTTATGCATTCACACCAAGTCTCCCGTGAAGACCTGCCATTGGGTAAGGAGCCCGGCCCCTCCCAGATTTGTAACTTGAAAGGGCTTTGCCAGGTGGCACACTGCAGACAGAGACTGTTCACCTTCACCTATGACCACGGGGCTGATGACAAACAGGCTCCCTGCCTCTGACCAGCTCTGCCCCGCCCTGATCACTTCAGATCTCTGCTCAGACAGCACATCCTCTACATGCTCCCATGGCCCCTGCCTTAACCTGCCTGGCAGTGAATTGGGACCTCAGGAGTACTTCACAGAACCTGCAGGAAACTGAAGAAAGCAGAAGCTATGGTTCAGCACCCCTCCTTGGAAGCCTGGGGTGTAGCAGGCGTTGGGAAGTGCATCCTTCCTTTCTATCCTTCTACTGTGTCAGCTCTGCTGAGCCACAGCCCTAACTCCACACTGTGAGGGACTAGCTGCTACCTGCTTATCCCAGAAGCCATGGGGCTGCATCTTTGTATAGCCTTGCACGGAGCTGTTCTCTGTTGATGTCCAAGAAACAATTCTTGAAGGGAGATATGGGGAGCAGAATGAGGAAGACGGAAGCAGTTCTAGGCCAGCCATGCTCAAGCCTTTGTCTGCACAGAAGAAGCCCTGCAGAGCTAGTTTAGACCCAGATTTCTGACCTGCTGGGTCTGAATGGAGCCAGAGGCTGTCGCTGTCTGTTCTGCGCCACTTTTTGAGAAGCTGTGCTCTAAGGATGATCTGTGCCAAGCCCCGCTGGAGTATAGATCCTGAAAAGAGGTGGAAAAGATAAAGACCCTTCCCTAGCTAGATGCGATAGTCCATATCTGTAATCTCCAATCCACTCTGCCCGCTCTGTGTGCGTCACCTCCGATGCCCAAGCCTCCCTCAAACCAAGAGAGTCGAAATACCAGGTTCATCACCTGCTTGAGTCTCATTCTGCTACTGGGATAAAACATTTTGAAGAAGAGAGCTTGAGAAAAGGATTTATTTGGTTTATACTTCCAGGTCACAGACCATCATTGGGGGGAAGTCTAGGCAGGCACTCGAAGCAAACAATTGGAGGCCGGAGCCACGGAGGGGCAGTGCTTGCTGACCCGACCTGCTCAATAGCACGCGCTTGATCAATAGCACATGCTTGACTAGGCTTCTTAACCATCCCGAGACTGCCTGCCTCCGAAATGGCACCACCTACAGTGGACCAGGCCCTCCCACATCAGTTAATAAGTAATCCAATGCTCCACAGACGTGCTCACAGGTCAGCCTGACCTAGGGATGCTTTAGCCGCCGCTTTCCTCTCAGATGGCTTAGGCTGTGTCAAGGTGACAGTTACAGCTAACCAGGACACTCCCTAAGTCGGAATCGAGTGTAACCAATGACAAGGATCACGGCTCCTTCCGAGAAGTGGCCCCCTTACAATGTGTGTGGCAGACGCAGAGGCCGAGCCGAGCCAAAGACACACACCCCTCGGGAGCATCCCACCCCCCATCCACACACAGGACTAAAGGGGAACGGGCACAGTTTTGTGGATGCACACTAGCACTCACAGGACCCTCAGGGGTGTCTGTCACGTGAGACAAGTTCAATATCCCTTTTACAAACAAAGCCTGAGTGTCTTCCCATATCCACACTGCCCACACTGCCCACACTGCCCACACTGCCCACACTGCCCACACTGCCCACACTGCCCACACTGGAATGGGGCTTAAACGGATAACGCAGCAACACCAGGTAAAGACTGGGCACATGTTTACAATTGCTAACCAACCATAAAACCAAAATATTTTTTTGGAGGAAGGGCTTTGACTCTACCAACCCAATAAAATTCAAATCAAACCCATTCATTTAGGTGGCAGATGACGGCGCTTTCATAGACACACTTGCTAATATCCAACTCAAAGCAGCAGGCAGCTGCCCCAGGTGAGCTTTGTAGACAGCGTTTTAATTTCAGCGAAGCAAACACAGACAGTGGTAGTCCCCTGACGTAAGCCAATAACTCGTCCAATGCATTGGCCGCTTGGGGATGACCCAACCCTTCGAACCCCCTGGGGAGTCTTGGCAGAAGCTTTCTAGACTTCTGTGTCTCATCTCCAGACAAGGCTACCTCCTCATCACCCTGGTTGCTCTCCTCCTTCTCCTCCTCCCCCACCCCCCCACCCACCCCCGCCATGGTCAGCCCCGGACATTTTTCAATTTGCACTTAATACACCCCAAACACACAACACTCCTTCATCACACCTTCCTTGGAATCTCATTGCATTTTGAACAAAATCAACTTTAGACTTTGCGTTACCCAGGCCCCTGGGCTGGACCATCACCTGCTCTTCTGCAGCTCCAGGACCCAACCTACACCCTCTCTGCTTTTATAGCCTCTGGTGTGGAACACTGCCAGCTCCTTTCCTTTGGTTTCCTCTTCCCTTCCCTCCCCTCCCCTCCCCTCCTCTCCCCTTCCCTTCCCTTCCCTTCCCTTCCCTTCCCTTCCCTTCCCTTCCCTTCCCTTCCCTTCCCTTCCCTTCCCAGGTACCACTCTGAGCCATCCTTTCTGCTTCTCAGCCCCTCCCCTAACTGACTGGGTCCACGTGTTGTCTGGTCTGCCTCCTGACTCATGTCCTCTGGGACATCAGTTCCGTTTGACTTCCTTCAGAGGTTTCAGCTACCGCTTGGCACCCCTGCCATCGATCTAGCGTTCACCTCAGCTCTGTCATGTTTTCTGTCTTTATTTGTGTTGAGTTGCAGCATTAGTCTGGGTCGCAGAAGCTGCTGTAACAGATAAACCCATGGGTCCTCGGAGCTAGCGAGATCTGTCTTTAGTTTACTTTGAGCTTACAAATCAACACGCCAGCTATTTATTGGCAGAGGGATTGCTTCCGCCCAGTGGCCAAGTGGCTCCTCTCACCTGGCTCACCTACCTTTGTGTCTGGGCTCCTAAAGGCTGCAGAGGGGGAAGGTGAATGAATACCCAGCAGCCCTCTGTTTCTGAGCTAAGTGAGCCTGGATCACTAGAGCAGCGTGAGGACTCTCCTGCCCATCATCAGCCTTTTTACTCAGCTTGGCCATTTCCCCTTCACTGAGTGGAGCTATCAATCATCAGCCACATGGTTAGGACGCCACCTCCATGCTCGTGTGATGAGGTCTCGGTCATCTCTGATAGGCTGATGTTAATCTTAAGACAACAATTATCACATCAGAAGCCCAAGATGGCAGCAGAGGCAAGTATAACATGTAAACACAGTAGAGGAATGTAAGTCTAATCAAAGGTAAGCCATGGATGTTGAAGATGAGGCAGCTGGCCAGATGTGTGCTCTACTATTTCTGAACAGTCCAGATTTGGAAACAGGCACACAAAGGTGTTCCAGTAATTAACCAAGATTTTGAGTACTTTACAGAGAAAGGGGTTTAGCATTGCAAGCCTCAGGAACCTTGGACCAAGTTCTTCTGTATGCCATCCGCCCATTGTCTTTGCTATGTTCAGTCTTTCTGCCTTTTTTTTTTTAAAGAGTTTGTCTTAGTTAGGGTTTTATTGCTATGAAGACACACCATGACCATGGCAACTCTTATAAAGGAAAGCATTCACTGGGGCTGGGTTATTGTTTCATGGGTTCAGCCCATTATCAAGCATAGCAGTGTACAGGCAGACATAGTGCTGGAGGAGCCAAATGTTCTACCACTTGATCTGCAGGCAGCACTGCATGCAGCGTGAGCATAGCCTCACCTGCAGAGTGACAGGCTTCCTCCAAGTAGGCCACACCCACTCCAACAAAGCCACACCTACTCCAACAAGGCCACACCTACTCCAACAAAGCCACACCTCCTAACAGTGCCATTCCCTATGGGCCAAGCATTCAAACCCCTGAGTCTATGGGGGTCATACCTATTCAAACCATCACAGGCTCTCAAGGGACTGCAGATTAGCCTCACACTAACTGTGTAGCCAAGGATATCCCCATTGTATGAGTGTTGGGATTACAGGTCCCTCAGGTACTACCCTCCGTGAGGCACATTCCCAAGAGAGCTGAAAGTACTGGCACAGCATCCAGTCTGGCTTCACAGCAGGGACTTTTTCCACTGCAGCTTTGCTTGGGACCCCAGCTCTGTCCCAACTACCAAGCCACATCCTCCACCTCCCAACCACACTCACTCCTCCTCCGGGCCGCCGAAAGTCCCCATCCTCTTGTTCTCTCTCCCCAGGAAGCATTCTTCTATTGGGGGTTCTAGCTGTTTTGCTCATTCTTGAAACTGCAGGCTCTAAAGCACTGAGCCCACAGGCCGCAGTGAGTTCATGGTACAAAGAATGAATGAATTTTACATGAGCTTTTGAATCAGTTAACCAAAGCAGTGTAAGCCACCAACATCTAACCAAGGCTTAGGACTTAGTACAGATAAATGACTGACTGTCTTACTGGAGTGATAGCCATCCATCAGTGGTCCTCAAACCAGTTTTCATAGCTACCACAACTCCATCTCTCAGACAACCTAGAAATCGAGGGGGATTTACAACAATGGATGGTCCACATTCTATTACAAGACAAAACAATGCCATCATACCCCAACTCCACGAGTGCCATGCCAAAGTGGAGATACCAGGGGAACCACAGCTGCTAACTGCAGTCCTGTTCCAAACGGCAGAATCAGATCAGAACATCTCCTGTTGCTGAGGAGCAGGACATCACAAAGTAACTGCTTAGCATTCAAAGGGATTCATCACAGTGGCCTACAAGAATACAGCTTGAAGTTGTATGTTAGAGCCCGTGTCCCAACTGTCTGTATCTTCCAGCTACTGGCACAAATCTCATGTACCCAGTGGCTCCAAGCAAAATGAATGTATCTATTTTTGTGGTGGTGGTGGTGGTGGTGGTGTGTGTGGGGCGGTGTATGTGGTGTGGTATTGGCACCTGTATTTGGTTATATGTACCTGTATGCACGCAGAACCCAGAGGAGAATGTTAGAATGTTGGGTGTCACTTTCTATATTATTTCCTGAGACAAAAATTTCTCACGGAAACTGGAGCTAGTCTAGTGTCTAGCAAGTCTGGGTGATCCTCCTGTCTCTACTCTGTAATGATGGGGTTCCAGGTGTATGCATCCATGCCATGAGATTTGGGTTCAGATCCTCATACTTGAGCATCAAGCATTCTTCCTTCTGGGGCCATCTCCCCAGCCCAGAATGTATTATCTTAATGTTCTGGAGTCAGAATTCCTAGTTCCTGTACTCAAAGATCCTGCAGGGGAGGCTGCAGAAGAGGCTCCATCCCTTCCTGCCTTCTTGTAGAGAATTTTCATTCCTTATTTGGCCGGTAGCCTTTTCTTCCATCTTCAAAGCACACCCAGCCCACCCTCTCCTCCCATCGTACTGTTTGTGTGTTCTTTTGTCACCTGACCTCAACGATGACTTTCCTGTCTCCTTCTTATAAGGACCCAGATGATAGTGAGTTCACCAGACAATCTGGACCAGTACTCTCATCTCAGGATCCTTTTATTGGGGGTGAGGGGTGTCTGTAGGAGTGTGTGTGCATGTTCCTGTGGGGGCATTGCATATCTGCATGCATGTGGAGACCAGAGGTCAGCCTCGATGCTATTATTCAGGAGCTGGCCTCCTTGTTTTGGAGATAGAGTCTCTCGCTGAACCTGAAGCTAAGGATTCAGCTATGCTGGCTGGCCAGTAAGCCCCAGAGATTCAAACATCTTGGTCTCCCCAGTGCTGAGATTACAAGCTTATGACACTCCCCTCAGCTTTTTCCACGGGTGCTGGGCATCAAAGTAGGGTCTTCATGCTTGCACAGCAGACAGTTGATTGACTGGGCCTTCTCTTCAGCCCCTATCTCAGGATCCTTAAGTTAATTCCACCTGCCATAGAAGTTTTGTCTCTCAAGTGGCATAGACATGGGGATGAGAGCACTAACATGGCTGGCTGGAGTCTGTGGTCTTATTCAGCTGACACTGGACTAAATACCAAGCAAGATGGAGTTGGTTCAGATCAGTGTGCGGCTTTATTGGAAATCACTTTTCCCCCGGAGACATTAAAGACTCATGGTGGGGTTGCAAGTGGGTGTTTTGCAACACTCCTGGTTGCTGAACACTCAACCCAGAGACTGAAGAGCAAGAAAGGGCAGGGAGGGGCTCTGAGGTCCCTGTCCCACACTGGGTCCCAGCTGTGCTGGCTGTATACCATGGAAATACTTTCCCTTCTCCTCAGCTGCTAAGATTGCACCTGCCGAGTGGATTAAGCCATGGCTAGATTTCCCTGGACTTGGAAGCTTTGAAAGTCTTCCTTAAAATAGATGTTTCCAGAAGAGTGAAATGGAAAAGAAGTAGCTGCCTGTTAATACTTTATAATGGGCTGTAGACAGAAGCTATTGTCTGAGGAGACACCATTACGATGACATTATCAGGGGGACATTATTTCCTGTCCCTCAGTTTGACCCTGCCCCACCCTACGTGGGTGGCGTCCACCTGAGACCTTAAACACCTCTGAGTTTCCACCTCTCAGAATCTCAGAGGAATCCCCTGTTGTCTGCAGGGGATTTGCAGTAATCTGGGTTTGCAGTAACAGTTTATGTCATGGTGACCACAGTCACTTTTCCCAGACACGATGACCTGTGGCCATCAGACATGCCCAGGGGCTCCGGCACGGAGATGTGCAGGAACCCTGTGCCAGCCAGGTCCCTCCTGAATGTTCACACATTCCTTCTCCCTCTGCCAAATGATCCGTCATCCTTTCTGCCTCCCCCAAACCGCAGTCCCCACCTACTCCCTGGTCTTGATTCCTGTCCCACCCAGCCAAGCTCCACTGCTCTCCTTACACCAGACTGGCTTCACTATACTCAGAGCCCTTCCTGCCTGGAGTGAACTTCCAGACCCCCACCCGCTCCTGGAACAGCCACCATCTCTCCAGCTCCCCTCCTCATCCCATGAGACCCTCCATCCCCAGCCTCCCCTCCCCTAGCCCCACCTGACAACATCCTCCAATCATCATCATCCGGCTTCTCCCCCCAGCCCCACCCCAGCCCCCACCCCAGCCCCCATCCATGCTGCTCACCATCTGCCTATGACCTGGACTCACTTGTTTCTTTCACACTTAAAAAGCTCTAACTGGGCCATTCCCTTCACTCTAACACGTTCTTTCACGAGAATCTCTTATATGCAGCACCTGTCAATAAAAAGGCCTACAGCCAATGAGCTGAGACAGGAGGCGTGACACTGGCGGGAAGAGAGAGGATTCTGGGAAACAGGAGAGCTATAAAGGAAAGATTTAAAAAGAAACGCTATGGAGGCATGAAGGAAAAAAGCGGGTGTGGGCTGAAGGAGAGGTAACTAACCAGGTGGAGGACACGGAATAGTTTGGGTTAAATAAGTTCCTGGCTAGTCAGGGAATGAGCCAAAGCTCATGACCTAGGCATATACTAATAAACAATCAGCCTCAGAGTCGTCATTCCAGGAGCAGGGACTGGGAAGGAAAAAACTTTTATTTTTCTTAGCAGTGGCTGCTTGAGCTACCTCACCAATGTTTCCTAGCAACCTTGTTTACCTCTCCTGGACCACAAGAAGCACATATTCTGCAGCCTGCTTCACTGCATTGGGCACATCCTGTGGGCTTTTCCTAAGACTCTTCTACCCTATTTGTACATTTGCTGTTCTCCTGTATTGTCTTCTCTTTATCTCACTGGGTTATTGTCTCCCTCTCCCTAAATCCCTCTCGGGGCTCCAGAAATCCACCGAGGCTCTCAGCCTCTCCTTGCTTGCTATCTAGGCAGGGGACTGGGGGAAGCAGAGATTGGTTCCTGACCACCTGAGGATGGAGGTCCCATGGTCAGTGCCACTTGGCTCGCCTCTTCTAGAGGTTCTAAGCTGGCCCTGTGTGATAGACCTTGATGGACATGAACACAGGAGCCATACTCCAAGGTGTGCCAGGCAGCTTCTCTTGTCCAGGCGCTGCTGTATGGTGACCAGTGAAAGTCACCAGGTCACATGCAGAGCCCAAGGTTTCGGTGCACACAGAAGTCATTCCAACACGGCATTTACACAATGCCTTTGTTCCCTTTTCCACACATAGAGAGAAGCCACAAAGGACCCAAAACCATGATGACCTCGAGAAGGAGCAGCTGAAGGAAGAGGACCCGTCCCCAGGAGAACAGCTTCCACATCCTCCGAGGACTCTTGAGACTTCCTCAACATCTTATTAGATCTGCCTGAGACCAAGTTGAAAGCTGGGGCCCATCTTCTTTAGCCAGGGTCAATGTGCCGGTTTAGACATGGTCTAGACATGGTCACGCTGGTGTTGGAGTCTCAGCAAACCCGCAGAGATGCCCCAGCTCCTGATGAATAGCCACAACCATCCTGTGTATCCTCAGGATTAGGAAGTGCCCCGTGGTGAGACTCCTTTTCAAATTATTAGCTTTTCCCTCAAGGGCCTGCACCTGTGTTAACGCGCCAGACACAACTCCCAAAACCCCACCCCCACCGCAGCCATCCCCAGAGCCACCATGCCCTAGGTCACGACACACAGCTGCAGCATCCAGAAGCAACGCGAGGCCCTCCATGAAGGAGGCCGCTGCAGCTCCCAGACATGTGGTGTTTTGCAGTTGTGTCTCTCAAACAAGCTGATGCTGTCGAATCTTTGCCAGAACAACTCGGCTGTGTTCCTTCTCGCCAGCCAAGGCTTCTGGAGCTGGCGCACCACCACGTGACTTCGGTAGTGGCTCCCTCAACTTTCCACAGATGACGCTACTATCCCTTTAAAAATAAATAAATAAATAAATAAATAAATAACACATTAAATTGCTTTCCCAGGAGTTGTTGACTGTTTTCCTCACACATCCAAAAGAATGAACAGGATGCTTTGCGGGGCTGGAGGGAGGTCTGAGAGGAAATGGGAGTGTCCTCATAGTACAGGGTGTCTGAGCTCCCAGGGTTGATGAACGGGCCGGCCCCGGCAGACAGATTTTCGAAAGCAAGCATTTGGGAGCTCAAAATTGCTGTTATCTCCTCCCTGTGGATAATAGGGAGAAGGTTATAATACTGGTATATTTCTGCATTTTTAACGATAAAGTTGGACCATGTCACTCCCTTGAAGAGGGTTCCCAGGAAAGCATGACATTACCCAGCACTGCCTTAAACAGATTTCCCCCCACCCTGCCCCGCAACTCCACTCCAGGAAGTGCTAGAAGGAAAAACATTTCCACGGAACAGCTCTGCCTGGCAGAGCAGGAACCACAGATCCTGGACAGTAAGAGACGAAGAAAACAGCTTTAATTCTCTTCAATTCTGTTTAAATATTTGGTGATAAGAAATACTCCTGCAAGACCTTAACTACTACTCCGTGGAGGAAGGGCTGCCTCTCCAGAGCTGCTGGGAATCTGGAGGGGGCCGTGCTGCCAAAGCTTTCCTTATCAGCACTCATTCTGCAGCCCCGCCTCTAAGCTGGCAGAAAGGCTCATGGTCCAGTATCAATGACCCACATGGGGTGTCCACACATGCTAACAGGACAGGCAGCTACCCAATGTCCCACAGGTGCTAGCAGACTCTTCTTGGCTTTCTCTTGCACCTCCTTCCATATTGTATTCGGCACCCTGGCACCTCTGAAAAATGACCTCACCAGCATCCCTGCCTGGTGTGTTTCCCTGTTGCTGGGAGACTCTTTCTCCATAACCCCCAGGGCATCCTCCACCTTGGTCAGCACAGATCAGCACTGCTCTTGAATCCCAACCTCCCTTCTTTATAATAAATATCTGATTCGGGTATTATGTTACAGTTTCAGAAAACAGACGGAAGCAGGGAGGGGAGGTGTGAGTGCTGAGGTGGGCTGCCCATAGGCCAGACTGTAACTGTCCCCATCCCCAGGGAGGCAGAGCACTCCCTCAGCAACTGAACAAGTCACATGAGCCCCAGGAGTGTGATAGGTGAGACTCCCAGAGTCATCCATCTTGTTCTTCTGAGACAAGGTTTCTCACTGGCCTGGGGCTCACCAATTCAGCTACACAGGGATCTGTCTGTCTCTGCCTGCCAGGCACTGGCATTATAAACAAGTGTCACCATGCCCAGCTCTCATGCTCATGTGCGAAGCCCTCCACTGACTGAACCATCTGCCTAAATCTCATAAGCTCATTTTCTAACGAGAACTAACCAAGTGTTGCCTAGGAATCCAGGCAGGCAGGAAATAGAGGTGTGTATTGTAGGGGCTCCTGATTCAGTGCACTGGGTGTCCTGCTGCCTGTCTACAAGGGGATATGTCCTATTCAAGGACATTTATCGGCATGGCTTTGAAGCCTGAGGTATCTGATACCTGCATCCATCTTTCTCCCTCCCTGGAACCCTCTTCCTCTTGGGGAATCACAGTTTGTCCATGCACCTCACTGAGCAGAAAGGACTATGGGATCTCAAAACCAACCTACCACAGGTCAACAGTGGAAATTACATATTTGCCTCTAACTTTGATTTCAGAGTCTAGTCATTGTTCCAAGGCACAATCACGCTTTCCAGAATTCCAGGATTAGTGAACAGTCACTAATGGTTACTAGGTCAGAGAATAACTCACCTTGTCTTACAAATCCTTAGTGTACACACACCCAGCCAGCTCCATACAAACAGACACAGGTGACCTCAGGTGACATGTGTTCAGATAGCATCTGCAACGTCTGAAAGTTGCATAGCTTTGACTATTTGGTAACCTGGACTTAGAAGAAACCCTGTGCATTATTATTAGAATGGAAGAGATGATATGGTACCCCATACCCTCCCCCACAATAGAACGATGCCCCATGTGGATATAAGAAGGCTGATGCAGTTTAGAACTGAGAACTCCTCCGTCCTCTTGGCTACACACTGGCCAATTGTAGGTCTCTGTGTTAACAGTCATTTACTGCAAAAAGAAGCTTCTTTGAGGGAGGGGTGAGAGACGCACTAATCTATGGGACAGATAAATACTTTGGGGTTAGTAAACACTATGTCCACTTATAAGAATAATAGTTATAGATTTTCCCCAAGGGCCTATGACCCAGACAGCCATGGGTTTCTTGGCCCTGTTAACCATATCAGACATAACTTTTTTTTTCTTGTGGAGTGATTCTTAAAACCAATCATTAAAAAATGATTGGTTACTCCCGTAATCTTCGTGCCCCTCTTGAGTGTAAAATGAATTATAAAATTCTTGCAGAATCCAGGCATTCTATTTACAAGCCATAAGCCTAGATTGGGCAGGTTTGGAGCTATTCTAACTTATTGCCCAGCCATAATGTCCCTTGTCACTTGCTGGTTTTCCTGGCCATATGCTCAGGGTCCGTCTCCTCTCATGGCAGCCTCCTCTAGTCCCCCTGTCATTTCTTCTTCTCTTCCATCTCTACCTGCAGCCAACCAGGTCACTGAAACCCCACCTACCTCTATCTATTGCCCAATCACAGGCTTTATCCTTCTGTTGACCAATTAACTCCAGGAGCAAGGTTACATTGTATCATTTGGTCACTTGATGGACATGAGGATCTGCTTGTCCTGGGTCAACCAGATCTTGGGAGTCAGTATTTAGCATTTAAATATAAGCAGCACCAGACCAACCACCTACAGTTGCATTAGCGATAGTGGAGGGTCTAACTAGGTCAGTTATCCCTGTGGATCTCAGGGTTCACAGCTGGATAAAGGAGGTGATTTCTTTTCCCAACCAGTGGCATGCACATCTCCTTCAAGTGCTCTGAAAGATGACAGTTGGAGTAAAACTTCCAGGTTGTTACCAGCTTGATTTTACCATAGCCTATGACTCATTATGAGGTCTTGACACTAAGTAGACTCAATAGTTTGTTTTTTTTTAAATCACAGCAAGGACTGGAGAGATGACTCGATAGTTAAGAGCACATGCTGCCCTTCCAGGGGATCCCGGTTCCGTTCCCAGCACCCACGAGGTGGCTCGAAACTCCCTGTAGCTCCAGTTCTATAGGATTCAACACCACATTCTGGCCTCCAAAGGCGCCATGTGCCTGTAGTTCTCATATAGACAAGCACACAAAACACTCATACACACAAAGTAAAAATTATTCAATTTTTTAAAGAGAGAGCACATGAAGCTGTAAGAGAATTGTGAGAGCTAGAACGGGAGGGGGATTAGAGAGAGAATGGGAGGTGAGTTTGGTTATTTACTTTTTAAAAAAAATATTAAAATTAAATGACTTTTTAAAAGAAGACTGATATGATAGAAGGGGACAGACAGTGGGGCTCAAATGCTTTCCAGAACTGGAGAACCAGCATCCCTGGCACCACAGGCTTTAAGTCCCCACAAGGCTCAGGCCACAGTAGGGAAAAGGCTGGGCTATTCCCCACAGCTGAAATCAAACCATGTGACCCTTGAGAGGCAGTCAGGGCAACAGAGAGATGTCCCTGCTCAGCTGCAGCAGGAATTCCAGAGGGCCCCGGTGTAAAGAGCAGGGCTAGGTACCTGGGAAGGCCTGATCTCAAGGTAGGGGGAGGGGAAGGAGAAGGGGGGGGGATGCAACCCCTCTAAGATCTATTTAACAGTGGCTGATAAGATCTAAAACCTCTGGCAGAGGGATAGAAGGATCCCAGTACAAGATGGTGAGGGGCTCCTCTACTTCCAAAGATTTGGAGGGGCATAAAATAAGATGTGACATTTCAAAATGTGGCTCTAAAAGGAGGAACTGAGCCTAACTGTGTAATCTCATTAGCAATGAGATGTCAGAAGAAACCACACACGTGTGGGAAGACACGGCTTCTGTGTTCGAAGTCTTGGGAAGAAATGCAGGGTGGGATTCTTGCCTAGCAATCTGTGTCCACCTGTGCCTGCTGACAAGACACCTCTGCTTATCCTAGATCCCCAGGCCCTGACTGGTACCAATGACCAAGAGAACAGTACTTGCCTTTTTCCTCCCCAGAAAACAGACCCAGATAAGAGAGGGAAAGATCACTGACAGACAGGGACCTGGGGCAGAATGGGAAGGCGGGAGAGCAAAGAGGTGCCCAGGGAGTGGTGAGTGACCAGGTTTCAGGGCAGCACACACAAGCATGCATGCCACTTGGAGACAGAGCCCTGGCACAGAGCCCGGGACCTCCCCCTAACTCGCAGGCAAGAGAAGTTCTCCCCAGCTTCTGTGTTCAGATATCACATAAAGGAAAGTAAGTTAGCCTGAAGAGGAAGCAGTTGGGCAAAAAGATGTGGTCCACGCTACAGGTTATTGTGGACAGCAGGCAAGCCTGCTATAGACAGGGAAGAGCCCAGAACAGGCAGGTGGATAGCTAGCTACTTGGCAAGGGGTGGGGATGGGCAGAGTAAAACTGTGGAATGGTTACACTTTAGTTACCTTTGTCAGGGTCAAAAGCAAAAGAGGAAGGAGCAAGGTGCCATGGATGAATCAGACTCAAAGAGGGCCGAAGTCCATTGTCTTCTGTGCTAGGCTACTGCGGGGTGGGTGAAGGATGATAGCCTGGATGGAGTCACGGTGAGAACTGAGACCCAGCAACCAGCAGGGAGGCGTAGGGACCTCCCTGCAGCCATCTGTCTTTGGAAGGCCCTGAGAGAGGACAGCATCCTATCCAGGGATGTGTCAAGCAATATTGCCATCCCATCCGCCTGGGGGTTCTGAATGGAAGGAAGGAGGTTTCCCATGAGAAATCAAAGCTTGGAGCTGTGCCGCATGCGTGCAAGAGTTCCAATTTCGCACTGCTAATGTGGTTCAGGGAATCTGGAGCCAAGAAATAAATGTAAAAACTTGCCTTGGATGGGTGAAACCCAGGGCCCCCCAGCTAAAGGCAAACAAAGTCACTCTGTGGGAACGTTTTCGCAACCCGGGACACATGTGGGCTGGCCTCCAGGATGGCTCCAGCTGGGGCTCCCACACGCCACTTCCATTTCCTGTTGCAGCACTGACTGCTGAGCTCGCAGATATCTGCTGTAGCTCCGGTTCCCACTGGAGGGAAAGGGCTGTGGAAGAAAGAACCGCTGAGGGGCTGCACAGCAAAAGTGTTGAGGCAGGCCTGGGAACAGACTGACATCTGAAAGCTACTTAAACTTTGAGGGTTGATAGCTCAGTGGGTAAGAGTGCTTGGTGTACAAGCATGAGGATCCGAGTTCAAATCCTCAACACCCATGAAAAAAGCCAACTTGACTGCAAACACGTGTAACCCCAGTGCTGAGGCCGGGGGAAGAGACTAACATGCAAAAGATCATTGCAACTTGGATGATAAGATGCTAGATAGATAGATAGATAGATAGATAGACAGGTGATACATAAATAGATAGATATCTAGATAGATAGACAGATGATAAATAGATAGATAATGCATAAATTGATAGATGATACATAGATAGATAGATAGATAGATAGATAGATAGATAGATAGATGATTGACATTACAGTACACTACCCACTCAGACCCAAAAGAAAGCCTCCATTGTATTTCACATCCAATATCATATTCTCTACTTATAAGACCAAAATTGCAAAATTGGAAATCAATAACAATAAAACAACCACAGTCTTGGACTCGTGACATGGCTTAGCAGGAAAAAGTGCTTGCTACCCCAAACCTGACAACCTTAGTTCCATCCCCAGAACTGACCCTCAAAAGTTATCCTCTGCCTTCCACATGTGTGCACCATAGCACATGTGTGTCTATACTTACTCATACACACAGGATGATGATGAAGACAATGACTACAGTGATTTTAAACTCAAAATATAAATAGCCATAGCCGGGCATGGTAACCCACATCTATAATTCCAGCACTCAGAAGGCTAAGGCAGGAGACTCACCACAAATTTAAGGCCAGCCCAGGATATACTTGGAGACTCTGTCTCAAAAAAAAGCCTAAAAAGCCACAAATACTCCCAGTGACAGACACACATCTTACCTGCAGGAGACTTATTTCAAAAGCCCCCAGCGGAGGAGCACCATGAAGATTCATGGTGGCCATCAACCCTAATCAAGGGTTAGAATCACCTAGGAGACACACTCTGGACACACCTCCTAGAGGACTTTCAAAGATATCTAAGGAAGGAGGACCACCCCAGATGTGGGCAACACTGTCCCACTGGCTGGCATCATAGACAGAATAAAAGGAGAAAGCCATCTGGGCACCAGAATTCACCTCTCTGCATCTTTACTGTGGATACAATGTGACAGCAGCCTCAGGCTACAATGTGACAGAGGCCTCACACACCTGGTACTGTGAATCCCCCACGGTGAAGAGAGACACCTTCCATCTGGGAGACAAAAGAAACCTTTTTTTCCTTAAGTTGCTTTTCTTCAGGTATTTTGTCACAGCTACAATTAGCTAATATAAACACCAATAGTTTAGGTGCTTTCTTTTCCTTATGTGACAAGGTTTTATTAATCTGGCACAGTGTGGTGTTTTGAATGAGAATGGCCCCCAAAGGCTTATATATTTGAATACTTGGTACCCAGTTAGTGTTGAGGTTTGGTCTTTTGCTATGTATTGTAATCTTAAATACCAGCCCCCAAGGTCTGGTTGCCCTGTGGGTTGAGGAAATCTTCATGTACACCAAGTGATGCTATGTAACTTTGCACCCTAATTTAAAACTATTGGCTGATTAAAGATGCCTACAGCCTATAGCCAGACAGAAGAGAGGTGGGCAGGGTTTCAGTTCCCCTGCTTGAGGTCTGTGGGGGGTTGGAGAGAAAAGATGGAGAGAGGAGAAGACACTGTGGGGTAAGGGATCCTGAGAACTGGCCATGCGGGCTGGTCATTCAGAGTAAGGGCAGCCCAGGTGGAATACGGCAAATCAAATCTTGGAGTGATTGATAGGGAAGTAGATATCAAAGTAGATATCAAAGGGAATCCTAGTCTACCCCTACCCCCCCCCACCGGATTTCTTTATATCTAGAGTGAATGGAGCCAGGAGACACATACCTGACAGACTACCACCTCATCTTCCTTCCTCTTCCTCCAGTTGTTCTGGGGTCTTCTATCTGATTCTTCTTTGTCTAGTGGCAGCTTCTCTATCTCAAAACCCCATTGTTTCCTTCATTAGTGGCTGCCTGGGACTGTGCTCTCCGCATGGGTTGTGATGCTTCCACACAAGTGTGAAGCTCTCAGTTTGATTCCCAGAACCCACATGAAGACAGAGCTGGCACCATGAAACACATTTGTAACTCCAGCGTGGAAGGTAGAGATGGGTGAATCTCCTGCAGTTGGCTGGCCAGCCAGCCTATATGGCAAGTCCTAGGTCCCAGTGAGAGATCTGTCACCAAAAGGGAGACACATGGGGTTGCCTTCTGGCCTCTATTCATTTGCACACACAGCTGCACACACATGCACTTACATCATATGTATACATACACACAATTTAAAGAAAAATGTTTAACCCATAAGGCTCACTGTATAACAGGATCAATATTCATGTTTCAAAATGTCCCCACATTCCACACAACTCGTGGTTTTGGTGAGGATCAGTCAGCTCTGCTGTTCTTGTTGCTAATAGTTAAGTATAGATCTTAAGAAAACCATCATTTATTTACATGTATTAAGATGATTCACATTTTCTTAAATTCCCTCAGAGTCACTATTCTAATTTCATCTCACTTGCTATGAGAAAGTATACTGGCATAAGTCAACATGGGAGAAGAACTTCTTCAGGTTACAGCTGTATTTAACAGCCTGTTGTTCTGGGAACTCAAGGCAGGGACTCAGGAAGCTGCTCGCATCGCATCCACAGTCAAGAGCAGAGAGAACAATGCATGAAGGCCTGTCTGTCTGCACTGCCACACTGCCTGCCTGCCTACACTTCCTACACTGCCTGCACTGCCTGCCTGCCTGCCTGCCTACACTTCCTACACTGCCTGCCTGCCTGCCTGCACTGTCTATACTGCCTGCCTGCACTGCCTGCACTGCCTGCCTGCACTGCATGCCTGCACCGCCTGTCTGCCTGCACTGCCTACACTGCATGCCTGTACTGCCTGCCTACACTGCCTGCACTGCCTGCCTGCCTGCACTGCCTGCACTGCCTGCCTGCCTGCCTGATTGCTCTCAGCTAGCTTTTGTTTTCCCACACAGTTCAAGCCTTCCTGCCACTCATGACAGGTTAAGATTTCCTTTTTTAATTCTATAAACTATATTACATAAAAAGCTTATCTATAAATAAGAGCCAAAAATCTTACATCAATTAATAAGCAAGGCATTCCCTCTCAGACAAACCCGATCTAGACGATTCCAGGCCACTCTAGGTCATCTCAACTTTGACCATTAAAATCAACCAGGATAGTGGTCAAAAGAATATAAAATTTGATAAAGACTATGCAACAAGTGACTGAAGGCAAGAGTATTTGCAAAAGAGGAGTGTGTGTGTGTGTGTGTGTGTGTGTGTGTATACACCTTTGTATGCAAATGTGATTACTTATGTGTTTGGAGGCCAGAAGTTGGCTTCAGGTGTTTTCCTCTGTAACTCTTCATTTTAACTTTTTGAACAGTGTCTCTCACTGAATCTGGAGTGTTTGTTAGATGGGCTGCCCTCAAGCCCCAGGAATGTCCCGTCGCCACCACCTGCCCAGTTTGAAGGTTATAGGTGTGTGCTTCCATGCCTGGCTTATTTTACGTGGGTCTAAGGAATCCGAACGAAGGTCTTCACACTTGTACCATGATCACTTTATCCACTGAGCCATCTTCCCACTCCCACGCCCGAAAATACTTCTGAACAAACAATAAATGTAAGATAAAATCATGTCCAAATCGATCTGATATGCAGTAAAGGTGAAGTAATTTATTCGCTTAAAATCAAAACAAGATCGGATTAGATTAACAACGGATGCAGGCACCTGCTGTGGGAGGAAGCATGAGCACAGCAGAGGAGACCATTATGTCCATATCCACATCACTAAGCAGAATCAGCCATTGGACTGAAGTGGACCAGTCCAGGATGCAGTTGTATTTAGGTAAGTGCAGCTTGCAACACTGACCTCAAAAGAAACAGAAAACTATGTAATAACAGATGAAATGATTTACAAAAGATACCCTGACCCCCAAACATGCTTTTGATATATATAGACAACTGTCTTAGTCAGGGTCTCTATTCCTACACAAACATCATGACCAAGAAGCAAGCTGGGGAGTAAAGGGTTTATTTGGCTTACACCTCCATACTGCTGTTGACCACCAAAGGATGCAGGACTGGAACTCAAGCAGGTCAGGAAGCAGGAGCTTATGCAGAAGCCATGAAGGGTTGTTCTTTACTGGCTTGCCTCCCCTGGCTTGCTCAGCCTGCTCTCTTATAGAACCCAAGACTACCAGCCCAGAGATGGCACCAACCACAAGGGGACCTCTCCCCTTGATTACTAATTGAGAAAATGCCTCTCAGCTGGATCTCGTGGAGGCATTTCCCCAACTGAAGCTCCTTTCTCTGTGATAACTCCAGCCTGTGTCAAGTTGACACAAAACTAGCCAGTACAGACAACCATGGCCATTTCTCATAGGAAAAAATTAATTCAGCACATGAGCGTTTATGCAACAAAGAGGAAATGTGTCCAGAGTCTCTTTTTTAAGGCAGCAGATTGTGCTGATAAACGTGTACTAAGAAGAGCTCCTGTGTCCTCACAACATAAGAAAGCAGCCCCAAGATCTTAATTAGTGAGGCAGAAGCCTTCCTCAGTGTGTGTGCAGAGGATACACTCTGACCGAGCTGAATCCCATCCAGAAATGCAACGTGGCTTCGTGTTAGGAAATCAAGTGTGTCACTCACTGTATCGGTCAGGGTTCAGTGATAAACAATAGAGTCCTTGTCACAGCGGAGAGCAGGGAGGGAGTCCTGGTGGTGTCAAGTGGTTCTCAGAGTGTGCACAGGGCTGGAGGAAGAGCACAGTCACGTGTGGTATTGTACAGTGGATATTGATAATCACCCTATGTTATTATCAGGCACACTGCTGCATCTCTCAGTGTACCAAATTTATCAGTTCGACTTTATCGGACAACTGTAATACAAGAGGACAATCGTACCTGCCACATTTGATGCTTGTGTTGTTTATTTTATCTCATTGTTGTGATAAAATGCCATCATAACCAATGAGAAGATGGAAGGGTTTCATTTGGCTCAAGGTTTGGCACCAGGATGAGCTATGGGGGAGTCTCCAAGATGGTTTCTTTGAACTGGGCTATGGAAGGCTCTCACACTACATGCCACCCTGTAGGCTACCTCCTCCAAGAGGCCTCTGCTGTCAGGGGTACTCCTCCTGAGCAGACAATACTCTAGTGTTAGAGGATTAATTACAGAGACTCCTGTGACCAGCGCAGTGGTGGCCCTGAATATTGTTGCTATTTGCTGTTTAGACACCACATTGTGGGGTTTCTTCCCTTAGAGAAAAATCAGAGGCTCCTTCACCTTGGTTAGGAGGAACAGGGGTAGTGAAGTGAAGCCTTCGCAGCCTTCATATCCTCCACAGCTTCTGCCTTCCAAACGTCACTCCAGTGGTCTGATTGCTCTAACATTGATCAGAGCCAGTTCTCCTGGGAGAAGGTGTGTGCACATGCACCATCTCTGGGATCCAGGGACTTTGTGTGGCCGTATAGTACTGACATGTCATGCAGACTCCAGCCACCCCCTCGCTTCAGTGTGCCCTAGTGTGCTGTTGCATGGCAACCGTACTCATAAACAACTCTGACACCATTCTGGGCCAACCTGAATGAAACTCTGCTGGTACAAAGAGGAACACACCCAAGACTGGTGTCTGGTAAGAAAACAAAGCTAAATTACAATGGTACCCACCAACAGCACACTCTAGGTTCTAAAAGGGAGAGGAGAAATACAATTAACATGTATGATCATAAACCTAACAGTTAGAGAATGTGTATGTGACATGGTCCTGAGCCTAGAACTGTCACAGGGTCAATGTTACTGTCATTCCACAGCACACATAGTGTGAGAACTATTTATTTGGTACTTTGTGTTTAGAGCACTATAAGGGATCAGAGATCTAAAGTCCCCAGGCTAGTGTGGAGCTCAGTGGAAGAGTACTTGCCCTCTAAACACACACACACACACACACACACACACACACACACACACAGTCACGGGTCCCTTCCCTGGTACCCCAAGAAGGAAGAGAAAAAGAAAGTAGATGCTAGGGTGTGTGTGTGTGTGTGTAGACCTTCATAGAAGGAACTTGACACCCATGGACCTTGGCAGAGGGGTGTGCCCTGAAGCCAGTGCAGACAGACAGCGAAAGTGTCACTAAACTTCCTGTGTTTCTGGGTGTATGAAAGTACTTGATCAGCACACACTGCAAAAGGCAGGCATAGGGACAGGCAGCTTCAGTCAGGGTGAGGCTGGTTACAGGCATGCTCTAAAAAAGGACAGGGAATCAAAGGAAGGGACCAGTGTGTTCTGAGGAGAGGAGACAGAACAGATACACCCAGGAGATGGGGCTTCCATAACAGTCAAAGTTAAACCTCTGCGTAGCCTCTCTCCTCAAGTTAATCAGCTTCCCAGCGGATTCTCTTCATTCAAACAAGGTGGTGTGTGTGTGGTGTGTGCGTGTGTGTATGTGTGTGTGTGCTATGTTTGTGTGTGTTAGAGATGTATGCATGATGTGTTTGTACTGTGTGTGTGGGGTGTGTGTGTGTGTGCTGTGTGTGTATGTGTGTGTTGTGGGGTGAGTTAATAGTGTGTATATGTGCTGTGTGTGTGTGTTTGCTGTGTATGTATGTATTGAGGAATGAGTTAAAAGTATTGTTCTGTGTGTGCATGCAGTGTGTGTGTGTGTGTGTGTGTGTGTGTGTGTGTGTGTGTGTGCACGCGCATTGGATATATATGTGTGATGTATGTGTGTGGTATATGTGTATAATGAACATGTGTGTGAATGTGTATCTGTATGCATATGTGTATGTGTAGTGGATTTGTGTGTGTGTGTATGTGTGTGTGTGTGTGTGTGTATGAATGGCAAGTGTGGTGTATATGTATAATGTATTTGTGTGTGAGTGTATATCTGTATGCATACATTGTATGTATAGCAGATGTGTGTATGCATATTCTAGTGCAGGTGTATGTATGGTAGGTTGTATACATGTGTGTATGTGTGTAGGTATTCAGTGGATACATGTGTATGTGAATGCATGTTGTGCATGTGAGTGTTTATGCATTTAAGCATAGGTGTGTGGGTGTGCAGTGTACTCACACCTGTGCATAGTCGTGCGTAAAGGTCGAAGGAGGACTTTGGATGTCTTCCTGTATTATAACCTTACTCCCTTGATACCTCATCTCTGACTAAACTGGAAACTCACCATTTGGGGCTAGACTGGCTGGCTAGTAAACTCCTGGACTCTGCCTGGCTCCACCCCAGTGCTGAAGTTCCAACACCCACACCCATGCCCTGCTTTGTATGTGGATGCTGGGTTGGAACTCAGGTCCCCCAAGCCACAGCCCTAACACTTAGCCCCCAGTGCTATTTTTTTAATATAGCACTGTGTATTTTTTGTGTACTATTTTTTGATTTTATCTTATAGAATGAACACATACACCTAGTGTTTTAAAAGAGCCACAACCAACTACAGTATGTAGGCCTAGTTAATGGAGAGACAGACTGGATTCTTGGAATCAGTGACCCTGGAAGAGGATGGTCAATCTTGCTAATGTAACAATTCTCTCCAGTTCAGTGAAACATCCCAGCAGACCATGTGGTAGAAACTGACCTTGGTCCTCTCATTTGCCAGAGCTCTCAATGCTCTAAGAGATTTTGCTAATTCCACAATTTAGATGAAAATACAAATGACCCAAACTAACCCACCACGTATGAAGAAAAAAGTCAGAGGCCCAACACTATCTGATGTCAAAAATCCCAAAGCTTTGTCGTCAAGACCGTGTGGTAAAGCAGACAGACGGGCAGGACAGAGCAGGGTTCCGAGGCAAGTCTAATGAAGGCAGCCATGAATCAGGGCATCAGAGAAAGGACACTGCTTTCCAAGAAGTGCTACGGGGAACAGTGACTGAATATCCACACATGAGGGTGTGCACACGCAAAAACACATGTATACAACACACTTTTGGTTGTTCCTAACTGCGTACTCCACACCAAAAGCAACTCAAAATGAACCACAGACCTACATTTAAAACCAAAGGTATAAGATTTCCAGGAAAAAAATATATGTCGCCTAAGACTGTCAGATTGATAAATGAGACTTCCACAGAACTGAACTAAGCTTCAAAGGCTACACCTAAAAGAGAGAGAGAGAGAGAGAGAGAGAGAGACAGAGACAGAGACAGAGACAGAGACAGAGACAGAGACAGAGAAAGAGAAAATGTAGTCCATATATCTGGTGAAGGTGTGTATGTATGTGTTGATATGTGTAGTGGATATGTGTGTGTAGCAGATGTGTGTGTGTGTGTGTGTGTGTGTGATAGTTATGTGGATGTGTGTGTGTGTTAATATGTGTAGTGGATGTGTGTGTGTGGATGTGTGTGTATAGTGAATGTGTATGGATGTGTGTGTGTGTAGTGGATGTGTGTGTGTGTGTGTTTGATTGTGTGTGTGCATGCTTGTGTATGTGTAGTGGATGTGTGTGGTATGTGTGTCTGTGTATATTGGATGCGTGTGTGTCTGTGTGTGTGTGTCTGTGTGTTTGTGTGTCTGTGTAGGTCAGAGGTAGATGCCACTCTGAAACCCTCTTTCCATCTTGCTTTTTGAGGCAGAGTCTCTTACTACATAGAACTCACCAAGTAGGCTAAGCTGGCTGACCAATGAACCCCAGGTTTCACCTACCACTGCCACCCCAGAGCTGGGATGATAAGAGAACATTGCACACCTGGCTTTTTACATGGATGCTGGGGATTTGAACTTGGGTCTTCCTGCTATGTGGTGAACACTTAACTTACTGAGTGAGCTATTGCCCCAACCCTTGGTGAAAGATTTTTATTTGACACATAATAAAAAACGTTTCACAGCTCAGTAGGTAAAAAAAAAAGAAAGTTGACATCACCTCCAACACAGTGGAGGCAAGACTCCTTAAAGGGCAGGGCAAACAGAGGAGGTGAGGAGAGTGACCTTCAGTGAGGAAACCGGCAACCAGCAGACCAAGGTCAGAGAGAATGATTTCCTTCCCTGTGGGGGTTGGCCTCTTCCCAAAGATCCATAGGCCCGTCAGGTGCCAGCCAAGACCTGACAGTCTCATTTCCTAAAAATATGTAGGACTTTTAACTCACCCCACAAAACACACACACACACAGAGACAGAGACAGAGAGAGACAGACAGACAGAGAGTGACAGAGAGAGACAGTCAGAGAGACAGACAGACAGCCACGGGAAGAACAGTTTTCAGCATCACAACCTGGTGACTGGTGGTTTTTTATTCCATTTGGTTCACTAAGACTGGTCCAGTCTTCTGAGAGTCCAAGCTCCTTAGAGCCAGGTGACCTGTAAAGATGCGCAGGTGCCCAGGGTTCCTGGGCACTTCCAGAAGGGCTGCGAGTTCACTGTAAATGCTTGCTGTAAGAGGTATGATCAGAATAAAACACAGAGCTATGATGAAGCCAGACTGTTGCTGAAATCCAAATCTCAGCCAGGTGTGGTGATGCACATCTGTAGTCCCAGTGCACAGGAGGAAGAGGTGGGTGGATTGAGAGTTCTAGGCTAGCCTGGGCTACATAAAGAAACCATGTCATAAAGAAGGCAGAAAAAGATATGGGAATGAAAGGGGGAAGAGGAGGAAGATGAAGAGGTGGGGGAGAAAAGGGGAGGAGAGAGAATACACTTGGCATCTGTGAAAGCACACCTGGACGTTTTTCATCTGTGGTTGTCAGCACTCTTTCTCCGTCTCACTTGGCCATCTCTGGTACCTGCCCCCCCCCCCGCTCCCCACATCTGCACTCCACCCAGGCTCTTGCCACTCCTCTTGGACATTCCCTGTGACATGCCTATTCGCTCTAAATGCAGGGACTATGTGACCTCCTGTGTCCTTTTTTTTTTTTTTTTTTCAAAAGCCCTCTCAGCCCTCTGACATTCCGCCAGCTGCTCCTCCCTGGTCGCAGCTTTTTGGGGAGCCAAAGAACAGCTTTCCCACAAGCCACACAGTGTCTAACCCTGGTGCACCAGCCAGATCCCTTCAGTGACTGCACAGAGCATGGGCCAGGCCCACTCTGAACTGTGCCCCTTCAAGCCCCCCCACCTCCCACCTTGAACCCTGGCGTCTGAGACTCACCTTGTCTCCATGATGTCTTGGCTGCAGGCAGCACTTGCGGCCCACAAAGCAGCCAGTTCAAATCATGTGACCTCTGCAACAAATCATGTGACCTCGGCAGCTATCCTGCTTTTTCTTTCTCCCTCATGGAGAGTCCACTTGGAACCTTCCATGACAGCAAGGCCTGGACATGGATTTCAGTGGCGAAGTCTTCCTGCCCCAGAGGCCCACATCACTGTACAGTATAGCACAGATCTGGGTGGCAGGGGGCCTTTGGTGCCAGTTGACTGCTGAGTTCTCCATAGATGACCGAGCTTGAGTTTCACAACGGCCCGGGGAAGGAAACATTTTTATTACCTCGTTTTACAGAAGAGGAAACTGGGGGTCAGGGTGGTTCACTGGCTCACCCAAGGGGAAACTAGGAAGTTGCAGATGAAGGATCCAAGTCTTCCTCTCTGAGCTTGCAATAAACCAGGATTTCTGCTTGAAGGTTCAGAACGAGAACAGGGAACCCCAGGGAACAGCATTCTGTCCCACACTGCGTCCACATTTACTTATGTGTCCACTAACTTCAAAATGTACTCCAACAACTCTGAGCTTAGAAGCCACAGCCAAAGACCCTGATGCAGGATGACGTAAGGAAGGATCATGGTCCCTGTCCTAGTCACAAAGTGGAAAGGATGTTTATGTGGAGCACAAAGGGGACACCATGAACACAGTACGTATGGCCAAGATTCAGGTAGAGAGTGGTGCCAGGAAAACATTGCATCCTGCTAGGAGGCTCATTAAGCCTCAAGAAGGAAACACACTTGGAATAGCAGGAAGTTCCTAAAACCTACAAGGCTCACAAGGCCCCTGCGCAGCTTGTATAGGCAGCAAGGATGTTAAGGAAATAAGTCTCTCCAGCCTGCAGAGAATGCTGAGAATGGAGATTTTCTGAGCTGTCACCCATGCTGGGGCAGGCTCTCCAACAATGCCACTACTTTGGAGTTATCTATGCTCCTGTAAGTCACCCCTCCTATTCCTGTAAGTGAGCTAAGGGATTCACTAAGCTCGACTCAGCTGGAGTCATTTCTCTGACCTGTCGCTGATGTCCCATCTGTGGTGAGTAGGCATTTATTCACCTCACACAACAGATGAACAGGATTAGAAGGTCTGGCTGGTGACATCAGCAGGTTTAAGCATGGCCCTGGTGTTCTGTCTGCCCATGAGAGAGACAGCTTCTTCCCCAACCTTCAATCCTACTTCTGTAACAGGATGACAGAGGGGCATAAAGGACCAAATGTCAACTACCGGACAGACTGAGATCTCAGGAAATAATGGCTTCTACATCCTGTCTTAGGAGAGGTGATCTTGGTGCCCAGACCCACAACAGAGGAAGCTGTATGCACCCTAGCCAGCACTGGGGAGAGATCAACGGATGTATCAGCTTTGTGGATAAGCAAGGTGTTCCAGAACAGGGCCCCTTGGGCACCTGGTGGACAGAGAAGACTTACATGGCCCCAGGGGTACACAAACTACAAACTCCTGAGAAAAATAATGAGCGAGTGTTTGTGTCCTGTAATAGACTTTATCTGGGAGATGCAACACGTGTATACACACACACACACACACACACACACACACACACACAACTACTCATGCCAAAGGAAGAGCCCCTTGACAAATCAAAGTACAGATACTGTCAAAGTCCAACTAGGTGAACAAATGGGTTTTATTAGGATTACTTACAGGAATATGGGTAAGGGGTTCTGCACAGGAGAGAAATGACTCAAAGACAGAGGCATCACCAAAGTCCACCTCTGTATGGTTCAAAAACCTGGGACCGTGAAACACACTGCCCACCTGCAGGCAGCTCGAAGGGTTGAAGAGAGTCCCTTTCAACTAACTCTGGTCTAAACTTCTTCCAGGCAGCTCAGCTGATTTCTGCTTCATGCTGGGAGTTGGTCTGGTCTCAGTCTTCTTTGCCCAGTTCGACTCCTTTGAGAGTGAATCTCAGCTGTCTTTAACTATTTTTCTTGAGAGGGAGGGCCCTAGTGAACCTTGTCAAATTCAGGGACTTCCTGGAGCTGTTTTAAGTTGTTTACTTTGTAACAAAAGGAGCTTCCCTGAAGGAGGGAATGTTTCGGTCTTGGAGGAAACTGCTATTCGAAAGTTGGCCTGTAAGCTAAATTTGGCCATGGTCTGTTAACAAAGCAGAGCTCAGTGAAGAAGGTACTAGTGTCACAATGGAGAACCCAAAGGACACAAAATATCGATAGGGCCATTTCCTTTTGTTTTGTTTTGTTTTGTTTACCTTGGCCTGTGAGGATGGAGAGCTAGGTCTGGACTGATGGGCTGACATGCAGCAAAGGGACTCCTCTGCCTTGCAGACAGTCTCTACACCACGTGATTCCTCCAGGTCACCCAGTCCTCAGCCTTCCTAAAAATGTGCCCCTCTCTTAATGACACCAAGAAGGCTAATGACAACCTGCCCTAAAGATCTCCATTACCTCTGGTTATTCCAAAAAGACTTTATTGCCAAATGGAATCACTTCCAAATGAGTCTGGAAGCCCCTCCTGGAGAAGGATATCATCACCATCATGCCTAATGTTTGATCTGCATAAAATGCTAGGGACCTCTTAGCAGGAGGCTGTGGGCACAACCTCAGAGACTAACCCTCCATGCTGGAAGTGTGTTTATGGGTTCAGGTTAGCTGGTTCTCTGGCTGCCTCTGAAGGTGAGATGTGACAGTCACACATGCTGGATTTCTCTGGGTCACCACAGCCCCCCCTCCCCCCCATTGTGGCCTCCCTTGGTGGGAACCAGTGCTACGCTTTACACTCCCATGACATACATCACAAGTGGGAGACAGCTTCATGGAGCATACAGCCTGTGCCTAGATCTGCATGCTCTCTGAAATCCTCACAGCAGCAGTGAACCACAGGGGTGCAGAGGCAAATGGTTCCCAGGGCTAGTGAGTGACAGGGCCAGGCTTCAAGCCCAGCTGTAGTCAGGGTCTCCAGAGAAACAAGTCCCACAGAGTAAAAATCTAGATAGAGAACTGGCTTGTACTATTATTACCCAGTCTGTGGAATCCCATCCCCGGCAATGTGCAAGCTAGAGATGCTAAGAAGCTGCTATATCCTGCTATTCCAAGGATGGAGAAGCGCTCCCGTGGGTGGGCAGGAGGAATTAGTTCCCTCTTTCCCTGGGTTTTGCTCAGACCAAACAACCAATCACATGAGGTCTGCCATGTTGGAGAGGTCCCGGTGCTTTTCTATCCATAGACTCAAGTGTGAGAACTGTCTGCAAACTCCCAGACATACATACAATACGTGACCAAATATCTGGACACCTAGTGATCCAGGCATGTTGACACCTACAATTCCTCATCTTATTGAAAGCATGACTGGTCACCAGATGCCCTCAATGCTACCCAGTAAGGAGGGCTCTGCAGGTAGCTCCATCTGAAGGCCGGCACAGCATTGTATGTCTCCAGACTCAGATAAGCAGCCTCCTGTGCTAGCTGCAATAAGACCTCATGCAGTGCCCTGCTGCCGGGGTTCTAGACTCATGAGCAATTATCCCAGCTCGGTTGTGCTGAGGCTAATTCCCCATCTTTCTACCATGGATAAGTCAGTACACTTGTAGTCAAAAGCATGGAGCCTGCCTCTCTCCTGGAGGTCAGAGGTCAATCAGAGAGACAAAGACAGAGAGAGACAGAGAGAGAGAGAGAGAGATCTTGTGCTATCCACAGACTAGAGGAGAAAATCCCCAGAACGTGCCCACCTTTCCAAAACGCATGGCATCGGCGGTCTGACTGGGTGTGGTGATGCTCCACCTCTCTGCACACATGTATCCAGCCTTACAGAGTTAATTAAGCCCCTAAGCTTTCCTTGTATCCTTCCTCTGCATTTGCTTCTGTGGGAACAGCAGAAGTCAGTACCGGAGCTTCTCGATGGTGCAACAGCATGCCAGCTCAGAGTGGAGTTTGCCTTGCAGCAGGACCAACCATGATCAGGGGGCAGAATCATGACTTCCCTAGGCTCTGGAAGTTTCATATCTAAGGGTGGTCAGCTGTGGATGAGACAGGAAGGGCTGTGAACGTGCAGAGCAAGTCCTCTGGACCTGGGAAGCAGTTAGACGCCAAGATAAGCTGGTTATGACTGCAGGGAGGCTGGGTAGAGCCCTGTGCTGGATTCTGGGCAGACCCCAAGGGACTGCAGACTCTCAGGCCCTTAAAATGCATCAGTAAGTGCCTGCCCGCCTCTGAGTGGACCAAGGCTGGCACTGGAAGCTGCTGTTCCTGTACCAGCAAGTCACCAATAGTTTTGGCTTCCATTTGTGCTTCCTGTGGGTTGTCAGCTAAGTTCCCAGTCAGAAGAACAAGGGAAGACTGTCACAGCACAGCAGCCTTGGGCTCACCTGAATAACCTCCCACCCCACCTCCCTCTACCTTCCCACTCTGTCCAGTCCTCCCCCCATCCAGCTGCCTCATTTCCCCATTCCCTTCCCTTCCCACCTGACATTCCCAGCCCACCTACCCCCACACCTCCTCCTGATGCCTCTCCATCTCTTCCTCTCCACTCCTCTGCAAGCCCTCCTCCCACCCAACCCCTACCTTCTCCTGAGCCCCGTTCTCACTCCATACCTTAGTACAGTGCCCAACCCTTCTTGCTCCCTCTCTATCCTTCTCCTGTCTCTCCATCTCCCCTTCCCACCCTATCACATCTCCCTCCTCAATCCTCCCTGCCATATTTCCTCTCTCTTCTCCTTATCCCCTTCCCATCCTCTTTCCTATGCCCTCCCCAGCTCCTCCTCTCCATCTCTGCCTCCCTCAAACTAATTGGTACACACCGCATTACGCCTGTGTTTGATACCTCACGACCTCTGGCTGGACCCAGGCTACCCTTGCCTGTGCTCTAAAATAAATCATGGAGCTTTCTTTCCATCCAACCACCTAGGACGCCTGCTGTCTGTGGTCAGGGCCATGGTAAGAGGCCACCCAGCTTCTGTGGTGACCACCAAGGATTCCCTCCCAGGTGAAACCCACTTCCTGCCCAGGCTGCTACCCTATCATGGCTTAGAAAATATCCCTCCTTGTGCTTATCCTTCAGATCCTTAGACCCACCGCCAACCTCAGAGTCCCTCCCAGGCCAGTACCTCCCTGACCTCGACAGTGGCCACCAGACCTATATGCTACCACCCACCTCACATTGACCCTCATACCCCAGAGATGCTTCTCTTAAGATGGACCACCAAGATGAGAATGGTTTAAAGTGCTTGAGGTGGTATCCAGCTAAAAGAGCTTCAGCCACCACCCAGAAGGAGACCCGGAGCAGGGCTCACACACAGAGAAGGATGCAGTGGGCAGGGCTTCCCACCCATGCCCAACACAGCCAGCAGAGCCGCATCTTCTCATAGGGCTCAAACCCATATCCCCAGCTCTCCAAACAGGGACACTCCCCTCCCCCTTTCCAGTAGGAGGTTACCCAAACAGGTCCCACATGTTTGTAGGATTTATCTTCAGACTCCTGCAGTCCCCCACTAATGCCCGGCAGCTGATCTGAACAATTTATTAACTTTCCGTCTGACCCCTCAGCATATCTCCGAGTTGAAATTCTACCCATCCTCCACATGCCCGGCCTCATTCCCCAGCAGCTGCCTGGGAGAAGAAACTCGGTCTCTTTGAAGCTTCGAGGCACCCAGGCCCTGCAACTGTGTAAAGGTACAGCTGAGCAGGACAGAAAAGTCTTGGCTTGGGGGTTGGGGTTCGTGGCAGGGAGCGGGGCTTACTCACAGCTCTAGGACAATCTGTCTGGAAGCCAGGGGCTAATGTGGCAGATGCCTGGGGCACTGCCTTGGCCATGGAAAGCAGATGTGCTTCTAGTTTTGATCCTGAGAACACAGAAAAGAACTGCTAAGAAAAAGCATCATTTGAGCAGCTGTGGAGATCCTGCATATGTTTTCTCTCCAGAGGCTGCTAGCTCCACCATTGGCATTATTGTTGTTGTTGTTTTCCACAAAGGTAAGTAAGCCCTCGCTGATTTCCCAGACAGTTGTAACAAATAATCACGGAGCTAAATAAAACAGAAAGCTGTGCCAACGGGCTGAGAAGATAGCACGGTCAAGTGCTTGGGTACAAGGCTTGGCACTTGACTGTGATCCCCATGTACAAACCTGGGCAGTGGTGGCATGTGCTGGTAACACCTAACTCAGGGGAGGCGGGTACAGGAAGATCCTTGGGGGGATCATTGGACTGCCGGTCTGCCCCAGTTAGCTCAGTGGAAAATGAGAACTACTGTCTCAAAAACACACAAAATAGATGACACTTCAGAAAAAATGTTCTAAGTTGATCTTTGATCTGCAGACACATAGACACACACATGTACATACAAAGAAAAATAAAATAAATAAAAAGAATGAGGTGCCCACGAACCCACTTCCTTCCACCTTGGAACCCACTTTCTGCTATTTGGAGTCCACTCCCTGCCACCTTGAAGCTCACTTCCTGCCACCTTGGAGCCCACTTCCTGCCACCTTAAAGCCCACTTCCTGCCATTTAGAGCCCACTTCCTGCCATTTGGAGCTCACTTCCTGCCACGTAGGAGCCTACTTCCGGTCAGTGTGGTACCTGTGGTGGTGGTCTCATACCCCAAATGCCTACCCAGAGGTTGGAAGATTATCTATTCGGTGGCTCTGAATTTGTCACCTTCTGTCGACCCTGTTTATTCTCACGGGTCAGGAATTCAGTTACGCAAAAGTGGCTTCTGATTCCTCGCAAGATGGCTGTTGGGTTCCCATAAAAGGTACACATTGGCCCTCTCTGCCACAGCATAATCTGACAGCCTCAAAGATGCTGTGTAGCTATGGTGATGGAGAAGCCTTCCCTACTTTCAGAGTACATAGAGATGCATCCACAGAGTGACTGTCTTTAAGAAACTATCTCGCACAATGATGGACAAGGAGGATCCAGTGTCCCGCCCACCAATACAACCCCGCCCATCAACACAGCCCCGCCCACCAACACAGCTTAGCTGCAGTACTTGTCTGTCTCTTCTTGCTTTCTGTTCACTCCTAAGTGAAGATCGCATTCTTGAGATGACCCTGCCCAGGGAAGAACATCTCCCCTCTGCAATCTTAAGGTTGCTTTCTTGTTTTCTGTAAGATTCACATCCAGATTTTTTAAAGGCAGACAATTCACTCATGCCTTCAAGGTGGCCTCTGAATTATTGCTGAATACCCTCTCTGCTAACAGCTGCTGGCAGTACGATGGGATTCCTTCTCCGGGCATGCAGTAGGCAATTGCTAGCATATTGCTTCACCATGCACAAAGTCTATCGTGTGGAGATGCCCATCAACTGTCCAGCTGCCTGCTTTGCAAGTCCCTGCCTTGTGACATCCCGCCCTGGGTAACTGCCTCTACAGTCATACCATGTGGCTAAAGCCACTCCCCTGGACCACACTCAGTCTGGCCAGACACTCCAACAGTCACTGTCCCGGCAGGCTGTGCATCAGGTGCATGGCCCGCCGTGATCTCAGAGTGAGCCACCCCTATGTGAGGTCCCATGCATGACCAGTGTGGCTCCGCAGTTCCCTGAGCACCAGGCCCAGGTGACGAGGCTTTTCTGTCTACCCACTAATTGCCGTTTTCTCTGAGCTCTGTCTGGCCGCAACTCCAAAATTCCATTCTAACAGTCTGCATCGTGTCCCCAAGCAAGGAGTCATCCCTCACTGTCTGTCAGTGTTCGAGATCCGGTAACACAGACACATAGATCAAGGCTCTTCACGGTTTCTCTGTAAGTGGTGAGGTCAGAGCCTGCTGCTCGGCTGCTGGTCAGTGGACCTTTGTCTTGGGTGGTGTAGACAGCCCCGGGTGGTGCATGGGATGAGACTCTGGGTTAGCAAATGCCCACAAGATTTTCCTTTCCTGGGTCTTCAGAAGTCTGCAAGCCCAAGAAATGATGGATGGCTTCTTCCCGGCCGATTTCTACTGGCCTTGGAAACCCCACGTGGGGGGGGGGGGGGGCGCGCCGGCTGCGGGAACCACCCAGCAAGCATTAATCAGCGCTGCAGATTGCCCTCCAAGGACACACTGTACTACAAGGAGAGAGCTTTGAACTTCAGCTGCCACAGCTGGGGGGAACTTGATAGTGGGAAGTAATAAAGAGCCTTAGGAGGGAGGTCGTCGTCAGCTGCGGGTAGGGGTGCTCCCTGGGAGACGGAAGCGGAAGCGCTGGCATCTAGCCGGTGGGTTTTTTTTTTCCTGCCTGCATCACCAGCTTCTTAGATGGGCAGAAAGCAGAGATCTGAGGACAGGAATCCAGGCCCAGACTATATGGTAAAGGAATCACTCTGCTCCTCAGAGGACTTTGAGCCGTGACAGGCTCCTCTCTCAGGAAGTGACACTCCGAGGTAGGTTGCAGAAAGGGGCCTTCTGAGGCTGGACAGCAAGGAGGGAAGCTTGTGGAATCCCAAGGTTCACCTGACTCAGCTCCTTGGAGAGGCCTCTGAGGGAACAAGTCATTGAATTGAAGCCTGTGATGGGCTGAGCTCTTAGCGGCTTTGGGCCAGCTGGCACTCGGCATTGTGGGTGTGGCCTTCACAAAGCCATGTCTTCCTAAGTGCTAGGGCAGGGGCAAACAGAAGCAAGCCCTGCCTTCCACTGTCCGCAAGAGTAGTCCATAAAGAGATAAGGCAAAGCAAAGGTGGGTGAAGGAAGTACTGGGGCCAAGAAGGGCAGCCCATGCAGGAAGGCAGCTCTGCAGGAGAAAGGAGACTCTAGTAGGTTATGTAGGTAGTGTACGGCCCTAAACACCAGCAACTCGCAGAGGACTCTGTGACAATGTCTTTGTCTATTTATTGTAAATGTGAGCCTTCTGAACCTTGACAGACTCTAAGTAAGTCTACATAAGCTATTTTAAAGGACACACTATGTGACTATGACCCCTCATGCAAGGTGTGTCTTCTTTTTCAGGATCCCATGACATCTGGGTCAATGAAGAACATGCCAAGGACCTGGGGAGATGACTCAGTCAGTAAAGTTCCTACCTCGCAAGCGTAAGGATCTGGGCTTGGTTCTCAGGAGCCGTGTAAAAAGCAGGGCATGGTGGTACATGCCTATATTCCCATCTCCAAAGAAGGCTGAGACAGATGGGTGTCTGGGGTTCACTGGCCAACCAGATTAGCCTAACAGGGAAGTTCCGAGATCCCTGGGAGACAGAAACGGAAGTACTGGCACCTAGTCCTCAAAAGTGGGGGAATGAAAACCCAAGGTTGACCTCTAGACTCTGTGTGTATTCTCACGTGCACAGTGCACGCATATACACCTGTGAATCCACAACAAACACACATGGTAGTAAAATTTAAAAATAAAAAAAGAGAGGACACCATATTCCATGATTAGACACGGCCACAGAGACACCAAAGAGGTGTTGGCTTCGTGGGCTTTCAGCAAAAGGCTTATGTTTTGTTTCAGATGCCAGACTGGAATTCAGGGCTCCTCAGGCCACCAGCACTTATGACAAACTGGCTGCAAGGTCTAGTTCTCACACTGTCCCCCAGCCTGGTCATGCCACAAAACACAGGGAGCACCGTGCAACCCTCATAGTCTCTCATTCAGGGTATAACCCAAATGAAGTCTCAGAGTCTCAGAGAGTGTTGCAGGAAATATTGGAAAAAAAACAAACCCCACCAACTCTCAGCAGGGCCAGGCCAGGCTTCCTCACTCCTACACCTGCGCAGACAACTCTCTGGGGCTGCCCCCCCAACCCCCGAGTGCCAGATGATCACATTTAGTCACACTCTCGTGGTCTCTTGGCCCACCAACTCTCTGGCCCTGCAAGACCACAGGGCTCCCACCAGGCCATCTCTAGGATGGGGGGGGGGGAGGATGTTGCATATTCCTCTCGGTTCCACACATTGCCCCACGCACCCCTGGTTAGCCATCTCAACACCTAATTACCTAGTAGACTTAAGACTCCTAAGCTTATAGTTAACTAATTAGATTTATGTAGTAATATCACATTTCACAAGATGCCAATACAATAATTTCAGAGCCAGCTGATAATGATAAATCTTTAAGCCAATTATTCTAACCTTTAGATAATGCCATGTCGGCCTCCATTCTCGTTCTTCTCCCTCCTCGCTCCAGGGACCTCTCTGTCTCCCCAACTCCTAGCTCCACCTCCCTTTTCCTGTCCAATCACAGGCCTGCCACTGCCCTAATGTGATTGGACAGAGAAAAATCCTGCAACAAGAGAGTCTCAAATAATAAGCCTCTGGGTCCCTGGGATTTGTCACCTTCCTGGCTCATTAATGTATGACCAACACAGGAAGCTATCCTGAGTGCCCTGTGTCCAATTTCCCCTGGAATCTCATATGAACGGTGGTTGACTGGATCATGGCCATGCTGAACACAGTCTCCACCCACCCCACCCCCCTCCTTCTATCCTCTTGCATAATCCCCAAGGGCAGACTGGGAACCTCAGTGTTCTAACTTTCAATCACCATGTTGGTCATTCTGGCACGTCCGGCCCTTTTCTCCTCATCAGAAGCTGATCCTGCCACAGTCTTTGCGAGCCTCCAGAACCATAAGCCAATATCAACCTTTTCACTTGCAAATTACCCAGCCTGGAGCATTGTCTTACAGCACCGGAATACTAAGTGGCGAATAGGGAACCCACAGCCATTCAGTTCTTATCTCTCTCTCTCTCTCTCTCTCTCTCTCTCACACACACACACACACACACACACACACACACACACACATTCACAGAGACTAATGGGAACTGAGCAAAAGGTGTAGCTTCTCGCTAGATGAGAATTCTAATCCTTCCAATAACTCATATCGAAACAGAAACTCAGATCAGCCAAATGCCTCTGGCCCTCGCTTTTCTTATCCATCAATTGTACTTAGGAATGTGTCACTCGGAAGTAGGTAGCACAGAGGTTATGACCTTCAGGATGGGTCAGTGACATTCTGCAGGTTCATTGCTCAGGCTCCTCTGGACACGACTTTCTTTTTTTTTCCTGATGCAAACTGGGCACGAGTTTAAGGGAGCATTGTCTCAGAAGCCAGTGACAGGCGCCTTTCCCCAGGGACCTGACCCCTTTGGAGCTTCCCATGCTCACCTCATGCCCCCTAAACCATGATGCAATCATGGGAAACCGAGCCCTTTGCCAGTCACACAAAGGTCCCTGCTGCCAGCACTCGGTCACTGAAGCCACAAGATCTGGTTTTCCAAGAAGAGGCCAGCCAGGCAGCAGGGGCAAACACTGGGAATGGAAACAGGCAGGAGCTTGTCGGTGTTTTCACACAGGAGAGACAAGGCTGCAAGGCTTGGGGTGCCAAGCTAAACAGACACACAAGCAACCTGCTCCTGCAGGCCCCCAACACTTCAGCCCCGCCCAGGGCAGAAAGAAGAGGAACGAACTTTCCATAGTTCCCTTAGCCTCGGTCCAACTTGAAGCCTCAGCTGCAGAGGTATTTCAGGACAGCACAGCCTCGGGGCAAGGGAGATGTCAGACAGGGCTCTGGTGGAAGAGTGGGGAAGGGAGAAAGCGAACGTTAATCTGCTAAGAAGCACTCTCCTCTCCTCCAATCATCTTTTCCAAAACTTAGAAACAATGTAATGCAAACCCTGGAGTTGCTACTGCTGCAGAGGTCTGTGTTTGATTTCCACCACTTCCCTAAGGCAACATCAAAGCGCTGACACTGACCTTGCTATTCCCCCGAGGATAGGGTGAGCACCACACACAGTTCAGGCACACAGCCAGAGGCGATTGGAAACAGCATCTTGCAGTCTGCTCCTGCCTGCCCCTTCATCCTGTGCTCCTAGAGACTCTGTCCCCGGAAGGGCAGCCAGGACACTCTTCCGGCCTCACAAGTATACCCCTCCTGCAGTCCCGGCTCTTTGGGAGCAAAGCGGCTTCGTGACAGATTGAAAGCGGCACATGAAACAGACCCTTCAAAGGGAGAGTGTGTCTCTAACGAGCTTTTGAAAGACACAAGGCCTCACCCCACAGAAAGAAGCATGCAGTGGCCACCCAGGCTCTGCAGACGGGCTCTGCACTCAGTGCCATGTTCCCTGGGTTGCTGGTTTGTGGCAGGAGTTCTCAGAAGGCTGTCCATCTACCTACTATCCCAGTCAGAGTCCGCAGAGGGCAGGAACGGTTGCTATAGGAACTGGGTATGCCTTGGTGCCAGCTCCACTCTGCTGCCTTTCAGCTCAGTATCTCTGGCTGTAGGTGTGTGTGTGTGTGTGTGTGTGTGTGTGTGTGTGTGTTTGTGGGTGCAAGCATATGTGCACTTACATAGATGTGCATGTGGAGGCCCAGAGTGTCCTTCTTCGGGCATCATCTACATTGGTGTTTGAGACAAAGTCTTCACGTTGTTTTTTGTTTGCTTGTCAACTTGACACGAACTAAAGTCATCTGGGAACAGAGAGCCTTACCTGAGAGGTTGCCTGCATTGGACTGACCCAGGGGCATGTCTGGGTTGGTTTTTTTTTTTTTTTTGATTGGATGGTTAATGTGGGAGGGCTTAGCCCACTGTGGTCAGTGCCAGTTGGTGGGTGGTTCTAGGTTATGTTTAAAAAAAAGCAAATTGAACAAGACGGGAAAATCAAGCCAACAAGCAGCATCCCCTTGCAGTCTTGCAGTCGCTGCCTCAAGGGCTTGCCTTGAATTCCTGCTTTGGCTTCCCGGGATGATGGACTGCGCTCTGTAAAGCAGATTAAAAACCCCATCCTCCACCAAACAGCTCTTGGTCATTGTGTTATCACGGCAACAGAAACTGAATGAGGGGGGCTGGTGAGATGGCTCAGCGGGTAAGAGCACCCGACTGCTCTTCCGAAGGTGATAAGTTCAAATCCCAGCAACCACATGGTGGCTCACAACCATCCGATCTGGCTCCCTCTTCTGGAGTGTCTGAAGACAGCTACAGTGTACTTACGTATAATAAATAAAATAAATCTTTAAAAAAAAAAAAGAAAGAAAGAAACTGAATGAGAACAGTTTCTCACTGAGTAGGCTGTGCCGGTGGACCAGCAAGCTCCAGGGATCTTTCTGTCTCTCCCTCCCCAGTAGTGGGACACAGCAGGTCCTGACACAACTTGGTTTTCTTAACATGCATTGTAGGAGTTGAATTCAGGCCCTCTGTCTCACAAGGAAAATAATTGCTATATCTCTTGAAGCCCTGTGCTGGGTTTTTTTTGGGGTTTTTTTGTTTGTCTGTTTTTTTCCTGGTTTGGTTGATACTGTGTCTCTTATGACCTAGGCTGCCCTTAAGCTTGATATGCAAGCAAGGTTGGTCTTGAACTCCTGATCCTGCTGCCTCTGCCTCCCATTGGCAGCCACCCTTGTCAGCTCTCATCCCCTTGGGAAACCCACCCAGCTGAGTGGTCACCTCAAACCACAGAAAGTGCCCAGGGCTTTAGTAGCAGAGATGAAAGGCCTACAGAGAGATCAAGCACTGCTTATGGTCCAACGGAAAAGCATGTGCCTGATGGAGATTGTCACAGAGCACTGCCTTGTTCACGGAGTTGGCAGAGGGGACCTCTCTTTCCATATTTGGCCAGGCGTGCAGTTGACAGAACACATGCTACTATTTTGAAATAAACAGGGTGTTATTTTTGTATGTCTGTCATTGGTCTTATGTTCCGTGGCTGATATCAAATGCTCCTAAACGCCCATGTAAAAATATTAAACCAAAATTGGAGTCCTGGTGATTTAGGAATGCAGTTCTTCATCTGCTGCCATTGGAGGCAGGCGTGTCCTTCCCATTTAAGACCGAATCGGGCATTTGTGAGTTCTCTTGGCCAACAGATTACTCACAGATCGTCATGGCACAATGAAAAGGAGATGGGAGAATCGTGAGGTCTTCTGCGTGCCATGCATCTGTAAGTGGACCTGTGTCCCCTGAAAGCGACTCAGGGACTACTGGGCTGAACCTGGAGTTGGAGGTTTAAATTGGAAAAAGGCAGAGTTTTATAAAGCCTGGGGTGCCCTTCCAGAATCTATCTGAATCCTCGATATACTGGTTCATCCTGTATTTCAGAGGGCCATTTTATTTAGATGAGAACAGGCTCAGTTGTCTCACGGCAACAGTGGGACCTGGTGGGCAGCAGCTAGAGAGAGGTGGAGCAGTCATGGAATGCAGGGCAGAGTAGAGGTCACATGTATGTTGGTGGTGTGAATGTCCTGAAGGTAGACACACATACCTAAGTGATCGAGGTGGCTCCTGGACCATGGTCCTGCTCCCCATCTACCAGGACATGGCTATGCCCTTAGAAGTCCCACAGCATAGACATTATGGTCACCTGGCTTGTTGTCTTAG